>JAJTWR010000266.1:4592500-4600000 GCA_021613335.1 Whitmania pigra | reverse complement strand
GATGACGATGATGATGACGATGACGATGTTGATGATGACGGTGACGATGTTGATGATGACGGTGACTATGTTGATGATGACGGTGACGGTATTGATGTTGGCGACAGTCTCCTGATTCTGAAATCCTCCAGAATCGAAACTGACAACATGGAATATCACGTGACAGTGCAAAAACCCTGGATAGACGTATCTAATGGAATGTAAGCAAAGCAGTTTCCTGGTAAACATGGCAAAGCTCCACTCGATGACGTCATCAATGAAATCTTCCACGCTCTCACCATCATCACCATCATCATCGTCGTCGTCGTCGTCATAGTTGTCATCATCATTATCAGCACCGAAAGCGTGATCAGATAATTCGACAATCTGAGAGGCACAAGGATTGAATTTTTGAAAAGTGAAATTGAAAGTGAAAGTGGTTGAAACCCTGGGAAAGTTTGTTTGTTTAAAGTAATCCTTTAAAATCTTGAAAACATCACCATTATGGAAGCTGCTTATCTCTGCATCTAATGGATGCTCGTGGAAGGATCTCAGGATGATGGTGATGATGATGTTAGTAGTGATGATATAGTGATACTGATGATAGATGGTGGTAATATGGTGATAATGATGATTGGTAGTTGTAGATTAATTTAAGTTGCATAACTAAACGATTACACATAGGTGATTAGAACGGTACTTCCACTATGGGATTCGAACCCTTGCGAGAGGCCATCATCAGAGGTGAAAGCCTTAGGCCATTAGACCGCAAGGAGCAGTAATGATAGTGATTATGATAATATTCTGATGATGACGACGACGAAGACGATGATAATGGGGTGAAAGTTACGGTGATGAAGACAATATATTTCCGCTGACCTCAACGTCGTAAACAATATGCCTAATTTTCCAGATAATTAGCCCTACATTTCGGCTGCTATTCCCCCAAAACATTCAGTCATTCATTCGTTCGTTCGTTCATTCATCCACTCTTAATTTCATTCGTTCTTTCATTCATTGGCTCACTCGCTAACCCACTCAATTCCTCACTCAGTCACCCACTCAAGCGCTCATTCCACACTCTCGAAGCATGAAACGTGCTGATGTGTTTTATTAGGCACACGAAACTTTTATAATCTTTCCCTTGCGACGCACAACCTTTGGCGCATGTCAACCGTGCATGTAACTACGTCATCGATTTCGTTATCATAATCATCCTCAACGATATCATAACCATCCTCAACGATATCACAATCATCCTCGTCGATATCATAATCATCCTCAACGATATCATAATCATCCTCAACGATTTCATAATCATCATCGCAATGATAGCCACCATCATCGGCAACATCATCACAGTGTCATTATCATCAAATAAATTATTGAACATCTAAGATTTCCTTGCTGAAGCTCCCTCTGCTCCATAGCCGACGTTGATTGTGATTAAGATTATGATGAATGTGTGAATGACAATACGAATGGCATAATAAACAATAAATCATTATTATTATTAATAATAAATATAATAATGATGCAATAATACTAAAATTATAAATATAGATAAGCAAACGACAATGGCAGCAAAACAATCATTATCATGATTATTGCGGTTGTTTTGGTCCAATTGATCCAAATTACCCGCAACAACGCGCAGTCATTTCAACAAACCAATATCGTGATGATGATGATGATGATGATGATGATGATGATGATGATGATGATGATGATGATGATGATGATGATGATGATGCTGATGGATGATGATGATGATGATGATGATGCTGATGATGGTGCTGATGATGATGATGATGATGATGATGATGATGACGATGACGATGACGATGACGCTGACGACGACGACCCGACGACGATGACGACGACGACGACGACGATGATCATGATCATGGGGCAATCTAGCTGTATGCCTAATTGCAATCGCCAATATCACTGGGAATATTACCAAACACATCAGCAAGAATATTCTATTTATTTATTTATTTATTTTATCACCACAAACCTCAAATAACATCATAATAATATCCCCAGATCACTCCAATAACTGCGCGAATATGACCCTAACACACCATCACTGCCACCATAAAATAGAATCACAAGACCAACGATATCGAGTGGCAGACCAGGCAGAGAAGATAAGTTGGCAGTCCATCTTAATACCTCTCAAGTGTCAGCTCCTTAGCTTCCCTTAGTTCTTCTGCCCAGGGTCTCTTGTTGCTGTTGTTATTTTTATTATTATTATTATTATTATTATTATTATTATTATATTATTATTATTATTATTATTATTATTATTATTATTATTATTATTATATTATTATTATTATTATTATTATTATTATTATTATTATTATTCCTTTGTATCGATATTTCTTAACAAATACATTACCAAATGGTTATACCAAGTGCTTGGTAACAATAACAACATAATAATAATAATAATAATAATAATAATAATAATAATAATAATAATAATAATAATAATAATAATAATAATAATAATAATAATAATAATAATAATAATCTAATAATAATAATAATAATAATCATAATAATAATAATCTAATACTAATAATAATCTAATAATATAATCATCCTAATAATCATAATCCTCCTAATAATAACTAATATAATCCAACAATATTACTAATAATCTAATAATATAATAATAATCAAAACAATAATAATAATAATAACGACAAACCGTTCCTCCGACATTGCAGTCGTGACTTTGAATCTTCAATTTGAAACATTTAACAGGAAACAAGTGCAATTTAAGAAGGAGATTTCATCGATTGTTGTCAATAATTATTTATTTATTTATTCATTTGCTCATTTTATTTATTCGTTCATTCATTCATTCACTTGTTATTTATGAACATAATTTTCTTAAAAATTTGGTGATCGTTTTATTAGTTTGAAATAAAAAATATTTTGTTTGAAATAAATAAAAAAATATTTCTAACCTTAAAGTAAGAATAGCTCGTTGTGGAAGGTAAACTATTGAATGAGTGAGTGAGTGAATGAATGAGTGCATGGGTGAGTGTACGGAAAGATAGGTGGACTGATAAACAGATGGATGGATAAATGAGCAGATGGCTGAAGAATCTAGAGTGAAAGTAAGAAAACAATTGGATTAGCATACTGATGCGTGAGGAGAATTCTTCAGGTCATGATTTGGGAACTCTAAAAATAGATTTTGTGACGTCAAAAGGAGAGGATACCCTGGCTCGAATAGGTGTTGCTATAAATAGATCGATCAATGGCGAGGGTAAAGAAAGTACGAAGGAATTAAAATATTTTATTTCTTCGAGTATTTATGAATTTGTTATGAATCATCACCAGTTTATTATTATTATGATTATTATGATTATTATGATTATTATGATTATTATTATTATTATTGTTGTTGTTGTCGTCGTCGTCGTTGTTTTTGTGATCCTTATTTAATTTTGTGATCACGTTTTCGAAAGGTTTTAATTAACAAGTTTAATTAGCAATTGCTGAATGTAATTTTAAGTGCATTTTTCCCAGACAAGTTCGTAACGAATAATAATAATAATAATAATAATAATAATAATAATAATAATTAATAATAATAATAATATAATAATAATAATAATATAATAATAATAATAATAATAATAATAATAATAATAATAATAATAATAATAATAATAATAATAATTAATAATAATAATAATATAATAATAATAATAACAATAATAATATTAATATTAATAATATGTATTATATATTATTAATAATATGTATTATGTATTATTATTAAACAATACAATATAAGCATATTAATTCGAAAAATCCAATAATTTCGACGTGACATTGCAATTTGTCACAGGTCGAGCTTCCTGTTTGTTTGACATTTCCAGCGCTTGAGTCGTGACAGTGGCATCACTTTGATTGTTTCGTTGTCATGGTGACGAATTTTATGACTTTCAACTCAACAACCGCACAAGGTTCCCTCTGAGGTAGCAGCACCAATAGATGGGTGGATGATATGGTGAATGAATGAATAATGGGTGAGTGAATGAATGAATGGACGAACGAACGAATGAATGATTGATTGAATAAATGAGTGAATGAATGAATGACCCGTGGAAAACTCTTGACGTGATGAATTGTTGATTAAAATTCGGGTTCAAACGGATGTTCTGGCACATTTGAATAAAGTAATAAATCACAATGGCAGGTGAATACTTTGATTGATGCTGCACACGTTGTTATGTAATACGTTGGAACTTTATTAAAGTCGGAGTAATATTCGACGACGCCAATATGCAACAACAACAACGGTAACATTAATATCATCACAGCGTAACATAAACAACAACAACAACACAGCAGCAGCCCAACAACAAATTATAACACAACAACAACAGCAACACTTTCAATCGGTCACTGAACAATGTATAGATAGCAAGTTTGAACTGATCATTTTTCGACGATGTTCTTCCTTTTATTTTTCCATTGACATGCCACTGGAAGATCAACATTTGCTTCCAAAACTGCTTCACGGGACTTCTTCAGTTGTCTTCTTATCGGCGTCAGAGGGTAGTGGTGGTGGTAGTGATCATGAAGGTGGTTATGGTGGTTATGGTGGTTATGGTGGTTATGGTGGTTATGGTGGTTATGGTGGTTATGGTGGTTATGGTGGTTATGGTGGTTCGGTATTCTCTACATATTCAGAGACCTCATTATCGTGCTACTGATGCTGCTGAGCATGATGATGATGATGATGGCCGTTGTGGAGATGATGGCGATGTTGATGTTGTTGTCCGTGACGATGATGATGGCGATGTTGATGTTGTTGTCCGTGACGATGATGATGACGATGTTGATGTTGTTGTCCGTGACGATGATGATGACGATGTTGATGTTGTTGTCCGTGACGATGATGATGATGATGACGATGTTGCAGCGAGCACTTTCCAAACAGCATGGTGCTTGTACAAAAATAACATAAATGTTTATGTAACCATTTAACGATGCATTAATGTTGTTATTTTATTAGTAATTAATTTATTAATGACTCCAAAGACATCTTCGTCTACTCTTCAATAACTATTTCATTTTCTGATGTTGCACCTTAATGAATTATTTTATACAGCGAATTATTGTGAAAATATGTCTACGTAATAATAACAATATTTTTATTATTAATAATATTTTATTTATTATTACTTAACAGAAATTACAAATTCATAAGTACATCGGTTACAATTAATTACAACAAGTCCACGAGCCATCAATGGACTTGGAAAAGTAAATTTTCCAACAGGAGGCGCGAAGGAAATTCGATTTGGCAGACGACTGAAGCAAACAAAGTTATACGCATAGGATGTGAATGAGTGGTTGGCTGGCTGCAATGGGAGTGATAACACATGTTAACATATCATAACATGCGTTAACATATCACAACATGCGTTAACATATCATAACACATGTTAACATGTCATAACATGCGTTAACATATCATAACACATGTTAACATATCATAACACATGTTAACATACCATAACACATGTTAACATATCATAACATGCGTTAACATATCATAACACATGTTAACATACCATAACACATGTTAACATATCATAACATGCGTTAACATATCATAACACATGTTAACATATCATAACACATGTTAACATATCATAACACGCGTTAACATATCATAACACATGTTAACATATCACAATACATGTTAACATATCTCAAAACATCTGCACTGATTCCAGTATTATTGCTAATTAATTTTACTAACTTAACTACTACAATTATTATTGTGGTCATTAATTATGATAATATTCTTACGTCCTCAGGATTACACAGCTTTAATTGTTTGCCAGTGTTGTATTATGAAACAAAACATTTGCTTTCAGTTTCTGACAAGTTCTTTGTATGTATACTTTGTATGTTTACTTTGTATGTATACTTTTCATACAAGCGTCGTTCATTAAAGCTTCTGTTTCTTTTTGTCCATCCATCCACTCATCATCATCTTGCTTTTCTATCCATCTATCCGATAGAGTGTATTTCAGAAATTGAATGGATGGATTAATACGAATAATTGAGAATAAATAATAATTTATTAATTATAAATTTCATTCAAAGTATCATCAACAAGGATATCTTGTATCACATTATTCCTTGAAACATAAACACGATCCATGTATTCCACCAACATCAACAACGACAGTAATCGTGCTGATTATGAGATGATAATGATTACACGATGATGTTATGTGGTGATAATAATAATTACATGAAGATATTACGTGATGATATTATTTAATGATAATGATCACGATGAATAATGATTATAGTGACTATGATGATTATGGTCATTAAATTGATTAGCACATAAATTTAAAATTATCTTGCTTTTGCATGTATATATTAAATTAGTGATTTATTTTTAAAATTTGAATTTGTCTTAATGTAATTTTTATTATATATCATATTTAATTTCGTCGATTTTTTGATATTTTTGAATAAACATTAAAAGTCTTACAAAAGATTCTTGCCATTTTGCATAATGCATAATGAGTGATATTAGCGATGTTATTAATGATTACTCAAAAACAAAACGATTTATTTATAAATTGATAAAATAACAAAAACGGTAAATGACCACAAGTATCACCATCATCATCATCATCACAATCACAATCATCATCATCACCACCACCAACATCATCGCTACCATCTTAATCACCGTAACTCAAATAGCAACGTGCTTACAACACATGCTAGGCAAATGCTGTTGCAAGTCATCGTAATGTTATGCAAATTAGGTTCATTCACAAACCCGCATTACAAGCGTTTATTGGTTGTTTGCTGAATAATTAGGATGTAATCAATATTCATGTGATGAGATCATCAGTTCTCGTGATCTCACTGTTGTCAGCAGCTGTTAAAAACAACAACTAGTATCATCATCATCCATTAATTTCAGGACAAATAGTAACATAACCTATTAATTTCATTTTGTAATGAAAAACCGCAGCAATTGTAAAATTGTAATTGTTTGAATAATTCAACTTGTAATTTCAAGGCAACTATTATCATAACTAACCGGATACTTGAATTGAATCTGGCGCGCGCGCACTTCCATCCATCAAGGAACGATTCTTGCGTAGAAGATTCGAGAATTTATTTCCACCTCTCCATGGCAACGACCAGTTGTTGCTATGGTTAACGAAATGTTACTGGGCCGCGGTTCTAATTATGGAGATTAAAGCCAAGGTCATTAGAGCGATTGAGATGGTCATGATGACGGTGATCCTCATCATCATCATCGTCATCGTCATCGTCATCGTCCTCGTCATCATCATCATCATCATCATCATCATCATCATCGTCATCGTCCTCGTCCTCGTCCTCGTCCTCGTCATCATCATCATCATCATCATCATCGTCATCGTCATCGTCATCGTCATCGTCAATCGTCATCGTCATCGTCATCGTCATCGTCATCGT
>JAJTWR010000266.1:4585000-4587500 GCA_021613335.1 Whitmania pigra | reverse complement strand
CTTTCAATGACCTATAAATGACCATTCGACGTGCGGATCGATGGACCTGGTCAGAAAACGTCAACTCGTTACCATAACAACCTGGTTTCCATGGTGACACGTTGCCATGACCACCTGCCGCGGCGTCATTCCGAACGGGACATCTGAGTTCCGCTTTTATCGAGTCATTACTCTCAATTAACCCCATTATCTCTCAATTAACCCAATTATCTCTCACATTTAAGGACGGCATTCGATGCTTTTACTTTCGCAACCACTCCTTATTAATTATGAATTAATAATTAATTATGATCTCATGAATTATTTTTAGATTTATTATTTTCGGAGATAATATTTTGATTTTGTTATTGTTATTAATTTTATTATTATTATTGTTTTTATTATTGTTTTCGTTTTTGTTGGCGATGACAACCAAGGTGTAGCAATCTGCACTGTTGACAGATGTCATATAAATAACACTGTTACACGGATATTATATGCGTTTTATTTTTGTGACTCTTATAATTTGCATAATTAAATAAATGAATAAATAATAATAATAATAAAAATAATAATAATGACAACAGACTTGAGATAAATTTAAAACGGTTTGATGACGAAACAATTGAGACTTAAAATGGGAAGCAGCAGAAGAGGTTGAGAGGAAGGAGTATTGATTGCTTCTTCTGCCTCGAATCCCATTCAGCCTTTTGTTGTCATACGGGTACTGTACCGTCTGTGGCAAGAATGCATGGTGGCCTTCCACGGTGATGTATTGGCTATGATGATGATGATGACGGCGATGATGATGATGACGATGACTGTGATGGTGGCGACGACGACAACGACGATGACGGTTGCGTTGGTCAAGATTGTGGATTAAAATTGTGATGATGATTATGATGATGAAGACGATGATGATGACGATGATGATGATGATGATGCTATAAAGATCGTGGGTCCTGATGTTGTATTGCGATGACATCAAATGTTTAGCTTTCTGTGCTTGTTGGTGATAGCATGCTATAATTTTGTGTGATGATGATGATGATGATGATGATGATGCATGGGTGGTGAAGAGGATGACTTCCCGCCACAACGTCTCCACGCACGTGTCGAACTCATCCATCATGGTCATAGAAATGCAATTTTAATTAAAAAGCAAAGAGCCATTCACATTCATTACGATTGTTGATGTTTCAATTATTTATCTTATTTATCCTATTCATATGTTATTCCCATAATTCATAAAAAATTGATGTGTTATTAAATTTATGAATATAATAACTTTATAATTATAATTATATTAAAATATAAAGATTACCCAACAATAAATATAGGTTGAATACAGACAGCATTTTTAATTGGAAATTAAGTTGTAGATAATAAAAATGTGATAGTAATTGAATTAGATATAATAATAATAATAATAAAATAATAATAATAATAATAATAATAATAATAATAATAATAATAATAATAATATTAATAATAATAATAATAATAATAACAATAATATTAATAATAACAATAATTAATAATAATAATAACAATAATACATTAATGTAATTATTCAGCCGAAAGTATTACGCTTGACAAGCACATATCACATAGTGGGCTTGGTGGGCGATAATAAGCATTCTAATGGCGGCATCAGCACTGGACCCCTTTAATCTGACGCTGTTAGCTCTTCGTTTATTGCGTATCTTTGGTTCCATCGTCACTTTAATGTCTATGCTGGGTGCGTTGGAATTCTTTGGATTTTTAGTTCAAATTTCATTATAATTGCCATTTTCCTTGTCGATTTATCTAGGTAATTAAATCAAGAATTATAATATTATCTTTATTTGCGAAATTGATATTATTTTATTAGAAATACTATTATTTGTATTATTTATAATTCTTGATGATGATGACGGTGATGGTTCTAATTAATTGCAGCATAAATGCTGTGGATTTACCAAACTTTAATACTGTTATATATATAATATAATGCATATAATGATATTTTTTGTTTACGACATATTATTATTATTATTATTATATTATTATTATTATTATTATTATTATTATTATTATTATTATTATTATTATTATTATTATTATTATTATTATTATTATTATTATTATTATTATTATTATTATTATATTATTATTATTATTATTATTAATAATACGGGGAGCTAGGGTCGAGGCCTGGCTTTTTTAACAAGGGGAGTACCTGCGCGCGCTTAAAGATGGAAGGGAAGACGCCGGAGCTGAAGGAAATGTTAGCGAGTTTGGAGAGGGTTGGAGCTAGAATGGGAGAGTACTTTTTTAGGAGAGAGGTTGGGAAAGGATCTAGCGGGGAGGTTTTGTTGGGCAGAGCTCGAATGGCTTTCAAGACTTCTATAGGCGAGACAGGAGGGAGAGTTGAAAGAGGCGTGCCGGTGAACTGCCTGGCTGAAAGGGATGAGATAGATGATGAAGAAAGTGTTAATAATAATTATTATTATTATATTATTATTATTATTATTATTAT
>JAJTWR010000266.1:4577500-4582500 GCA_021613335.1 Whitmania pigra | reverse complement strand
CATTCATCTGTTCATCAGTTCATCCATCCATTCATCCATTCATCCATTCATTCATTCATTCATTCATCTCTTCATCATTTCGTCCATCCATTCATCCACTGTCACCAGAATCCTTACCATCGAAACAGCAGATTGGAAATCTTTTTTAAGTCTCAGTGTTATTTATAGAACTCGAGAGGGTGCATCCTGTATTGGGTTTTTATGGATTGCATTTGCTTTCCACATCCTGATCGTCAAAGTAATCCTCACCACCACCATCGTCATCATCATCATCATCGTCATTATTATCGTCACCAGCGTTATCATCATTATCATCATCGACGTCATCATCATCATCGTCATTATTATCGTCACCAGCATTATCATCATTATCATCATCGTCATCATTATCATCACGTGCGTTCTACCCATAGAGCAGCACTGGGAAATGGGAATCTTTAAGACTCGTGCAGAGGAACAAAGGTGTTATAAACAATCTCAACGTTTTCATAGCAACTGTTGCTTGGTAACAACAACAACAATAAGTTGGATGGAGGGTTGTTTATCAATGCCGGACGATGATTGCGGCCAATGGTGGTCATCATTCATCCAGATGTTTACGTGTTGGGGCTGTTTAGGATACCATGACGATGACGATGACGACGAAGATGATGATGCTATTGACATTGATGGAGATGATTTTGAAGGTCAGATGTAAACCATCTGTTAACGATGATAATGATGGATAAAATAACAAGAAATCATGGATGGTGTGCCATACTCGGAGGAGTACGCTTAAACCCATACATCACATCATGGGATAGAATGATTTAAGATGAGTTATTTTAAGATCACGAAGATTCACATCTTTCTATCGATGCTTATTTTGAGTTTTAAATTCATTAAAATATTATTTCTTAATTATTATTTTAGAAAATTATAAATTACACTATTAACACAATTTGATGACATCATCAACATCATCATGTAGCTTGAGTAACAAAGATCATTCATTTTTGATGCCATGTCAAATTGGAAATTCCACGACTACCATCGTCGTCATCATAATCATCCTCCTCTCCTCATCATGATTTATTGTGATCATCATCATCATCATCATCATCACATTGCTCGCACCAACATCGTCACTGCTTAATGTCAAATGATGGATGACTTGGAGAGATTGTGATAACGAATGTGTGGAATAAGTTACAGTTTATTTAGTGATGATAATGATGATGATGGCGATGATGGGGATGATGATGCTGATGCTGATTCTGATGAGAATGATGATGATTATGCTGATGATAATAAGAAATCATGATTAGAACCATTTGTTAACAAGTAAACTTTGTTTTTTGTTTGAAAAATTTGTGGTGTTTCTGGTCGATTAAGTATTCAAAATATATTCATGATATGCTTTTAATTGAAACATTTACTATTATTGAAACAATAAATTTACCTTATTTTGGCGCAAGTATCTTTACATTAAATTAAATTGTTCAATATCAGATGATAATACTAATAATTACAAGTAATATACTAATAATAATAATAATAATAATAATAATAATAATAATAATAATAATATAATAATAATAATAATAATAATAATAATAATACTAATAATAATAATAATAATAATAATAAGAATAATAATAATAATAATAATAATAATAATAATAATAATAATAATAATAATAATAATAATAATAATAATAATATATAATAATAATAATAATAATAATAAGAATAATAATAATAATAATAATAATAATAATAATAATAATAATAATAATAATAATAATAATAATAATAATAATAATAATAATAATAATAATAATAATAATAATAATAATAATAATAATAATAAACATTGACAAGTTGAAACTCTTTATTAATGACCTCACTTTGGCTGAACGACCTACTTTCGATGCAAATAAACAATCGTGAGGAATTTCCGCAGCTCTATTTTTATCCAGCCAATGACAACAGAATACGATTGATTTCATTCAGATTTATACCAACTGGGCCAACCACTATCTGGAGCGGTCAGCCAATAGGAGGGTCATCAAAAAACCTCCAATGGGATTTCAGGGATGCTACCTTACTGGCAGACCTTATTGAAGCCGTGGGTGAGTAGATTGAGTGAGTGAGTGAGTGAGTGAGTGAGTGAGTGAGTGAGTGAGTGAGTGAGTGAGTGAGTGAGTGAGGTGAGTGAGTGAGTGAGTGAGTGAGTGAGTGAGTGAGTGAGTGAGTGAGTGAGTGAGTGAGAGTGAGTGAGTGAGTGAGTGAGTGAGTGAGTGAGTGAGTGAGTGAGTGAGTGAGTGAGTGAGTGAGTGAGTGAGTGAGTGAGTGAGTGAGTGAGTGAGTGAGTGAGTGAGTGAGTGAGTGAGTGAGTGAGTGAGTGAGTGAGTGAGTGAGTGAGTGAGTGAGTGAGTGAGTGAGTGAGTGAGTGAGTGAGTGAGTGAGGAGTGAGTGAGGAGTGAGTGAGTGAGTGAGTGAGTGATGTGAGTGAGTGAGTGAGTGAGTGAGTGAGTGAGTGAGTGAGTGAGTGAGTGAGTGAGTGAGTGAGTGAGTGAGTGAGTGAGTGAGTGAGTGAGTGAGTGAGTGAGTGAGTGAGTGAGTGAGTGAGTGAGTGAGTGAGTGAGTGAGTGAGTGAGTGAGTGAGTGAGTGAGTGAGTGAGTGAGTGAGTGAGTGAGTGAGTGAGTGAGTGAGTGAGTGAGTGAGTGAGTGAGTGAGTGAGTGAGTGAGTGAGAGTGAGTGAGTGAGTGAGTGAGGCGTGAGTGAGTGAGTGAGTGAGTGAGTGCGTGAGTGAGTGGTGAGTGAGTGAGTGAGTGAGTGAGTGAGTGAGTGAGTGAGTGAGTGTGCCTGAATGTGAATGGATGTGTGTGATTTTAGATTGTTAATTTGGTTGCCAGCAACTTTATTTTAATCACCTTCCAAATATATTTCCGCCCTAAGGTTTGGTTTCGTTGAAACGTTATCCTCTTGAAAACGGAAATGACGTCATCTCTACCGAGGAATTTTTCCATATGGAACAATTTAACAGTGGAAAAAAATAACAACCAAAACAACAACAACAACAACGTTTTTTCTACTTATTATTATGTGATGATAACATTAAGAACATTAACACTAACAAAAACAACATTAACATAATAGGAACGTAATAGTAGCTAACACAACAGCTAACATGGGCGGTGATAACAACATTAATAATAACAACAACCATCAACAATAACAACGATTAACAGGTGTTCTGTCGGAACCACCGAACGAAACAAATGTTTGGTAATTTTTTCAGTTTTTGAAGGTTGAGCAACATCTGTTTTGTTGTGGATGTTGATTTATGGGAGCACAATGTTGTCTTGTGTAGCTGTGTTGCTGTATTTCTTCGCTCAATCATTCCCACGCAGAGTTAATTGGCAAACCAATTTCTGATTCCGCACCTCATTTATCTACATTCATTCATTCATCCAAGATCTCAGTCCATCCATTTTTTTAATTCATTCATTCACGAATCCAATAAATAACAAAAAAGACATGTGCCCCAACTCAATCCATATGCAGTCATCCATTCCTTCATTTATTTATGCATACATGCAGCCAAACATCCACCTATCCACTCAGCAATTCATCCATTCATCTATCCACTCAAAAATCCATCCTTCCATTTATCTATCCACTCAGTAATCCATCCATCCGTTTATCCATCCATCCGTTCATCTATCCACTATCCATCCTTCCACCTCTCCTTGCATCCATTGTTCTTTTCAATCAGAAGTAAATCTAGCGAAACGCCCGTCAGTTGCAATGGAACATGCTCACGTGACCAGGGCAAAGGTCAAATGACGTCACAGAAGCGTGGAATTGCCCAACAATCTGCTACTGTTGTTATTGCTGAGCTGGATGTTGTTACTGGCTGCTATTTAGCAGCTGATACATACTGTATCCATGAATGAAATCATTACCATCACACGAATTTCTAAATAAAACCGTAGTGACTATTTTATTATTACATTACTAAATCTTATTACTAATATAGAATCGGTGTAAAAACTTAATTATTTGTTATAATTAATAAATAATGAGAAGTTGAAAAAGTCGTTTGTCAAAGATGACGTTGAAGTTGGTCGGCACATGATATTGGGTATCACATTACAATGTCATAATGATGATGATGATTATTACGATGATGACGATGACGAAATAGGTATTGGTGATAATGATCTACACGACTAAATTTAGATACGAGTGTAAGAGTTCAATGTAAACCAGAATGACTAAGTTGGAAAAACACTCTGCCACCTGGCGACCGAATTACAATTTTGCGTAAAAGTTGGCCGAATGGGTTGCGTCCCTGCACGATGGTTACAGTCCTAAGGCGTCGTGTTCGAAACCCAGTCTGAACTGCCACAAGCATCCTTGGGAAGGAACGCTATGTAAATGGTCTCAAGAAGCGCCTCTGATGCTATGCTATAAATTAACTACTTTTGCATAAATTAACATTTCATGTTTTGTTAAAAATTCAATCCTATTGATTTTAACAAAATGCCCTGTCACTGTATAAATAATTTTAAAAATAATAAATAATAATAATTTTATTACCGTTAGTCAATGTAATTTATTTATTTCAGTTGACGAAAAAGTGCCTAACATCCAAAGACATCACACTCAAGCCGTTAGTTGCATTTATTGTTTACATATATTTTTTCTTAAATTATAAATAATAATGCAAATAGTGATATTAACAATTTTACTTTTATCAACTTCAATATTAATGTATTTAAGGCTATCCCAGATATGACTAGTAATCAGTGGCGTACCAACTGTTCTTGCCGTCAAGATTTTCCGCCCCCTTATGGCGGTTAAAAACTCGTCAACCTTTAAGTGTTCGAAAAGCTTTCAAATCAAATCGGTTAAAAATTTATAAACTCTCCCCATTTTCCGGGGTTTTTTTTGTAACAGTTTTAAAATTCAGTCTGATGATTATGATTATGATGGATCATCGATGATC
>JAJTWR010000266.1:4112500-4575000 GCA_021613335.1 Whitmania pigra | reverse complement strand
ACGCGGCATTTAATTTAAAATATTCGATTTATTCATGCGTTTAACTTTTTATTTCTTGATTTCTTTTAAATTTAATTTATTTCATTATTTTTATGGACGCTTATATTTAATGAGTTGTGCAATTTTTATGAGCTATGTTTATGGAGTTGGTATTAAACGATCAGTTATAAATGATAATTATAATCAATAATTATTGAACTTTATTGTACTTATTATATGCTATTATTTATAATTGTTAGTAATTAATTAAAGGATGAAGAAAACCGTCACTAATAGGTAATATGCTTATTATGTTATTATGTCCTGTTATTCGTCTCCATATTATTATATTTATTATATTTATTCTATTATCTATTTTCCTCTCAAATGACATCTACTTTCACTTTCGTTCTGGATTGCCATCACCCTCGTCATCATCATCACCACCATCGTCGTCGTCATCGTCATCGACATCATCGTCATCATCACCATCGATTTCTTCATCGTCGTCGTCTTCAACTTTGTACGAGCAGCAGGAAGGCACATCATCTGAGTATAAAAACATCTTCATTGAAGTTTCCTTCTGCACTCGAGTTGTTTGTCGTTGTTTTGTTGCAGACGTTCACTGATGCTGTTGATGTTGATGTTGCTGACCCGCAAATAAAATAGTTAATTCTATTATTGGATCCTATTAATTCTTATTTTAATTTGAGTATTTGTTGACATAAACAGTAAATAAGTTATCGAACTGCGCTGAGATTTCCCTAGCATTTAGTTGTTGATGTTGTTGCTTTATAACTTCAAAGGTGAGTTGTAGTAGGCTTTGAAATAGTTGTTGTTTGAACTTTAACCTGCCTCATCATCGTCACCAACGTCATTATCAGACCACCCATGTTTGTGTCACCCTCGTGGATGTTATCAAGTCATCCTCGGATAAGTTGTAATAATAGTAACACCTATTACTTGAACTTTGCACGAATCATTGATCGTACTTCGTGAAGAAAATGATCTGCATTTACGAAGTTTATGAATAAGTATTAAATATTAATAATTATTAAATAATTAGAAATATTAAATATCAATAACTAACACACATATAAATTAAATTATTTGTTATACCATAATTATTAAACTTTAATGTACTTATTATAATTGAATTGAATGCAATTTTTTAAGCGCATGAAATCAATGTTTAATTTGGTGGTTAATTACAATTCAATGATAACTAAATAAATCATGCAAAGAAATACAATGTAATGTAATTACAGTCAGACTGAAAATGATTTTTGGGTTGGGACCGAAAACGAAAATAGACCGAATAGCGAAAAATGCTTGACACCGAAAAAGAATAAAAAACATAAACTGAAACCGAAATACGGTTTAAAACCGTAAAAAACGAAAACGAAAACAAATATAAATTCTAATTAAAGTAGCTTAGTTTAATAAAGTATGTAGTTTAATATAAAAAATAAATTTAAATAGTTTTAATTTATTTATTAAACTTAAATTTATAGACAATTTTTATACAAACTTATTAAGAACTATTTATGAAAACTTATATTATGATGAGCGATATGTGCCTATGATTTCGTTTTGATTACTGAGCCTCATGCGCTGACACAAAGCTAATTGCGATTATTGGAGCTTCACTACGCTAACTGAAAATGGCAATAAATTAATTAACTGATTTCTTAAATTAATATTATTGGTAAAACCGTATAAGTTGTCGACAAGTGTTAGTAGTATTAATGTTATAGCTTAACAAATTAAGCTCCTTCTAAATGATTAAAAGTAAATTACTTAGACATATTTATAAAAGTTGTCTGTATAAAGGAGTATAATAAAATTATTTATTTTACAAATATTTTCCTATCATTCCAGGATTACCACAAATAGCGACAAGCAATAACGTAGTTCAAGGGTCTCTAAGCCGATCATAAGCTATTTAACTGTCTCCATTAATTTTGATTTTAGTAGGGTAAGTTTAGTTTACAAAATAAGGCGAGACATCATCCAATTTTCCAGCATTTTACTTTCGAGTTAGACCTTGATGCACCATTAAGAGAAAGATTGGTTCCGCTTGGTCATTTGCGTAGGCACTTCGGAATGGATGGCTGCAGTTAATCACACAAAGGTTTTTCGCAGTCATGGGGATGTAAATTCTACAGTGTAGACGATAGCCTGAGGTTCCTGAAGTGTCCTGTTCGTGGATTTAGATCATTAGAAGGATGAAGTTCGCCATTGTCCTACTTGCGCACCTTTGTGCGTGTTTAGCTTTGTGCTCTTAAACATCCTATTCACATATTATAGTGAAAAACGAATATACTATTTTGCATAAAAGTTCTAATTTAGTTGAAGTTTATAGGATGATTGTATGCGTCAATATATGATGCTATGTAAGAAATTTCTCTCAATTAACATAAAAAATCGTCATCATTAATTATGTCAACTAATAGACGAAGAAACGAAAATATCCTAAGTTTTTAAGCAAAAGAGCGAGATTACAAATCTGATTACAAATCATGTGAGTATAATTTTAATTTTAATTATTAATTTTTAATTAACTACTACTTAATTTTTTATTAATGTATATGAATGTATGAGCTCCCAGCTAGAGGTGCTTGTTATATTTATGGAGCTTTAGTAATATACTAGCCCGTCCTAATCATCTAAATAGTTATGAAACGGACATTAATAAAATACACACTGTTGTACTAGCCATGCCGGAGTTTGCTGACCCCTGCTGTATATAAACAATATACAATATACAAAACAATATACACTCAAAATACAAAAACTGAATTGCAAAAAAAATGTATTTTTGTTTTTTTCGGTACCAAAAGCAATTTCGACCGGAAACGAAAATGAACCGATAATTAATTTTCCTAGTGGGACAGAAAACGAAACGCCGTAAATGAGAAAAAGTCAATATTCGGCGTCAAAAACGAAAACGATATTCGTTCGGTGTCTGAATGTAATACAATGTAATTAATGCAATGACTTGTAATTACAGCTCCAAAATACGACTGAATGCTTCAACTTTTTGACTTCAAAACACGTGGATCTGAGGAGCATTGAACCGCAAGGTGAAGTTTAGAATGTTATAGCCATCATCATCATCATCATCACCACCACCATCATCATCATCATCGTTGTCCCCAGCATCGTTGTCGTCATCAGCAGTATAATTAATTTTTTTCTCTAATTTAGTAATGAATCATGATTAATTAATAAGCATCATTATCATCTCGTGTACTGGTGCCTCGATGGATGAACCAGTTGTACCTCCTGTCAACATCAGCTGTTGTGGAAAAGTTGATCCCTTCACATCCTCACTTCCTGAGTTCAATTCTTACCTTCAAATGTTGTCCTTGCATGGAGTGCTTGACCTTTTGACCTTTTTAGGGAATCCTAGAGAAGTACCTCTCGGTGCCTGGAATGATTGTGATTGTGATTATGATTATAATTGCACTGGCGTAATTGTAGTTCAGAAAAAGTTAAGAACATTAAAAAATCACCATAATAATAACTATTTTCGCCATCAAACGTGATGATGATGGTGACGATGATCGCCATCCCTTTCTTCCAATACCACCACCACTGTCATCATCATCATCGTCGTCGGCGTCACCATCATCATCATCATCATCATCATCATCACCACCATCATCATCATCATCATCATCATCATCATCATCATCATCATCATCATCATCATCATCATCACCATCACCATCACCATCATCATCATCATCATCACCATCATCGTCGTAGTCATCGTCATCGCAGACATCTGCCAAGGCAATTTAAAGAGCATCTTGGAGCTCTTCTTCACGCTGTCGAGACACAAACAACTCCAGAAGCAGACATCATCATCATCATCATCCCACAACAGCGGCACCAACAGGTCCTCGTCACCATCCTCGAAAAGGGATGTTCCTCTGAAACCAACCACGACATCTAGTTCAGCCTGGGCCACGCCCACCTCGAAGATGAAAGGAGATCTGAGTGGGTGAGTAGATTTTACCCAATGGATGGATGGATGGATGGATGGATGGATGGATGGATGTATGGATGGGTGAATGAGTAAACGAATGGATGAATACAGTGGCTGGATGTACTGATGAATTATTGCATTGCATAATGAATATTAAATTATTAGATAAGATTTTGCTATTGTAATAGTCCTGTAATGGTTGCGATGAAACAGTGAATAATGGTGTAAAGTTGGTCGTTCAGTTGAGGAACCCAATCACTTAAGATCCTATCGCTCCCCTTGTTTTAATTACTCGTAATCAGGGTTGCCAGTGTTGGGTTTTTAAGCCAAGATCTTGGCTTTAATAAATTTTTTACCCAATCTGGATTTCTCGGTTTTTGTTTGGAAATCTGGGTTTTTTGGGAAAAATTAATTTTTGGGGTAAAAATAATATTCTGTAAGGTTCTTTGGATTCAGGTGTTTATTTCTTCAATAAAGAACTTTTATCACTGTCGATTTCATCCATTTCCATCATCTTTGTAGGCGCGTACTACATTGAACTTTGATTTTTGAACAATGTATGGTGATGCAGTTACTCCGAGCAGTTAACAGTGTTTATCCACCTTGTAAGGAAGCTTAGATGTGATGCAATCAGGCATTTAATGATGATTTGTTGACAGGCTTCGAACTAAAGGATTGGATACATGCATGATACCAACAATTGCTTTATTCATGTTTATTTAATAACACTAATAAATCAGGTCTGCTGGCATAGACCAGAAACATGTGTAAAAAATGAAGCTTTGGATATTGGCCTGTTTTGCAGAACTTGTAACGAGCTCTCAATTCAAAATAAAGTAAATCAAGCTAAGCTAGTGCTGACGGCTTTTATGTAACACGATACTCCATTTTCTAGAAAGAATAGTTTTTGCAGGTGAATTTGGTCAAAACCAAACTGGCTAAAAAATCTTTTTTTGGAAAGTGAGCTCTCGTTTGTTAGCCAAACAAGCAATTGCCAGAGATGGATGTTGTTCCAAGTTCATTCCTGGCAAGAGTTTGGTTGATGATGTGATGCAAGGACAAAGATATGACAACAATAGGAAACATGACATCCAAGACTCAAATTAAATTTAAATTTTGATTCAAACTAATTTGCATTAGTTTCCGATTCTGTAAAATTTTTGTATTAAAATAAAATTATGTTTGATTTCATTATTTATCTAATCTTTATTTAATTTTGTTATTTATAATGATGCAATTTCTGACACTGACTCTGTTGAACTTGTGAATTAAAATAAAGTTCTGTTTGACTTGTTTCATTAATAATCTGATCTTTATTTAATTGGGAACCCATGGCTATGTATAATAACATGAATAGTAACTAAAATGTGATAATAATTGACAATAAAAGCTGGTTTTTATATCATTGGGTGTTCCTTGGTTTTTTCGGTCGAGCGATCTGGGCTTTTTTTCAGAAGTCTCACTGGCAACCCTACTCGTAATATTATAGCGCGTTTATTACTCGCAGAGCAATGTTAATAAGTTATAATAATCATCTTTAACTCTATTAAGTCATTGTTATTATTATTATTATTATTATTATTATTATTATTATTATTATTATTATTATTATTATTATTATTATTATTATTATTATTATTATTATTATTATTATTATTATTATATTATATTAACTTTTATAATGATATTATAATCATCATCATTGTCATTCATCATGATTATCAACGTTTATCATATCTATCATAATCAGCGCTATAATATTATACTAATCAGCTGCGATATAATTGTCATCATAAGCCATCATCGAATTATGTAAGAGTCCACTCATTTCCGCTTGCCTATATTATCGCCTAATGAAAATCTAAAATATAAAATACAAAGAATTAATGAAATAATGAAAACATAGAATATTAATACTAAGAATAAAGTCTTGTTATTTATTATTTCGACCTCACAAAGTCGTCTGTCGAGACTTTCACTTCGCAGAGATTTCAGGTGCTTTGGCGCCAAAATAAATCAATTCATTGTTGAGACGTGGTCGGTGATTCAAATGGACACTTTCCAGTTGTCATGATGATGATGATGATGATGATGTTGACGACGATGATGATGATGTTGTCGACGACGATGATGATGATGGTTGTGGTGATGGTGATGAGGGCACCATTATCATGACGAAGCAGAATATTCATGAAGTTTTGGAATTATTTTTTTTAAATATTTAAAAAGGATCATCATCCTCTATGCCGTCATCATCATCATCATCATCATCATCATCACCACAATCATCATCATCATCACCGTAAGTGACTGAATGATTCGATAATGAAGCGAAATCTGTTCCAGAGTTGAATTTCCATTGCACATCTGGGTGGCTCATAATGAGGGGATGACGATGATGAGGACGGTGTTGATGATGATGATCGTGATGATGATGATGGTGCATTGTAAGTGCTTAAGGTGAATGAGATAGCTTAAAAAGGATGCCGGTGATGACGAGATGTGATAATGATAACGATGACAGCGATTACGACCAGTGGCGCAACTAGGGGGGGGGGCGGGGGGGGGCTTGCGCCCCCCCCCCCAGGCCTAATAGGAGAGACCCTGCAATTTTTCCAAATCCGATCAGTTTTTTTTTGGTGGGGGGGGGGTAAGGGGATTTAACTGGTTTGAAACTTTGAGACAGAAGATAGTCAAACTCATTAATAAATTATTAAAGATACAAAATAAGACTGTAGACAGAAGATAGTCAAACTCATAATAATAATAATCTGTTCTATTTTTAATTCTTTATTAATTAAAATTAGTAGTATTGATTTGAACAGTTTCAAAAATTTTTCGACTGCGTCGGGCTTTTCTAAACTTGAGCCCCCCCCAGCATTTTTCGCTGGTTGCGCCCCTGATTACGACGATGGTGATATTGATGCTGATTTTAGTGGTGATGGTGATGATGATCGCTGTTGTAATGTCGATTATAAGAATGAGTCACCACATGATAATTGCTTTTCGAGATCTAGTTAAACGAAAATTCGGTTTAAAAAACTGCGACGATGATGATGATGATGATGATGATGATGATGATGATGATGATGATGATGATGATGATGATGATGATGATGATGATAAGGGCATTAACCCTTTCTTAGAATGCGATGGTGTTGATATCATTATTTTCTATTAATAATATTAATAATAATAATAATATCACTTCTAATATATTATTATAATATTATTTAATGTTATTAGCAGTAGTAGTAATTCATTACAGTTTTAACTTTTTAACATCATCATCACTATTATCATCATCACCACCATCATCGTCATCATCACCATCTTTCCCTCAAGAAATCATGTGGTCTGCGAACAATTGCTTGTTAATGTTGAACCGGAGACTGGAGTGCAATATTAAACAAACGCATAAATATTTCTTTCGAAGGTCATAATTTATTATTTAACTTAATATTTAGAAAAATATTATTTACTGATTAAATTGTATATTAGCAGAATCATATTCTTTTGCATGATTGACTTTGGGATTAGGTTATTTTACTATTATTATTGTTAATTTAATTATTTGTAAATATGTATAAATAATAATTATATTAATTATTAATATTATAATTTATAATTCCTAAAATTACTCTGAAGTCGTGGGAAGTAAACAATGTTTTAGGACATAATTTTGTTTACAAATGCTTATTATTATCATTATTATTGTTAATGTTTGACTAATGATTATTGACGCAATTATTGTTATTGTTTTTGTCACATGATCATGAAGTCATCAGCATTGTATTTCGTACAACATAGTTCATAAGTACTGTATTGTTTTCATTTTTGTATGTCCACAATCTTTTAAGTGCTCATGTACCTGCCCTATGGCGACCCTTTACGGTGGACGTGGAACGTTGGATGTTGCCCGATGAAGGAATGCAAATCATCGGATGACTTATTATCAAAAACTTGCGTATATAATTATTATGGTATTATCAACCATCTTTGATTTATTAACTTACGATATAATCAGTAAGTATAATATATTCAGTAATTATGATGTATTCAGTAAGTATAATATATTCAGTAATTATAATATATTCAATAATTGTATGCTTGTCCTTCCTAAAAATAGAACTCCGATGATACATCGTCATGCAAACTTTTTCTTTAAAAAAAAACATGGTTTTTTCTGCCAAGGTGTTGTTATTCTTGACTCCATTTCAACGGTTCTTTGTTCATCACAGTTCTTTGTTGTCAAGAAAATGAAAACATAATCTTCGTTTAAGTTGTGGGGGTTCCTAAATTTCACAGAAGTTCACGAACAGAACGAATCCAACGATCGACCTAATTGCTGCCAGTAATTGTAGGTCATGTCAACAAAATGGGGAAGGTCAAAGGTCGTCCTTGAATTTATTTTTATTTGTTCAAAGGTTAAGGATTGTTCTGTCAATCATGGACTCCTTTTACTCTGGCAATAAATCAATGATGGAGAAAAGCATTCTTTCATTCCTTCATTACTTCGGTCTTTCATTCTTTGTGTGAAGTCAATTCATGTTCTTCGGTGAAGTGGAGGACATTGCAACGGTTCATTCATTCATTCATCATTCATTCATTCATTCATCATTCATTCATTCATTCATTCATTCATTCATTCATTCATTCATTCATTCATTCATTCATTCAGTCATTCATTCATTCATTCATTCATCATTCATTCATTCATTCTCATTCATTCATTCATTCATTCATTCATTCATTCATTCATTCATTCATTCATTCATTCATTCATTCATTCTTCATTCATTCATTCATTCATTCATCATTCATTCATTCATTCATTCATTCATTCATTCATTCATTCATTCATTCATTCATTCATTCATTCATTCATTCATTCATTCATTCATTATTCATTCATTCATTCATTCATTCATTCTTCATTCATTCATTCATTCATTCATTCATTCATTCATTCATTCATTCATTCATTCATTCTTCATTCATTCATTCATTCATTCATTCATTCATTCATTCATTCATTCATTCATTCATTCATTCATTCATTCATTCATTCATTCATTCATTCATTCGTTCATTCATTCATTCGTTCATTCGTTCATTCATTCGCTCGTTCGTTCGTTCTTCCAACATTTCGAATATTATTTTGTTATCATAAATATTTCTGAGAGTAAGAAAACCATTTGTACGAGTTTAATAATTTCGTATCTCGAACAAATTCATTGATTTATTAAATTCATTGATTTATTAAATTCATTGATTTATTAAATTCATTGATTTATTAAATTCATTGATTTATTAAATTACCATCAGCATCTCACGATGTAATTTCATAATTATAAAATTTTATTTGACAATTTTTCCTTACTTCAACCATGGATTCTACTAACCGATTCGATGCTGATAATGATGATGATGCAATGTTCCTGCTTGTATCGATGCTGATAATGATGATGATGCAATGTTCCTGTTTGTATCGATGATGATAATGATGATGATGCAATGTTCCTGCTTGTATCGATGCTGATAATGATGATGATGATGCAATGTTCCTGTTTGTATCGATGATGATAATGATTATGATGCAATGTTCCTGTTTGTATCAGGCACATGAGGATGTTAGTGAAACTCAAAGTGTTTTGTCGGCTTCTAAACGAGTTGAAGAACCAAAACAGACATTCATATTATTTGCACCTAATGACCACTTGTTTCTTGAAGTTTTCAAACACTGTATTTTTCGACTGCATTTCGACCCCCATCTTGGCTGATAGATAAAGGAAGAATGAATGATGGAAGGATGGAAAAAAGGGAGGATGAATGAGTTTTCAAATTGGTGGTGTGTGTTTGTGTCCTCTGCGAACCCAGGATCACATTTTGATCTCTTAGGATCTCTTACATAAAAATGTCGATGACGACGACAACGACGACGACGACGACGATGATGATTATAACGACGATGTTGGCGATGTTGATGATGTGATGTGATGGAGTGATTGCGGTGATAAATGCCTCAACCTGGAATTATTAAAAGACAAAAGACTTGTGCATCTGGAAAAGATGCAAATGACGAATATTTCAACCCCAAGGCCCCAGCATCTGCTTTCTATTCATTGCCCATCGTGGTGCGTCGGATGAATCATTATCATTACCATATACTTCATCATTATCGTCACCTTTGTCGTCGTCATCATCATTATCATCACCAATTTTATCATTATCTGTGAATCAAACTTGTTGAATCAGTTTTCGAGTTAATTAATTTTTTACTCTGGTTAAATGCAGCATTAATCTCCAATTTCGAAAATAATTTTTGATAAAAATTCCACTGAGATAATTTTTAAATTATTGAAAAAGATTGCTAGAATGTAATCATCATCATCATCATCATCATCAAGATTTCGTCCTCATCTGCGTGAGTCATTTATAAATAAAAATAAGGAATCCTCTCCTCAATTCATCACCATCTCTCGAAAGAAGATCGAATTTTCAAAAGTTTCTTCAATCAACCGAGCGTGTCCAATACGATATATTATATATATACAATATATATGCATGTAATCAATTGCTATCATACACGAGGCCTATTTGATGTAATTTCAATATCTCTGATGAAGGCGACGTTGTTGTCGTTGTTGTTTTGTTGAAGAATATCTTAAAACTATAATTCTCTATCCGTGATGTTCGAACGTGTTGCAAATGTTAAATATTTACGAAGTAAAACTTCATTTGTTCAAGAGGAAGCAACGAGGATGTTGAGTTTCATTCCTCCTTCCTTCTCTGTCCATCTGCTTTCCATCTGTTCAGGGTTAATCCGGTGTATCTGTCTTGATTCATCCATCCAACCTGTCCACCCATCATACTTGTTCACTCATTCATTATAATTATTCATTCACCCACCACAGTTCACACTTATTCACTCATTCATTATAATTATTATCTCACCCATCACAACCACCCGTTGTGAATTTATGAGTGACTCATAATTATTTATCCAGCCAATATATTTATTCACCCGCAGCACCTCGAACATGGTATCATTCCTTCCTTATCCACCAATGATTTTTCTCCTTTGATCATTCAATCAATCCTCAACGGAGAATCAAATTTCATCACTTTTTTATTTAACTTCGACAGTTGAGTGGGGAAATTATTTACTTATTATTATTTATTATTATTTATAATTACTATTAATATTATTATTTACTGTCATTTTTTAATATTACCAATATTATTATTATTAATATTAGTATTATTATTATTATTATTATCATTATTATTATTATTATTATTATTATCATCATTATTATTATTATTACTATTATCATCATCATTATTATTATTATTATTTTATTATTATTTTTATTATTATTATTATTATTATCATCATCATTATTATTATTATTATTTTTATTATTATTATTATTATTATTATATTATTATTATTATCATCATCATCATTATTATTATTATTATTTTTATTATTATTATTATTATTATTATTATTACAGTTGAACCCGGTTATGTCGCCGGCTTAAATAACCGAAAATCAATATGACGAGTATATATTAACATGTGCTTGCAATTTCTTTACGCACATAATGTACATTAATAAGTGAGAGTGCACATGTATGTGTTTAAGGTTTTTTATAACAACAATTGATATTTGATATTTGATATTTGATATTGATAACAACAAAATGCACATACATGCTTGCTAACAACGAAAGGCCTGTGTGAACCAACTAACAGCAAAGATTTACCAATTCTCAATATGAACCGCCGTAGCTTCTCGATACAAACCTTTATAATTATTTTTTAATAGTTTTTAATATTTTAATAATTTCAGTCAATGAGTGGAGAGGTTAGAAACAATGATTACATTCTGCAATAGTGTTGTGATGATAATAGTAGTTTAAAGTATTATTAAAAAGAATATGTTATTCGATTTGAAATTATTATTGTTATTATTATCGTCATTAATTCATATTAGTGTTTTCAATATAAACACGTACATAAAATTATCATCGTTATGTTGTTTATCAAACAAGTTTCATTTCCTTATGACAACACAAACTAATTATAACTTCCAACAATATTTTTCACTTAATTTCACTTTCGATTTGTTTGAAAATCCCAACTGATAATTCTTTGAAGATCCTTTGCTAATCTTACTCAAGATAATGATTGTCACGTGGTCATAATAATCACGTGGTCATAATAATCACGTGGTCATAATAATCACGCGGTCGTAATAATCACGTGGTCATTCATCGTCGTCGTCCTCTTCGTGAATCGTTGCGGAAGCCTGTTGGAGTGCCTGCCTGTTATTTGTAAACAATTGTAGATAAGGATGGACGGATGGGTGGATGGTGCAATGGGGGATGAGTGGGTGACTCAATAGGTGAATGAGTCGGTGAATGAGTTGCTGAATGAGTAGGCGAATGATTGAATGAATCGGCAGGGAAGTTACGCGATGGAAATGTTTGACGAGACATTTGAACAATCCCGCTGAAACTTTGATGAACTGGTAACAAGAGGCGCTCTTTTGTCGGCATTGTTTATACAGTCATCATCATCAATCATCATCATCATCATCAATCATCATCATCATCATCAATCATCATCATCATCAGTCTTTTTAACCATTACCAGGAACACGTAACTGCTCTTGGCTCAGGAAGAGTTGATTATCCTTCGATAACAAACCTCTTCAGACCCTAGAAAACATGTATATAAACATTGAAAAATAATTAAATATATTTTTACTATTTATAACATAATCGCTAAGCATATTTTTATTATTCATAATATAATCACTAAAAATACATGGGATACAAAACAAATATATTAATATAATTGGTCGACAACCTGGCTAGGAAAGACCTATGACGTCATTAGTTATTTTTATCCTCGGCTTGTAATTGGTCCATCTGTCATTTGTTTTATTTCCACTTCTTTCGACATCTCCTTGTGACGTCAGCATGGTTGATAACTCCACCCATTAGAGTTTAAAATTGACATTTCACTTATTATGACTGAAAGTCCTTCTGGGATGAATGACTGTTTCTGCTTGACTTTGGAATTGCTTTTGTTGATATAATATTTGAACAATTAAATTTATTAATAATAATTAATTAATTTTCCATCTCCCTATTTAGCCTTACGTCGTTCAACAGACGTGACAAAATGCCATCATCGTCGTCATCCTCCTCCTCATCTGGATCAACTGCCCACAACAACCAATCGGAAGCCATCGAACAAAATAACAACAGCACCATAGACAACAAGAATGGTCAGTTGTCAATTTGATTGAGCACCTTATTTTTATATTTAGTTTATTTTTATTGCAATTTTTTTTCTGAGAAGGAGTGGAGATATAATTAATAATTTCTTTGTGCTGTTTTAACAATTTTTTTGCCACAATTAGAGGTTTTAATTTTCAGAATCTATTAACACAATTGCTGCTAATCTATTAACCAATTTTTTGAAGAACAACTTGCACCTTTTCAATTAATTTTCTACTTTTAGAAACACAGGAATCCAGAACTCCCGAGGGTAGTCCCTCCAATAAAAGTAAAACTTCAGGTATCGAGTCAAGCGTCAAGAAAACTTCGATGTTAACGAAACTGAAATTGTTCGGGTCGAGAGACAAAAAGAAGGATGAAGGAAGCGTTAAAGGTGCCGATAAAAAACCTCTCGATGAAATCGCGGAGGTCGTCGGTGGTGCCCGAGACGCTACCCAACTTCCTGCCCCCCAGACCAGACTCCCCATGCCACCACCCAGGGAGCCCATCGTCCCCAGTCATCATCACCTGCCTCATCGTGAGGTTCCAAAACCTGCAGTTCCAGAAAGAACTGTTACCTTACCAGGAGGACCTCAACATCCTTCCAAACACCTGCCTCAGCAACACGTCAGTGTTTAATAATAACAATTATCACAATCAATTATTGTTTGTTTTTTTTTATATTATTAGTATATTTAATTTTTAAATTATTATATTAATATAATTGTGAAACAGCTGCCGCAGAGAAACATTCAGGCCACCTCACACAATGACCCAAACAAAAGTAAAGGTTTCTCAAAAGGTGATAAAATATAACTTAAAAAGTTTAAACATTATAACGAATACTTATTACAAATTATAGTGTAGTGTATTATAACATTCAAATTATATTGTATATTACAACTTACAAATTGTATTGCAAATCTTAACATACAAATTATAATGTCTATTATAACAAACAAATTTTACTGTATGTTACAACATACAAATGACATAATGACATTCAAATTATTCACCTGCAGAAGGCCACTCTTCTCTCCCAAGGAAAGATGCTGATCACAGAGGAACTTTGGAAAGGAAAATGAGAAAGCAAGCTGTCCCTCAACCCAGCGCACAGCAGTACGCTTTAAGACCTGCTGAGAACCAACTGAACTTATCTACAGAGTCCTCTTCATCTTCAGCATCTCACCATCCATCATCGCGTCTCCCCAACAGAACCCCATCTTCGACCAGTATTAGCAGCATGGCGAGTTGCGGCAGCAGTTTCACCAGCGGCGGTGGGGTGGGTAGTTTAACAAAGAAGGGCGGCGCCTCCAATCTCCGCAAACCAAACTCCACCCGATCCAGTGCCATTCCCGCTCCGTCGATTAAAAAACCAACTTCGGCTTCTTCGGGCATGTCCAACAAACTCAACACCTCGGAAGGCAACATCATCGGATCGGGGACCAGGTCGGCCAATAGGTTGCCGTCGGCCAAAGGTTCAAAAGTTCAACGCGCTCTTTCGGCAAAAGAAGATGCCTCGAAGATCAACAGGGACATCCAGATTGCTCCTGAAATTGTGGAAAAGTCGGTAAGTTGTTCCAACACACCCCTGCTTGATTCCAGCTCCCTGAGGAGAATTCCTAAGCAGTTGAAGGTCGATGCAAGTGATGGGAAAAGTGCCCAAATTAATGACAGCAAATTATCCTCTCTTCAGCAAAAAAGCTCGAGTCTTAAAAAAGCCAGTAAACTTGGGGTGGCGAATGTCAGACAGCTGACTATGACCAGCACTTCAAAACTTCCAAAGTCTTCAAATCTTCAACCACTTAATGAATCCATACCGTTAAAACTTAAAGAACCTGCAAGACCCAGTGATTCGTTCAGCAGAAATGAACGCAACGGCAGCTCCGAAACTTTGGAAGATGCAAGTTCTGGGTTGGAATTCAGTAGAGACGATGATGAAGGATGGAAAAAGAACTCGCTTGGAAAATTGTCTGGATTGAATCGGGACAAGAGTCACAACAGCTTCGGAAGTAGTGGAATGGAAGAAGAAGAGTCTAACAACAGCACATCCGAGAGCACGGAAAGCGTCATATATCAGCCATCGTCAGTCACGGGTCTAGAAAGTACGAAGAAAAGTGACATGAAAATCATACATTCTGTCAAATTGTCTTCAACTAATGACGTTGGAGACGAGGACGATTATCAAGACGACGAAGACGACGATGGTGATGACGATGACGAGGAGGTGACGGAAGTCATTGACGAGGAGTGTCAAAACGATCAAACGAGTCACATCTCCAGTCTGAGAAGAAGAAACAAGGATGACATTTTCAAAAAGAAATTGGAGGCGGTATGAGGATTGTTTTTGTACATCTTTATCGGTTACTGGTTCTTTATTTAATATGAATAATTTACTATATTAACAAATTATTATTAACAACATAAATATTTAACAACGACCGGTTATAGCGATGGAGTCATTAAAAATCCAGCAATTATTCGTTTCTCATTTGGCAGAGTATTTTTTCATGTTTCAATATTTTCATTTTATTCGCTAGGTTGCGCAATAAATAACATCGACACCGTTCTTACTTCAGTCGCCAGATGACTCGACCTGCTCGATTAAAAAACAGCAGACGACTTTGGCCGATGAAATGAAAAGCGAGGAAAGTTTTGAAATCAAACCTATGGAACCATTCACAAGGACAACAGCAAGCAGTTACATGCTCGGAAGTGCTGGTAAGTCGAGCGTGACTGGAGGAGGAGGTGGTGAATTGTCCTGCAGAGAATCAAACTTCACGTACCTGCCGTTCAATGCTGCTGCTGGAAAATATCAGGTTGGTGTTTTATTACTTATAAATAATTTAAAATTTTAATATTCATTGTATTGTTAGTATTTTACATTATATTGAGATGGGTAAGAAAAAGTGTTCATGAGATTTGTTCGAAATGTCATCTAAAGTCAGTTTGTGAATTTCCTGAAAAATCGTTGTAAACAGTTTAAGTGTAACTTTGTATGGAAATGTTTTCCTCGATGACTCATCTCCAAGAAATTATGAAAGCTAAAGGTCATTATTTTGAAACTTCCATGAGAAAATCTTCGCCTATTATTAGGTTATTCTCATAATTCTAAAGCTGCAATGTTTAAAAATAAATTTTCAAATGCAGAAAATCCTTTGTATACATTCAATTGAAGGCCACTTTACCGTTGAGACTGTTAACAATGCAGTCGAGCGATGTGGTTGATAATGTCTCGTCCTTGAGAAAGAAAGAGGTGCTTCAAAAGATTAAATTTCTCCTCTTTTAATAAGTTAAATGCAAATTGCTTTTAACCTTTCCTTCCTCCGCTGTGTCTCATCAAACGAGCATTATTGAACTATGGACCCTTTTTCAATTTCAAATTTCAATTTTTTTTCCCACTCTTAATTCCGCTCTAACCCTGACGTGTAGCTTTGAGAAAGAGAAGAGAGTGATAAATGAAGGAGGATAGACTTAACAAATGAGGAAAAAAACTGAAAGAGGGACAAAATGAAAAGGAATTGCTACGCTGAGCATTTACTTTTTTTAGTGTAAAACTTGTTAGCTTCAAGATGGACGACAGCATGATATCTCCCATGTTTTGGGAGCAAGTGAGTATTATTAGGCATCATTAGGAAATCAATGTCATCATAAGGAAGTCAATGGCGTCATCATTATTACCATCGTCGTTAACATGGACACCTATCGTGACAATCAGTCTTCTAATTCCCGTTGACAACTCAAACACAACCCTGCAGCCTTCAGCCTTCTTGGAGAGAGAGGAAAGAGCTGGTGAAGCGGCATCGGGCTACATGTCGGACGGAGACATACTCAGGAGTCGTCGGTGCGGTCGACAAGATTATTGCTCGTCGGCCTTCAGACGTCACACGGACGACTCGTACTGCGGTTACAACAGCGAAGGTAGCGTCGGAGTGAACACCGGTGCTTCCATTTACGTGAAGAAAATGCAACAAAGGTTCATGGAGGGAATCATGGCTGCTCAGGAATGTCTCGATAAGAAGCACCTGGATGATCAGAGCAGGTGAGACGATTGCGTGATTGTTGTTCTTTGAACATTTAGCCTGTGAATGTGGAGTGAATGGTGCATGAATGTCGAAAGCGTTTGACTGCTTGAATTAAACAAAATACATTTGTTTATTTAATGTTTTTATTTATTTAACCATAGTCGACTAGTTGCTAAAAGAAATATGAACTTCATCCGCAAGATATTTGAATTGACTAAGTAAAATCATCTCATGTGGCTTTTTTTGTCGTTGGAAAAGGCAGCCCATCAGAGGGAGTGTAACCCTTCGGGTTGACCTTTTTTTTATACAAAAGTATGAATATCTATGTAATTAAGCTGGTTATTTTTGTAACCATGTGTTAGTATTTGAATATTTTTGTTTAATAAATCTCTCTCTTTCAAAAAAAATATTTGATTAATGATATATTATCTCTTAAAAACTAAACAATGTCTTTTATGAATACCTAATGAGGTGCTGACCGAAACACTCCTCATATGCATACGACCTCGCAGGCTTTCAGGCCCAGCGCTTGAAGTTCATGCAGGAGAAAGAGAGATAGTGATGTGAGGAGTGAGTGGATCACTTCACGTCAAATTGTTAACACGGTGGTGACATGTTTGCTCCATGTTTGCACTCTGATGTTTGCTTTTCATGAAACATTGGAGATCTTGACCGATCATTCCATCATTCCTTCACTCCTTCATTCGTGCATTCATCGTTGTTATCATCATTCATGATTTGCTAATTGCCATCATTATCATCATTACAATTATCATCATTATCGTCGTCGTGACATGATAACAATAGCTATTAAATCCATCACGATGACGATTACGACATATGTTGAAACACCCACCACCGCTGAAGAGATTAAAACTATCTGGATGTTGCTCACTGATCTGATTGATACTTTTGGAGAATTTTTGGAAAAAGATTTTTTAATGGAAAGGTAGAAAGTTATAGGAGTCTGTCTTCAGACAGGTGAAAGTCACGGATGAATGACTTCAGTGTGCGTCAGAGTTGCGCGTCGATGACGATTGTGTGGTTGAATCTCACGTCTGTGAAGTTCATTGTTCTTTATAGGAGCCATGAAATTGATTGAAAATATGCAAATGAGATGATATGATAAACAGCCATTGTTGTTTGATGTTGTTGCTAACCTGTTGTTGATGTTGCCTCGTTGTTTGTATTTGTTACGTGTCGTCCTTTCAATGTCATTTGAATGTTTGCAGATAACAACATTTGATTAGAAGTTTATTGTTTGCTGTAAGTTGATGTAAACATTGTTTTTACATTATTTGTATTTGTATTTGTATTAATTATTAATTAATTAATTTTAACTATGTATTTTGTTTGTGATTAATTACGAGCAAATATTCATTACATGGTTTATAACATCAACTTTTTACCATTTTTTTTAGCTACCGTCACTTCGTAATCATTTTCATTTATCATCTTACAATCATAACGGTTGCCATGACAACTACCGGCTGTTGTCGCTGGAGACCGTTTGATGTTTACAGTAAACGTGGAATGTTTACGGAGAAGTACGCATTGATTACAATGACACGTTCACGACGATCAACCAATGAACGGAAGAGAAAGAGATAAAGAGATGCGACTCCAAGAAAGGGTATAAGGAGAGATGATGAGGAGGAGAGAGGGAGTTGTTCTTAACAAACTTTTGAAGGCACCTCACCGCAGTTGTGTTTTGATTTCGTTTTGTGCGTTTCCTCGTGATTTGATTTATTCACGCTGACTGGACGTATGCAAATTTATTGTTTATTTTGAATATTAATTAGTCCACGCCTGCTAATTATGGCGTTGTTTATTCGGTAGCTTGCGAGCAGCTTGTAGACAGATTTGTCATCCGTGAATCCATTTGATCGTGTCATCGTTGACATCGATTTGAGACTCGAACATTTCTCGGTGTTTCAGGATCTGTTGATTTGAGGTTTGTTCATTGTTGTTGTTGTTGTTGTTGTTATGATTATTATTGTGGATCAAACTTCAACGTCCACTGCTAAGTTAATGTGCACATTATTGATGATGATGATGATAATGATTGTGATGTTGAATGAGACGAACTGACCATAGTGACATTATTGATGACAGTGTCAGTTATGATATGGATGATAACATCAGATATCATCGGTGATGGCACATCGCATGTCTTCACAGAAATTTTTGGTCCCTAGACACAGTCGCCATGGGTCCCTTAGGCCCCTAACTTACGTCAATTTTGGTAATTGAAATGCTAAAGTAATGGCTTAACAGCCCAGGCTGGTTATACTGGTAGAGATTTTGATGGAAAGTGGTGCACCAACACGTAATCTATCATCACAATGTCGTCCGTGACATGACCTACTTTCCTTTGCGCTCCAATTATTTTCTTGACTGTTCTCGATGTTGTCGAATGTTATTGGTTGATGTTTATGTTGTCGTTGTTGTTGCAACGGGAACATTAATTAGAAAACATATATATCAAAATATATATATCAAAAAGTATATATCAAAATATATATATCAAAAGATATATATCAAAACGTATATATCAAAAGATATATATCAAAAAGTATATATCAAAAGATATATATCAAAAAGTATATATTGCTTGGAATCAAAACACTGTGACGGTGACGGAGGTCGAAGTAAGAAGTTTAATCCGACACCAGGATGAACGCGGATTGACCCTGTTTCTCAGACTCACCGGTGCCTACCCTAATCAACCAATAGGAGATAACAGGGCCATTAGGAGGGCACTTAACTATTTTCTCCTGCTTGCACGAGCTGTTGTTGGAGGCAGATGGATGGATGGAAAAAGACTGGAAAGATGAGTGGAGAAGCAGATGGTGAATGTTTACAGTTCGCTTCTCATGGAAGTGCGCTTTTTGCTTTCATTTCTCAGAATTTCGAGGTTAACAGTTCATGCATCCCACTTTCTTTTCAATGATAAACTTTCTTCAAGCCATTGAAAGAGTTTAGTTGGGATCTTTCAAGTTAATTTTAAAATATATTTCTTCATTTGAAACTTGCCATTTAACGAATTGTCCTACGTAAATTTACATAGATTCCTTTGGTAAGTCAATCAACATTGTAGCTGCGAGTATGGTTTGTAATCGTAGATGTATTTCAGTTTAACAATGGTGATAATATTATTATTAAGAACATTTCTGTGGAGTAAATTAGCAAATGGAAATCAATAATAAGACGTTTGTCTAATATAATATTTAATGTCTAATATTGATAAAGTGGCAATTATTCGATACATCTAATGGAACAGGTTATGCGATATATATTGTGCAACTGAACATCAACATGGAAACCAAAACAATTACAAACAACAACAATTATTTTGACGTTTGTTTTTAGTTTAAATTAAATTAAATAATTACGTTAACAAATATTCATGAATGCACTATTCAGCAACATTACGCTACCGGGTCTGACAGTGGAAATTGATATCATTACATGCCATTTATTTTCTACCCCTGCTTAATTTAAGCAATAAATTTAACCAGGATAATTTAAATTTAACCAAGAACAGAATCGTTCGTAATAAATCTTAAAGTACTTAATTATTTTTGTATTCATATTATTTTTGTACATCATTCATTTTGTTGTAATTCAGTGTTCGGTTTTATTCGTCTCAACGTGTCAGAACTGGTTTCCATATTTTGGACGCAAAGTTACATAATTTACGAGCTGCATTGATGTTACTTTGTTGAAGCATTCGACCAGACATTCAAACAAATGTAGTTTCTCTGTTGTGCATCACAAAAAAGTTAAAATGGATCTTCAAAAGAAACACAAATCCAATAATTCTCTGGTTATCCCTCCTTACGTCACTAATAACCAGAACTTACTTTCATCTCAGGCAAAGTTTTTCTTTGAAGTCAAATACTGGCAACACAACTTTCACATCAAAATGTTATCGAGTCTCCGAAAATTGGGGCTGAAGCTGTAAGTTTGTACATTGCGTAAAACATCGTAATTTGGGACATTCCTTTTGGATAATTGCATCTGAGCCTAAAAACTCCTAAAATTACTTTAAGAAATGACCAATTAGATCGATAAATTATGCAACATACGCTAAATAGTGTTTCTTTTGGCATTCTTGGCGAGAAAAGATTAAAAAGATGAAATGCTTCCCAGAACAATAATGACTTTTTATCACGAAGAAGTCAGAATGCGCAACAATTTGCAAATAAGTTTCTTTCAACATTCGCATCCTTTGTGCCTCTGAATTGAAAATATCTCTTTTCTTTGGCTTTGTTTCACGAGCGAACTTCATTTTGGGGAACGTTAAGGACATCATAAAAATTAACTATTAGTTAATCATTATTATTAGACATTATCAGGAATACAAAATCAAGGAATCAAATTAAATTTGAAAGTCTAATATCAAAAAGGTTTGTAAGGTCTTGCAACCTTATCTGCAATGTTTTTAGCTTAAATTTTAAGAACCTTAATTAAGATTTGTCATATTTGGCTGATTGAGTAGATTATAAATGCTTTTCACTTATCATCAAATCCTCGCGATTACGTTCGCATTGACTGATTGATTGATTGATTGATTTCAAGCACAACCTTTAAGAGTATCAATTAGCTTTGTGAGAGAGGTGGGAGCCTTGTGACTCACGCATTGTGCATCTTCTCCACGACTTTCCAACAGCATTCTTTGAACTATGAACTGAGAACGTTATTTGAGAACCACACGTGCGGTGGTGGCTCTTAGCGAGTCCGTTTTAAGATCTGCTTCTCTTTATTTAACAATAGAATATCATTCGTTCATTCATTCATTCATTCGTTCATTCGTTCGTTCGTTCGTCCGTACATCTTTCCGTATCTCCTGACCATTCGCCTTTGTTTGCTTAGGAAGGAAATGTCTAAGTAAATAAAACCATTTTTGACCAAACTTATACCACATCTGTTTGCGTTTAAAGACACGTCAATGACGAGATGGGGGGAGTCGAGTAAGAATACTTTGTTGTTTCCTTGCATAATTACCAACAGACTCCACAGGCTTTATTTACATTCGGAGAAGTTCTAGCGGTGCCTTGTAGCGTTGATTAAAAGCAAATGGAATGTTCTGATATCGAAATGGAGCGTTTGTAGAATGTCGAGAAAAACGATCTAAACGCATCACAAACGATGAATGAAGTTCTTGTCAGTGAAGGTCCCCTTAAGCTCTCAGATGTAATTAACATTCCAGCGATTCTTAATTTACCTCGACCTTAACCTCACGACGACCTTAACTGACACTTGGAATTAGTCATTAGCATAATTTATTGAAACATTCCCAACCGCAGCTTCGACAACTACAGCACGGACAGCAGCGAGGAGTTGAATGAAGAAAGGACAGCCAACGAATCAAGGGCAGAATTCCTCTCTGAAAATCCAGCTGTAAACAGAAACAACCGCCAGATTTTCTCAAACCCGAGCCCCCAAATCTTCCCCTCGAATCGGATCTTCAACCCCCAAATTCCCCTCAACTTCACCGCAAAGACCTTTCCACTCTCGGTCACTCCCACTCCAGGTGTCCAACAAAATCTTCACCTGCTCAGATCACCTGGAGTCTTTCCAGACGTCGACAGGAGAACGCCTTTATCAGAAGCCAGCAGAAAGTTAGTCTTGCTTTCCAAAATTAATTTCGTCAGATATTCAACAACAACAATATAAAGTGACTCATTAGAGATGTATTTCTATCATCCTCGTTTCGTAGATTTTCGTGGATTTTCAGATGAGATCCCACAAATTACAAAGAAGTATCCATCCGCAAATTAGAAGATTATTAATAAGTTATAAATATGTTATTAATATGAATATTATCGAAATATTATAATACCACCTGCCATCCATCATTGGTGACGAAGAACATTCTCCCGCTTGCTGAGGTCGATTGACAACTGTTTTATCGCTGGATAGGCGTTTCGTGTGACCTTTGAAAAACTTTGATAAAAGTAAAAATAACCAAAACTCAATCAAGCATTCGTCACCACGAATACCGATTCCCGCCAAAAATATCACCCCATTACTTGGAAAAACAGAGGAAGTAGACACTCCAGATGTGAGCTATAAATAGACTTCCACCGCACCGCTGATTGGTCGGGTGAGCACTTGGAAGAACCGGAAATTGCTTTGGAAACAAAGTGCGCCCGTTCGGTAGACTTTCTAATTGTTCATGTTTCCAACTCGAAACATGTCTTCACTCAACCTACTCACTCAATCTACCCACTCAACGCATTCATCCAACGTACTCACTCAACTTACTCAGCCACTCAGCTGCACCCACAGAAAAAACAGCAATTTTGTGAGATATCTTTATAATGGGAGTTTTGGTGCTCCATTAACATTCCGAACATTTTCTCATGGCGGACACTGGAATGCATCTTCCTTCACTCATTTGCACTTATTGTCATTCACTTGTTCACCTGCTTCTCCATTCAAACTTTGTAATCATCATCGTCATCGTCATCATCATCATCATTGTCGTCGTCGTCATCATCATCATCATCTTCACCACTCCTACATATGTAATTCTTGTCCAAACAACAGCTACACCTACCAGAACTTAGACAAGATAGCTTGTTATTACAATTTAAGAACTTCTTTAAAGTCTGCCATCATCATCATCATCATTATCATTTTCATTGAGCCTAAGTAGGATGATGACTCGCAATGAGGCTAAATGTTCCAAATGGCTGCTCTTGTTTGGTAAAATCCTTTTATTCCAATTTGTTTCTCCTTTCAACTCATCCAACGATTGATGATGGAGAATCATTTTTGTTCTTTATCTCAAGAATTCCCCATTTGCATCTCCACACGTAAACATAACAACAACTCCGCTGTCATAGAACGATGAGCGGGAGATCGAGCCATTTTGAGGGAAAAAAGGAAAATTCTCTTTACAAACGCATTCGACAAAAACTCGTTCGCTGGAAATGAAAATTAAATTCCTGACATTTTCCGCCTGAATTATTTGCAGGTTGCGAACTTCTTTTGATTGGATACGTCGCCTGAGTTAGCAGCGAATACGTTGTTGATTTGAAATGCAAATAAGACATTTTATGCGGTTGCGTTCCATCAAGCAGTACAATTATATTCATTATTAAAACCTAAATTATTCACAATTTTATAATTATATTCATTATTATGCCGCAAATTATTTACAAGTAGTTTATAATTTATTTAGTTGAAATTTATCTAATAAAAATGTTTTTATAACTTTTGATCTTTTATAATAAATTTCTTAATTCACCTTAATTACCTAAAACATTTAAAAAAAATTACCTTTTGCAGTCATTGTTTCAGTAGCAGCTTGGACGGCACCATCGGCCCGGCACGCGGGAGGTCGTTGTTCGAGAGGGGAATCAGAGAAAGAGCGAGTCTCCCCATCATAGGAACCCACCCGGGCGGATTCTTGAACAGAAGAGGACTTCACCCCGTGCCTCCGATACCCGAGGTCGTCGAGAGAGTTTCTCCTGTGGTTGCCAGGAAAGAAGGAAACGAATCGTCTTCTCAGAAATCACAGGAACCGACTTCCAGCGGCTCCGAAGTTTCTTCCGCTTCTCCGACACCTCAAACCCGGTCGAGCATGAAGGGATCGTCGGTGAGCATCAACGGAAGTAGTCTTTCCATTTCCGGTGGAGGAAAAGGCAAGTCTAAGAACTCCAGACTTCTGAGTCCGGTAGTGGCAGAGAGAGAAGCCATGAAAGGAGAGAGGTTAAGCAATTACAGTAAAGGGGTGATGATTTACCCGGTGCGTTCAAAAGTGGGCCAAGATACCCCGATCGCACCGCACCAACAGATGTCTCTCCAACAACAGCAGCAACTCGGTCTCGTTTGTCCTGCCAGCGGAACGTTGAGGCGTCGCGGAAGCAGCGGATGTGCCGACGGAATTTCCAAGTGGCCGTACTCCGCGCACCCGTCTCTGCACCATCTCAACGCGGATCCAAACAAACCTCGGGCACCGAATCCCGAAATGACGGTTCAACATCACTGGAATGCCACCACGTTGCCTGCCGCGTCGACGTTCCCAAATAATCTGCAGACGCCTGTCAACAGATCCCTCGGTCCGAAGCCCAGCCTCCCGAACAAATACGCGGCAAATTACGACCTGGGGACCGCGCCCTGCACCCCCGGCACGGTTCCTCACACTTCCAGCGCCTCTCTACCCAGGCAGAACCACTACCACAACATCCACCAATCGAGACTTGCCGCGACGCCGACTTCCCCGATTTACGGCGGAAATGCCCCCGTACCCCCCCAGATCCTCGGCAGATTTCAGAACCCCGCGACTGCCAATTACGGTCAGAATTACGCGTCGCCCCTCTTCGGCAATCAGACTTCGAACTCGTGCCACAGGGAGGAAGCCGGTGGTCAGTTGGAAGATGTTCAGTTTAATTGTTTGTCATTGTGTTGCATGTTGTCGTCATAAGTAATAGTTACAATAATAATAGTAATAATAATGATGATGATGTGTCTCACAAACAAGGAAATAAGAATTAAAAATATTCTTAAAAATCCTGCCTCTTAAAATGACTGACGTCTGAGGAATTAATAATTCATAATTGGTTAATAATTCATAATTAGTTAATAATCATTCAAATTGAGGAAGAAAAAAAAGAAGACCATTAAAATGTGGAATCATTTTCTCAGAAATGTTTTGACTTTTTAAAATAATTTAATATTTTTTCAATGGAATGTAGGAACTGATTAAAGTTTTTATTTAAAAACTAAATAAATTATTAATAATTACATGATATTAATAAGTGGTTGTTACTTTAAAATATTTAATCATTAAGTATTTTCTAGATTAATAATGGTGATAAAATACCATAGAAGTAATTCTGAAATTAATTCTAAACAAAAATTTAAAACTTAGTTAACAAGATTCTAAAAATGAAATAAAAATCATGGTTTTGTTATTGTTCGAATGTCAACAAATGATCAAAACATCAATTTCTTTACAAGTAATAAAATTTGTTTAGAAGTTATTAAATTTGTTTAGAAGTTATTAAATTTATTTACAAGTAATTAAATTTGTTTACAAGTTATTAAATTTGTTTACACTGTCGTTCAACATGTTTTTACAGGAAGAGGATCAACTCTATCACTGGGTTCTAGTGCCACTTCTGCTTACTCAAATGTTGGTACCATATTCCTAGTCGTCGTTATCAATATCATCATCAAAACAACTCCAATTAACATTTTCGTCAGCTAATTACTACTTTTCTCTCAACTGTTGATAATAACTCATGCTGTAATTTAAGTTTGAAAGAGCTGTTATTAGGTATTTGAACATCTATAATTATTTGGTTAATTATTATTGTTCGCATTAAGGCCTTTTCATGTTTTAGCTAGCGAAATAAAATATATGTTATAATAATATTTTTAATAATTATAATATATACTAGAATAATCATTTTAATAATTATAATAGGTATGTTGTGCTTAACAAATGGCGAGAGCTTTATTGAGAACGTTTCACGTTACACGCACGCAATTCATTATTATTATTGTTGTTTTGGATGTTATCATTATTATTATTATTATTATTATATTATTATTATTATTATTATTATTACATGCCATATATTTCATCGATCTTGTACATTTCAGGCCGAAGACCAACAACAGCAAGAGGTTTGTAGCATTAGAATAATAATAATAATAATAAATAATAATAATAATAATAATAATAATAATAATAATAATAATAATATTAATAATAATAATAATATTAATAATGATGATGATGATGATGATGTTGATGATGACGACGTTGATTATTATTATTATTATTGTTATTATTATTATTATATTATTATTATTATTATTATTATTATTATTATTATTATTATTATTATTATTATTCTTTCACATTATTACGCTTTGTGTTATCATTACGTGTTTGGAATTTAAGACTGGCAAACAAACTTAAGCGAGGACGCGTGCTAGGGTGTGTGACGTCATCGTAGGTTATGATAATCGTATCACAGGAAACAGAACACCTGATCGATGAATTAACTGACCTTTATGCATTTATGAGGCGCAACATTTTGATAAGAACTCTCAACGTAAGCAGGATTTGGGAACGAAAAGAGGCTGTTTGTTGTTGTTGTTGTTGTTGTTGTTAAACTGAGTGCAACCTGACAAATTGCTCACCATTGTGGGAGACTAAAACTTAACTGCCTCATTGCAGCAGAGATAATGATACTGATGATTATGATGATGGTGATAGTGATGCTGATGTTTATGGTGATGATAGTGATGCTGATGATTAGGATGGTGATGATGATGGCGATGATGTTTGGTATATGTTATCTAGGCATAGGTGCTGCTCATTTATTATTCATTAATTATTTAATTACTGATTAATTAATAAATTATGAAACATTAAATGAACTAATTGCAGGTTAAAAGGCTGAGACAAGAATTGGAAGCAGCACAATCGAGGGTTGACACGTTGAGTTCGCAACTGAACACAAATGTTAGTACTTCATTATTTTATTATGATGATGATAATGATGATGATGATGATAATGATGATGATGATGATGATGACGACGACGATGATGATGATGATATTGGCTATTGCAAGTCTATAACAAGTGCCTATAAAACTTGAAGCTCTGGTCACAATTGCATCTTTTGCTTATCTAGGTCAAACAAAGACTCATATTTCCATCACGTTGACCCAATTCCATTTTAGTCATTTTTTATCTCTTCAATCAATCAATCATTTCGTGACTGAACTATTTCTTTGTTATTTTTTTGTTGCATTTTCTCAGGAATTCTTTCTGATTTAAAAATTGTTTTTGTTTTTAAAAATGTTGAAGGAGGAACAATTGAAACCTGAATTTATTGCTGTTGTTATTAATATATCGATTATTAATAATATTTATTTATAATAATATTTATAATAATATTTAAATTTATAAATATTTATTATTATTATTACTATAATTAATATATTTATTAAATTTATTACGTTCTTATTATTTTTTGTTTGTGTTGTTGGAGAAGTGGACAATTTCATTTGATAATTGTGTTGTGTTTATTCATACGTGGTATTCAATGGTGCTGTTACATTTGTGAGAGCAGTTTAAGACATTTTGCGAAGATTTATTATTATTTTGTAAGAACAATAATAATGCTGCAGTTATTCTGTTGTTACTGCTGGAGATCAAAATCATTATTTTTTTATTGCTCTGCTGAATGGAAAACATTCTTTTGGTGCCCCGTGAATCACCAAATCAACTCTCACTAAACTCTTCATCTTCTTTCTTTCATTTCCAGTTCCATTGCAAAGGCTCCTTTGTTCACTCACTCACTCACTCACTCACTCCACTCACTCACTCACTCACTCACTCACTCACTCACTCACTCACTCACTCACTCACTCACTCACTCACTCACTCACTCACTCACTCACTCACTCACTCACTCACTCACTCACTCAATCAACAACAGCCAATTTAAATACTCTCCATAATTATATTCTTAAATATAAAAAATATTCTTAATCATCTTCTTAAATTGCTTTTGTTCTCCAAATTTTGATTCTCAACCCAACTGTCTGATGATGGCAAAAAAAGAAATTATGTAAAAGCCTCAACAATTGTGCGGTCTTAGTTATGACTGCATTCAAGGTCACTGCATAAGTTTCTAAACAAGAAATTGAATTACTTCATGGAGTCCTCGAATTGTAAGGCATTGTCATGTCATTGTAAGGCGATGTCATATCATTGCAATGAATTGTCATGTCATTGTAATGCATTGGTGCCATGTTATGAACTGATACCATCTCAGCATTTATTAGGGGAACACGAGGATGAGACGAGAATAAGATGAATAGAATTTAGGATAAATAGAATAATAATCAGGATATTATTTATATACATTACAGATAATATTTTACCATTACAACATCCAGATATTATTTACATAGATTGCAGATAATAAGGTTAATTTTATATTATTTATATGTATTACTTATAAATTATAAGTTATACTATTACATCATAATGTTTTATTGGAAGCGGTTGCAAGTAAGTATGATAAGTTTCATGATTCTGCAGTAATTACAGAATCCATTTTTCATTCTCATTTGTATCCTTGTTGTTGTTGTCGTCGTTGTTGTTGTTATCATTTCACTGGCTTCATTGATTAAGTGTTTGATAGTTTGCAAACAAGAATTACCTGATAGATTGAGAGATGAATGGGTGAATGGATGGATGGATGACGTAATCATAACTATTACCTCGTTAACAGGCACACGTTGTAATTGCTTTTGAACAAAGCTTGGCTAACATGACGCGGAGACTACATCACCTGACCAACGCAACAAACCAAAAGGTGGGCAACATTTAGATGCACCACAAAGTGAAATTAAGATATTTGTCATTAACAACCATTAACAGTCATCAACAGTTATTAATCAGTCCTAACTAATTATTAATGATATGCAATCACATTAATATTAATTACATTGTTGGTGTTGCGGCTATTCCAGGATGCCGAGTTGAACGAGTTGCGTGTCATCATCGAGCAGTTGAAACAGCAAGGAGCACGTGTGAAACAAGAGTCATCTTCGTCTTCATCCTCCTCGTCGCAGAATCACAGGCAGTCGACAGGATCATCAGGAATGTTTAACATGAACAAGGGAAAGGACGCTTCAAAGGAGGGATCGGTTGCAGGTTTTGTTATTGTTGTTGTTGTTGTTGTTGTTGTTGTTATTATTATTATTATTATTATTATTATTATTATTATTATTATTATTATTATTATTATTATTATTATTATTATTATTAATATTTTATTTATTTTTGTTTCTATTATTTTGAACTGCCGTCACAACCTGATAACGTTTTTTCCTGAACATGGCCGATGAAAATATTTATTGAATTCTAAAACTTCAATTGTTTTGTTAATAATGTGTATATTAATTAAATGGTCAATTTTAATTTGTTAATTAATAATTCGGCAATTATTTCGGTGACACTATTAAACACTATTAATTAATTAATCAGAGTTGAGACGTCACATGTCGTCTGACAGCGTCGTGAGTAGCGTCAGTGGCGTCAGTCACCACTCGGGCTCAGCTACAGAGTCTGAAAAGAAAAAGAAGCAGAAGAGTTGGGTGAGAATCCAAAAAAAACTAACAACTAATTATTAATTTATCAATTAACTGATGAAATATATTAACCGATTGTTCCTGTTAACTGATTGTATCTATTAACCGATTGGATATTAAATGATCTTTTCATTAATCACTGCTTTTCTTCTTTCAGTTGGCTTCCTTCGGCAAGGCTTTCTCCCGAAGGAAGCAGCAATGTTCGTCTGCTAACAACGGCGCCAACGTCGTCGGAGGCAATGCAAACCAAAACAAAGCTTTGTGTTCCGATGCCGACTCCGACACAGCAAGTCTCTACTCCGATGCATCCATGGTCCACTTGCACTCTCCCTCGCCTCGACACCACAACCCCCTAGCAACGAACATCCATCCCCTCAGTCTGCCCACAAGTCCCATCAGGGGCTCTAAAATCGAGCCAATGTAAGAAGTTTTTGGTTTCTGCTAAAGATCATATCTTTGTCGAAATTTAACAAAATTTGTAGAGCTTACAATGTAAACTTTGCATACAGAGAGTTTACTTTAACTATAAGTTAATGAGCCAAATATCATCATCATCATCACCGTCAGTGACCATCATAATCATGACCGACAGGTTGACGGCAACACCCGAAGCTGATCAAGAATCCGTGACGAACTTGCAGCAACAGTTGCGAGAGAAGGACATGAAGTTGACGGACATCCAATTGGAAGCACTTTCCTCTGCTCACCAACTGGAACATCTCAAAGAAACCATGAACAGGATGAAGGTTGGAAACTTCGCTTTCTATGTTTGTTGTATTTTTATTTGTATTGTTTGTGCTGTTTGTATTGCTTGTATTGTTTGTGCTTTTTGTATTGCTTGTGCTGTTTGTATTGCTTGTGCTGTTTGTATTGCTTGTACTGTTGTATTGTTTGTGTTACTTCTGTTGATTTCATTATTTGTATTTGTGGCATCGTGCTAGATTGTTTTTATACAAAAATAGATGTTTTTCTCCATATTATTTGTGGTGACAATTGTTATTATATCATTTTTACATAGAAATGCAAAGATTGATTCTTTTATATTTTAATATAAATGGCTTCATTTTTTTACCTTAAATTCAAAATAGAATCATTCTGACCCATTTTTTTTGATGTCCAAAATTTAAGATGCCTGCAAATTCATCATCTCATTAAACTAATTAAAAATAATTAACGAGTTCTAATTTTTTGTTCTCACAACCTTTTTGTTAGTTTTCATGATTTACGAGTTCACGAGTTGACACTTTCAAACATTTTAATGCATTCACTCAGTGCAAGTGACCTTGTTTCATGTTTTTGCAATCCTTGTTATGCCCAATTCGGAGAATTTATCAGTTTAATCGGTCAATCTGATTAATTGATAAATAATTGTGTTATTTATATGCAATTGTTATGGTCTAAAGTCCTTTAGGTGGATGCTCTGTCACCTCAGTTAAGAATTTGTAATTATTGTAGTGTTATTTTAAAATAATAATGTTATTGTTATTATTAATATACATATAGTAAGGTTTTATTGTTCAAACCCGCAGAACGAAATGATGTCATTGAAAGTTGAGAACGACAGAATGCAGAGGATCATCAGCAGGAGGGGAGTTGACAACAACAACAGCAACAACAACAGCACTCCATCAACTCCACCAACAAAACCATCCAAAGAGGAGAGGTTGTCGCTGGGTGATCCTTCGAGTTATGGTGAGGGAATTTTTTTTATTTATTAATTTATTTATTTATTTGATCAGCAGTTTTAGTAATTATATTTTCATATATATTAATATATGATATGAATGGATTATGGGTTGGATTATTGAGAAAATTGAGCTGCACTGATGTTAATCATGTTTGCTAAATATTAATGTTTAGCATTATAAATTATTAATTAATTATTATCTTTGTAGTGATCTGAATTATTCACCTCGATTTTGGTGTATTAGAGTTACCTGTGCAAGTTGTTGGTTGGAGTTGAGTTTTTTTGGAGGAGATTGGCAACTTTTGTTAGAAATAAAAATACACTTGTTTTAAGTAGTGGCATTTATCAAATATAATAAACTAAATTGGTGACTCTAATTATCAGTTCCTTTGTTCATTCATTGGTTGTGCCTAATATGAACAAATCAGTTGTCAAACCAATGGTTTTTAGCCCTGAAGCCTGGTTCACAATTCTGGATGCACAGTTCCATGTAGCGCAGATTAGGGTGGATACCAACCAAATTCTATCATGCGTTATGTGCCCTGACCAACTATAATGAATTGAAAGCAATTATTATTTGAAAGATATTATTATTTGTCTCCATGAGATCACCAAAACAGAAATGTTTGTGAAAATCTGCAGAGATGCTCGCAGGATGCCCCTTGGCACGATCAAATTCCTTTGTATGCTATTTGGCCTTTGAAATGCCACACAAATTTTCCAAAATTTTATGGACAATATTTTCAAAGATTCATTCCTCAATTTGCTATTCAACTTCACCTGTAACAACACTTCTTGGAAGCACGAATCAATGCAACAACTAGTTGACCTGGAATAAAGAACAACGAAACTTATTTAGAGAGATTAAGCAAAAGTTAGTCGATGCAAGTAATCTCAACTTCATCAGCAGCATGAGTCGCCTCTACCACCTTGACACTGATACCTCGAATGTAACCATGGTTGCGCATTACATCAAGGGGTGCACCTGTTATGTAGTTAGCGCACCTGAAGGCTACCTACTTGCACACCTTGACACTTGTTACGTTGACACTCATGTTTGTTTGATTTCGGGAGTTACTATCAATAGTAGGCGATATACAATTGGCGAGTTATTGAATATACAAAGAAGTATAATAAATACTTACCACTGCTGTTTTCTATTGAGCCAATGACTCAATGGCACCAACAAAAATAGGCTTATATTCCATGAAGCTTTCCAAAGCAGAAATGAATTGCTCAGCCGTTGACAGAGAACTTTTGATGGTTTACTTAGGGACTTTTAAGTCCTCCATTTTCAATATGTCATTGAAGGTTGCAAGATTCATTTATTTACCAACCATAAACCACTCCAGCAAGCATTCCACAGTTCCAGAGATCAAAAGAAGCAGATTCAGCAGCAACGATTAACTGTGATTACAGAATATGTAACAGAATTGCATTTCATGAAAGATGCAGATAAGTTGTGGCAGACACATTGTCTCGACCTGCCTGCTTCCTCCAGCCTGAAATTCCAGATCTGAAAAATATTGCATCAAATCAAGGTTGATGAGGTCATAAAAAATATGGAAAATCTCATATAACAGGACAATAGGTGACTTGAATTCTTCACCTCAATTTTTGCATATGAGGAGAGTTTTACCTGAGCGAGTTGATGTTTGGAGTTGAGTTTTTTGAAGGAGTTTTGCGACTTTTGCTAGAAATAAAAATAAGGTTGTTCTGATGTATTAAATATAATGTAAACAGCTACATCTTCAATATATTTAATATTATTTGTTTATTGATGTAAAAAAAATCTTAAAAACTGCCTTTTCAAATCCACCTTATTTCAGACCTCCTCCTCATGGACAGTGGAAGCAGAGACTCGCAGAAAACGACTCTTTCTGTTAAAATTACTCCAAACAAATCTTTAGATGTGAGTTTCAATTGTTTACAAATAGTTGGTGCTGTTGAGAAATAAAATAACACACATAACAATTGTAAGTTAAGATATAAATACAAAGCTGCTGGTATTATTATTATTATTATTATTATTGATATTATTATTATTATTATTGATATTATTATTAATGTTATTGTATAATAGATAGTAATGCAGCAAGATACAGTATCTGAATTTACTAGAATCATAAACACAAAAATCGCAGTCAAACACAAATTGAGACAAGAGCAACACATTCAACATTGCAACGTTCAAATGCTTTTCGATCTTCTGCAGAACCCGACAGAAGTCCTCATCAGCACGATGTTATTGTATAATAGATAGTAATGCAGCAAGATACAGTATCTGAATTTACTAGAATCATAAACACAAAAATCGCAGTCAAACACAAATTGAGACAAGAGCAACACATTCAACATTGCAACGTTCAAATGCTTTTCGATCTTCTGCAGAACCCGACAGAAGTCCTCATCAGCACGATGTTATTGTATAATAGATAGTAATGCAGCAAGATACAGTATCTGAATTTACTAGAATCATAAACACAAAAATCGCAGTCAAACACAAATTGAGACAAGAGCAACACATTCAACATCGCAACGTTCAAATGCTTTTCGATCTTCTGCAGAACCCGACAGAAGTCCTCATCAGCACGATCCCTGTCAGTGGCAGCACCACTTGGAACCAATTGTTGGCAGCAGTCAAGTCCCACTTCAAGGACTACTTGACCCAACTCGACCCCAGTGGTGCCCTTGGTTTGACCTCTGACTCTATTTCTGCTCTCAGCATTGGAGATTTGTCTTGGTTGAAAGGTTCAACTTTTACATTTGTTTTGTTGTTGTTGTTGTTTGTGTAATGCATATTTAATTAAAATTACACCATTACCAGGTTTAATAACCAAAAATTAATAAAAGGTAATTAGTGAGTTAGTAAAAACTGTTCATTTTATTTTAACATTTTATTAAAAGTAGTTAAAAAGTAGTTAACTATTTGTAATTAATAACTACTTTAAAAGTAGTTAACTTCTATTTTTTAACTATTTTTTTAAGAGTAGTTATTAACTACTTCTTAACTACTTATAGTTAGTAACTACCCATCTCTGGTAAAAAATATATTTAGTAAGTTAATAAACCTTATCATATTCTTGTCTAATTGAATTGCTGAGTTAGATATAATTAAATTAATAAAATACGAAATAATAATAATACATATAACTCATTTACTGACAATATTATTATTGTTATTGTTGTTGTTGTTAATATTAATGATATTATTATTATTATTATTTACCAAGACTCCCAACCACCTGAACTCCTCCCTTGCGGATATTTGGTTGGTGACAACACCAACATCTCAGTGGTTATCAAAGGTTTGTCTACCTCATGAATATTAATTAGAACCTATTTATAAACCATCCTACTGGTAATGTTATTGTTTGTGGTCGTTACCGTTGTTTGCATTGATTTGGATAACTTCTGTTTAAGAAGCAATATGCTGGAAGATTATGTCATTCATTCAGGCATTATTGTTTTATTTTATCACAATAGCAATGTGATGATTGGCAACTAAGTATTACATCACTATTATTAATAAGCATCGGTCTACTAAATTCAAAAATACTGCTCATCACAATCATTACTCATCTTTTTGTTTCATCTTCATTGTCATCATCTGCCCATCCAACCAGGATCTCAGGAGGGGAGTGTGGATGGGTTGTCCTTTGAGACCCTCATCCCCAAACCAATACTGCAGAGGTACGTGTCCCTGTTGCTGGAACACAGGAGGATCATCCTTTGCGGTCCTTCCGGAACTGGAAAGACACACCTGGCTCAGAAGCTGGCAGAACACATTGTCGTATGGTGAGTGTGCATTTATAAAGTTATAAAAAGAAACAAGAATTTAATCAAGGTATTTATTAGATTGATTTTTAAACCTTTATTAAAACTGATAGTGTTTAATTGTTCAAATAAAATTTTTCATTAATTTAACCTTTATTATCTAGTTGTGTAATTTATAATCAGAATACTATATCCTTTAAGCAAGGTATTATCAGTTTTATTTATCTTAAGGAAGTGTATCTTTATAGTTAAATTCAATCTTTGAAAAAGTTTGGAATCACTTAACAATTATTAAATAATATAATGTAAATATAAATAATATAATATAATAGTATAATTCTCCAGCTCCGGTAAACCATTGAAGAGCGACTCCATTGCCTTGTTCAATGTGGACCACAAGACCAGCAAAGAACTGAGGCAGTACCTTTCAAACATCGCCGACCAATGCGAGCAGGGAGTTGCAGAACTTCCAGAGGTCATCATTTTGGACAGCCTGCACCACGTTTCATCCCTCAGAGAAGTCTTTGACAGCTTCCTCAGTGTCAAGAATGAAACGAGGTTCAATTTTCTTAATTTACATATTAATAGTTTAATTAATTGATAAATGCGTTTCTACTTCAAAACATAAAATGCAAATATAAGTTATATTGGTGAGTATTGTAGCTCTCACTGTTGCCGCACCATCATCATCACCACCAATAGAACATGTTCTCAAAATCTGCTTAATTAATTTTATATCATCACTCCATGAGTCTTGAAATTCTTCATTCCATCCTCCTTCATCATCACCTGCAGTCCGTACATCGTCGGAACGATGAGTCAGGCGGCCAACAGCAGCTCCACAACAAATCTCCAACTCCACCACAACTTCAAGTGGGTACTCTGTGCCAACCACGTCGAACCCGTCAAAGGATTCTTGGGCAGGTACCTCAAGAAGAAGGCCATCGAAGCCCAGGTGAGGTCGAATGACCGCAGCGAAGAGGGCGCCGAAGAGGGTTTCCAGAAGCTCGCCCAAGTCATCGAATGGCTGCCAAAAGTCTGGCAACATCTCAACAAATGTCTTGAAGCTCACAGTTCAAGTGAAGTGACTATAGGTGGGAATCGATTTAAATTTTCAGTTTTATTGAATGTCATTTTAAAAGTATTTTTAACTTGTGATGCCTTGTGTTTTTACATGTGAGAATGTAGTTAATGATGTTAAACTAGAATTTCCATTAATTTGCATGGCTTATTAAATATTCATGAAATCATATGCAATGATTATATGCATTGATTTATCTCCATGTAATTTTAGAATTCTTAAATATTATTTAACATTTATTTAAAACTGAAAAAGTTTTTAACAGCATTTACAAGTATATATAAATATTAACTATATTTATTGACATTTCTGGTGAAAGGTCCGCGATTGTTCCTGAGTTGCCCGATAGAGATAGACAACATGCAGAATTGGTTCACAGATCTTTGGAACTACTCCATTGTGCCTTACTTGTTGGAAGCCATAAGAGAAGGAATACAGGTTTAGCTTGGTTTTACCTGACAACTGAATTAATTAGTTAACTAATTAGAATTCTTAAATATTTTTTACAACTACCACATTCGTATTGGCGACTACTTACTATCTTGCATTGACAATTGTAAATTTCTTGAAATCATCATTGACCAACACCTTTTTTTCAAACCACATATTCACTATCTCATTAGCAAGATTCCAAAAGACATCGGAATTATTTTCCATATCCATTGCTTTATCACTTCGTCGATAGCTGTAATGTTATACTATTTCTTCATATTTCCATATTTAAATTATTTTAATCTGGTTTGGGCTTGTAACTATCCATCCTGTCTGCTTCCCATGCTTAGACTCCAAAAAAAGATATATTCATATTGCTATCTAACTATTTTACGAGTTTCATACTGACTTTTTTTTCAAAAAACTTAAGATTCTTAGAGTACCCCAAATTAACCACTGGCATCTTTTGTACAAACCATCACATGCTTCCCTGCTTATATAATGAACTTTTAATAAGTCACTCACCAATACAACAGCACTGATGCACTAGAATCCATCCCAAAATACAAATCATCCTTTGCCAGATCCAATAAACTACTTCATTTTATCACATGCTCAGGCCCTAAAATGTATTAAAAAATTCCAGCCACAATATTTTTTCAACCGAATGTATCTTCTTTTAAACGCATGCTCAAACACTTCATTATTAATTAGCCATCATTTCTCTGACATCTCGATCATGTTCACTCTTTGTCCACAAATAATAGACCAATAGTCACAATTCAATGGTTTTTAAATATGGTGTGAATTGTCCCAGGGCGGGATACTAATCCCTTAGGATCAACCCTTGAGCAGGCATAATTCTGTTTTTCTTTACATTTATGTTGTTCATTTCTCAATGTTCTGCTCAATAAAGGAAAAAAAATGTACCTCTGTTAGTGTATTGATATACTAATTAATGATATTATATTAATACTATTAATTTAATAGGAGGGTCAATCATTCAGAAGAACTAATTAATAAAAATACAAGGCAACTCATTAACTTCTTAATGTTTGTGACTTCAAGACTTATGGCAGTCGTGTTGCCTGGGAAGATCCTGCCGATTGGGTGATCAAGACCTTCCCCTGGACCAATCAGGAGAGAAGTTCGATGACATCATCAGAAGAGGAATGGCCACAGCTGTTAAAAATCAGACCAGAAGACGTTGGTTACGACAGTCAGGGACTCAACAACTTATCTTCGTCGTCCAACAACAACTCAAATACCAACAACAACAACAACAGCAACAGCACCCCCATGAGTCCAAATGTCGTCATGTCTGGAAGTGCCGACATCTGTCGTCAAACAAAACATGGTTCCATGCTCAGTCAGTCTTCCAATGATCAAGAAGAACAATCAGATCCACTGGTCAGATCAACAAATTGCATTTCATTCTTTACAATATTTATATATAGCCTTTAATTAGTCACAAGATATTGTTTCTTATTATTATTATGGTCATTAGTGAAGATAAATCAGGAATCAATTTGAATTAGCTAAAGAATTTAAAGCATTTAATTTTAAGCATTTTAAAAAATGTCTTAAATATCTGTGATGTTTGATGGCTCGGGTTAAAGGAAAGCTTTTAATATTATATTATTATATTATTAATATTACATAACGCCTAGAAAAATCAGACTTTTAAAGTTATTTTTAGCAGAAAAGAATCTGTTTATTGTTACTTCTTTTTAAATCATCAAAAATTTCAGCAGGGCCTCTTCTTTTAAGTGACCTTGAAATGTATTCACCTTGAAATGTATTGACCTTGTTCAACCTTCTCCAGTGTTTTTTCCATGTTTTAAACATTAACTATTACTTCTAATTTTGTTCATTAATTTGAGACATAGGAATAACATTTTATAACTATTTTATGTAAATTAACGATTTGGTTTGCGTCATTTCTCCGTTGTATGCACCTTATTTTACTTATTTAGTTGCAGCATGCTAATAATTATTTTAATTAAATGATTATTTCAATTTAATAATTATTTTAAATAAAAAACTTTTTTCCAGCTGAACATGTTGTTGAGACTCCAGGAAGCAGCCAGTTACACGAGCCCTTCTGCCTCGGACGTCGAATTCACTTCCACCGACAAACCTTCGACATATTCCTTGGTCGATGAGATCTGACAACTCGAATGCTTCCTTTTAAATGTCTATCTAGTTCTTGCTCCCCACCCCATGAAATCTAAGTTACCCCCAAGCTACCCATCCATCCATCCATGTTCACTTAGAAAAGTGGTAGAAAAGGATTGAATTAATCAAACGAAATTGCAGGCGTTAAAGTGGCCTCGTCAATGGAATTTTTTCTTGGTGAATGTCGCGATTTTGAAAAAAATGTTCAAAATGATGAATTATTGATCAACTAACAGACTGATTTCAACAAATTCAAGAAGACAGATTGAGAGCCACTATGATGATAATGATGATGTTCATGACAGATGATGATTTTTATTGATGACAGACATCTTAGTAGTTGAGTTAGCTTTGTGTTCACATTTACTGTTGGTTTTGATGTCAAGCAGCTAATGTTTTAGCTATGCAAGGTTTGCTGTCAAAATTTATAAATGTCTTCTAAAGAGCTTTTGTGTGTTTGTTTGTGTGTGAGTTCTGGCATGCTTATCTCTTTCTGTGACAACCAAAGCATGCCTTTCACCCATGGTTCATCTTTAATTGAAATTCAGGGACCAGTAATGATTATTATTAATTTATTTTGGATCAAATTAATAAACATAAAATCAATATGCTGCAACAATCCTGTTTGGCTAATATGCATGCTACATGCATATATACATCGTTTTGGCTACAATGTTTCAGGCGCCAATCTTTTTCTTTCAGTTTTTTTTTCTTTTCAGATGTTGTGTTTAACTTCTTGCCATGTGACGTCTAAATGACAACATTTTACTTGATTTAAAGTCATTTTATTTCTGTTGTTTTAAGGTTCTGAACTTTTAATTTGATTTCTTCACTTGATTGCCTTTTGAAAACTCTCTAGTGACGTGGGTCAGGTCAATGTTGGTTTATTTTCTATTAAATGTGTTGAGTTTGAAAGAGTGCTTTTAAAGATTTAGATATAATCAGCTTTGCGTTAGATCGGTGTTTAGTTAATGAACTAAATGTTTAAATTATTTCAAGGCGATGAGGTATCTCATCTTTCTTACCAATGTTTATTTTGTTTAAATGCTTTATGAGATCGTTTCATTTTATTGTATCGCCACCGTTAAACAAAGTATAAACTATGGTTAACATGTTAATTATTGTTTACACCAACTTTATTAAAACAATTTCGATTGGTCTTCCCTCTGCAGTTCAGATAAATAGCATGCTTGAAATCAAGGCTTTTAGAATTTGTTTGTTCACAATAATTTCATAATTTATGCTAAACAGTTTATTAAAGTTTTTTAGTAATTATTTATTCAAAACTTGAGGAATTGATATTAAATCAACTGCATTTACCTCGTTTTCACCTAATCAGTATTCTCTATACTTACAAACTTCCATCATTTGAATTTATAATATCAATTATTTTAACAAATGAATATAATGTTATTAATTTCTACTGTTAACAACTGTTGAATACTTCTCTTAGTTTACTTACTGAAGCAGTTTCAAATTCGTTCACCAGGAATCCATTCATTAATTCATTGTGTGTTTGTAAAAAGTTTGTGGATTCGTGAATTTGGATTTGTCTGGCAATGTGGGACATTTCGTGGTGATTCGTGTGATTGTTGCTGGTTTGTTTTCGTATTATTATCCAATCAAATTATTTTCAACGATAAACTCCGATGGACAGAAATGCTGATCTATTTTTTAAGCCTTCGTTGCAAATAAAAATTGTGTGAATTCTTTATATGGAGAGGCATTTCATTGAATGTTAGTGGCTTTCTTCTAGAATAGAGCTTGTCTGGGCACGAAACTGCTTGACCCTCAAGACGAACTTGACATCGGAGCAAGCAAGCATTTAAGTTAACTGCGACAAGAACTTCAACAATCAATAACCTTGGAACGCCTTGAGCTAAAAGCATAATTCTTTGTATTTATAAAGGTAAAAATGCAAACAGTGTGTTCAAACAGATAATTTTAATTAATATGAATAATTGGATAATATATAAAACTAAGCGCTAAAAAACTAAAACTCCTTAACGCGTTATACAGTCGAACCCGCTTATGTCGCTGGTTTGCCAAATAGCGTCGAGATAACTGAAAATCAAGTTGGCGGATGTATATTAACATGTGCTTGAAATTTCTTTATGTTCTTAATGTGCGTTAATAAATAAGAATGTAAATGTACGTGTTTTTGGTGAAAATTTTTTACACAACGACAAATGATATTTGATATTGATAACAGCAACATGTATGCAGCTTGTGAACAACAAAAGACATTTTTGCATCCATCCATGTTAGCCTTGCGTGGAAGGAATTTCCAAAGCACCCCAGTTTCATCAGCAATAAAAATGATCCGACTTTCATAGGTATCAAATATAATACGCATTCGAGTGTTCAATGCAGTGCACATGTGTTTAAAACCCCAAATAAATTAACAACTTCAACCGCTTTTTTAGTGACCGGAGAAACTGTATTTAACCAGGTATTGAATCCATTGTATTGACCTTGCATATTAGACGCACCATCGGTGAAATTGCCAATACATTTACTCACATCAATGCCTAACTTTTCAAAGAAACCACAAACCAAATCACACATTCCTTTTCCAGTCGTTGATATGTGATTGACTATAGCTATTACACGTTCGTGTACAGTGTCCGTTACATATCGGATCACAATAGAACACTGATCCTGCACATTAATATCTTGTGTGGTATCAATTTGAACTCTAAACATAGCGACTCTTCTAGTCTCTTCAACCATCATATTTGTTAAAGATGTTGATATGACATCAATTACTTTATTAACAGTCGTTTTTGACAGAAATGCGACCAAGGCATTTACTGTTGCCAACTGAATCCTGACGAGATTTGCTTTTTCGAACTACATCTTCTATATGTGCTTTCAACAATGGATCGAATTTGCTAACAAGCAAAAGAATTTCTAAAAAATTCCCGTGATCTAGACTGTCATCTAGCAAAGTGAACCCTGACTCTTCTGCCCCTCTATAGCTAAGTCCAAGCTTACCAATAACTTTTAAAGTTTCTATGATTTTTTTCTAAAATTAAACGATTCTTTTTAACCTCTTCAGCATGTCGACGTGTGCAAATGCTAGCAATATTTTTGGCATTGATTTTTAAAACATATAATTCCTGCAGACATATGCAGGCTGCTTAGAGTGCACTTCTTTCATGTTCTAATATTCTTTATAACCAGACGATCAAGCTCAAGCACTTGCCTGTTTTGTTTTGTTTTTTGCATTTGCACGAACAGTTCGTGTAGATATTGCTTTGGAAAAGAAAGTGGACTGTTACAAAGAACGCATTGACAACTTTATACAAAAGTTACACATTTTCGAATTCAAAATAAAAATTGTGAGTCCTTGGAGGACAACATTTTCCCTCTGCTGCCCGCAATTGACGCTCCTGGAGAATTCATTATTATATTATATATTATTTATTAATATTAATTATTTATTTATATTGTTCTATTTTTATTTTTATTTTATTTTCCAAAACACTTTATTTTTGCTTCTATACTATTTTTAAATTTTGTTTATAAGTGTGTTTAGTGTTTTCATACTGTTTTGTTTTTGAGCGTTAATTCGAGGCTAAACTATTTATTTAAGGTTAATACATATACAAACATGAATGCAGGACAATTGGAGAATTCTTATCCTACTGTCTTTAAAAGACAAGGCCAGCGGGACATTTTACCGAATGAATTGGACGATTCAATAGTTGATAAAGTAGACTCACGAGAGGTGTTTGATCATTTATCTAACATCTGCGACCCGGAGCATCCAAATCTAACTTTAGAAGAGTTACATGTTGTAGATGAAGGATTAATTACGGTATGTTAAGTGACATTTGGCGCTAGAACCGGATTTATACTAATTTGTCAAATAGATGGGAACAAAATTGATTAACTGTTAAAGAAGCTCATCATTCTTGGCATTTAAGTGATAAAAAAGTGATAAATCTTAAGTTACTGGAGTCATCTGGTACACACAAAAGAATGAGAGTTCATAGATATCAATTTTTAATAGCATTGCAATATTTATAAAATGTTTTCTATGACTTGGATTGTTTTCAATGTTGATTTAAAATTATAAAGATATCAGGTTTGGTTTGTTTATGATTAAGATCTAAGTTTAAACTTGCTCAAGTCTAATAAAGCATTTCAAATAATTGTTACTTTTCCAGGTTGATGATGATGCCAACCGAATCCATATCAGTTACACCCCAACAATTCCCCATTGCAGTATGGCCACTGTGATAGGCTTGTGCTTGAGAGTCAAGCTCATGAGATGTCTTCCTCCAAGATTTAAAGTATTAATTTTACTAAATTATTTTGACACTGTTACATATAAGACTGTATGACATCAAAATGTAGTTCTTTTTGCCATTGTGTTGAAGATTGTTTTGGTATTTTGAGTCATGCATTTCCATACTCTTGCTTTTCTTTTTTGCATACCAACTTTAAATAAATTCTATTTTTTTTAAATTTAGAATGAGATTTACTTAAAATTATTATCATCTGTTTACATTGCACTTGTTTTTATTTTATATGACTTTGAGTTTTGATTATGAATGATATGATGACTTGTAACATTTTCTCAGGTAACTGTAGAAATCACACCTGGTAGCCATGTCTCTGAGGTGGCAAGTATGTACAAAAATTAATAGACACAGTGTCAGTTTTACCATTTTTTCATTGTTGTTTTAATAACAATTTTTTTCAGTTAACAAACAGCTGGCAGACAAGGAAAGGATTGCTGCTGCATTGGAAAAACCATCACTGCTTGCTGTAGTGAACCAGTGCTTAATCGGGACAAAAAACTGAAACTATGTTCATATGCAATGTCTTCCTCTCCAGAATTTAATTCTTCATTTTTTATTTATTTTGTTGTTTATGGTTAATAATTGAATAATCAGAAATTGCAACCAGTGTTTTGAGTAGTCCAGCTGGTGACATTTTGTGGTATAATTTTTATGCATTATTTACTATCTAGTCTTTGACCTTTTTTAGATTTGGGTGGTTAACTAGCATTATAATAATGATCTTCAATATTTTTTCTCAAAGTTTGCAAAATGTGGAAATTTGTTATGGTAGCCCTTTTGCCAGCTGCCAATTATTGTGTGTGATGTGATTATGTAATCATCACTCTAAATGGGTTATCAAGCAATGAATCATGAAGTAAGAGCTATATACATATATATATATATATATTTAATTTACATATATAATTAATTTGTTGATAACCTATACAAACTGGAGACAACCTTAAAGCCATTCATTGAAACACGGATGACCTATCAAATTGTAATTTACCCCATGTACTCAGATTTTGTATAAAAACATTTTGTCTGATTTTTTTTTTGATTCTGGGTCATTCAGTATTCAACTTAGGGTAATAATAATGTAATAGGAATTCACTACTTCCAAAACAAGTTAAGTAGTTTCGATAGATAAAATGGTCATCCAGTTTCATTCAAATCTATTTGATAAAGTAACGTGGCATTTGAATGTCAAACAGTAGTTTGAATGGGTTTGTAGATTTCATCCAGTGCTTATATCAGGAGGTGGTCTCATAATGTACGGAGGCTCAATCGGCAGTGCAGCATAACTGGGAGCTGTATTTAAAGCAGATTAATCATGCAAGGCTCTAAAAATTTAGTTAAGAAATTTTAATCTTATTTAATAATGCTTAATATCACAAATACGCATACCTCCTAGGAGCAAAAAGTCTTCCTAAACTTAGATACTTAATAGATGTGAGGCAAAATTCAGCAATGACAAGTAATTTCTAAAACAAATGAAGTTCGCTATTATAAAATTCGTGTTATGCCTTGCAGAAAAATTTGTAAAAATCAAATAAATTGGAAAAGTTTAGTCCTTGTGGAAGAATCGCTAGCCTGATTGAAGAAAGTACATTAATAAATAGATAACATCTTAGAATCGGCAGTACAACTGTGGAATTACCTGCTATTGCATATCAGCTTTAATATTCTGAGTTTAATTCCTACTATGATTATAAGAGTTTCAATAGGTATAATGCAAAATTTCAAAGACCATTAAGCAACGTGACAAAATATTTATTTTACACATCAATAAAAATAAATATCATTTCAGCTTTTTTAAGAAATTCAAATGAGTAAGTCCCCCAGTTAAATTTTGATAAATGTTATTTTCAAGTTCATAAACCTCAGAAACATTATTGATTCCTAAACAACTCAGAACAACTTTTTTATTTGCTCTGAGAACTTCTGGAGACAACTTTGAAAACCTTCTTAAAAATTCATGAGCCACATCCATTGGACATCTATTGGAGCATATATTGTCCACCAATCCAACTGTTAGTGCCTCATCACTTTTCAAGATTGCACAAGAAGCAAGAAGTTTCAAAGCTGTTTTGCAGCCAACAAGATTAACAAGTTTAATGCTACCACCCCAACCAACACACAAACCCAATTTACCCTCAGGAAAACCAAATGTTGCTGAATTGCTCATGATCCTAAAATCACAAGATAGAGCAATTTCTGATCCACCACCCAATGTGGCTCCCTCAAGTACAGCTACACTCAAAAGTGGAAGTTTTTGAAGTCGATCAAGTGTCATCTGCATGTATTCTGATATTATGGCAGGGTAACCAAATTTTCTATTTTCACTCAAAGATTTTTGAAACTGAAGGTTCCCACCAGAACAAAACGTTCCTCCAGCACCTCTAAGAATGAGGCCCCATCCATCTTCCCATTTTTCTAGTTCAGAAATTCTTTTTTCCAAGTCTACCATCATGCTTCCTTAAGTGACGACAATGTCTATTATTGTTAGTATTAAAAATAAATTATAATTCTTGGGACAAAAGTAGCAACATGAAACCTGTGATTGAATTTCTTTTCTGGGCATAACTGAGAGTGATCACAGCAATGCCTTTTACTTTGTTTATTTCCAAGTCAATGCTTCCACCTTCATTACTCTTCAACAGTTTCAACGTTTGTTCATTCACCTTAATTCCAGCCAAATTACTCAGCCCCCAGCCTTATGCAAATTGTAACTCTTAATCAACATTAATTCGTTACCATTATAAATGGAAATAAAATGTTTACCTAGATTCTTAACTAATATTGATGACATCTTAACAAAAACAACACTGTGGTTGCATTAAAATGACACAACAACATTAATAAGTTGAATAACAAGAATAGCCAACTCATGATAACCTTTGGAATCAAACTTTGGCCATCGGTGAAAACACTTTTTAAGGCAAAACTCTGGCGATCAAATACAAATAAGACAATTTTGATTGCAACTTAATATATCTTATTTTTGCTGTGGCTATGTTGAAAAAGAATATTATAGTAATTTGATTAAACACACATATAAATAGATAAATACTTTTTTTTACAAACAATTTAACTATAGGTTAAAATACATAATTTTAAACAATACACATCCTAGTTTTACAAAAGTTTGTAATTATGTAATGACAAGTCATACTAAATTTAAATTAAATATTAAAAGTAAACAATTTAGGAATTAACAAGTTGTTAAAAAAATAATGATAATTTTTATAGCAAAACGTTATTTTTCAAGCTATAAATTTAAGATGCTGTAAATGTTGTAATCACTTAGTTTTAACTTTCAAGTTTTCCTTTACTTTAAAAAAAGTTAAATAAAAATAATCAACTAGGAAGCTTATAATGTTTCTCTTCCGATTTTGTTTTTCCAATAATCGTACACCACATGCATGTTAACTAATTGTTCCGATAATTGTACACCACGTCCATATTAACTAATTGTCCACCTCAATTCGTCAGATAAAATTTAGTTCTCATCCACATGTCCAAACTTCCACTCGATTAAGTTGTTTAGTTTTGATTGGGCATTGGATGCTTGAAAAGTACAACTAATGTCAACTAACTTTGAAAACTTGTTTTTAGAATGAACAAATTCAACAAGGCACCCAACCATTACTACCTCTTCCGAACTGGGTCAAAATGAAATTATTTGTGCTGAGATCAATTTTTGTGCACAGCAGGATCAAAGCACAGCTTAGAGGGAACATAATTTTGATGACCCAAAGTAATAAATTCTACTGGTAAAGCAAATAAAAAAGAAAATATTCTAGAATATGTCTTTCAATCTGGAGAAGTCAAGAAAGCAACCAAAACATTGTCCTGTTTCAAGAATCACCAATCATGACATACTCTTTTCAATGGCAATAAATTATATTACAATTAAACAATATTAAGGAAGTCTTGTAACAGATTATAAACCATAATCACAATTTTAACTCTCAGACACTAGACAAAACAACAATATGAGTTAAAATGTGACAAGAAATGCAGATATTCAATTAGAATTACAAACAAAAAATTAATGAAAAGTAACAATTCAAGTGATGATAGGATGGACATTAAAACTGGATGGGTGATAAACAGTGTCTTTAGGCAATATGTAAAAAATAATATTAATTTGTGGACAACCTGTAAAAACATATTTGATGCAATTTTAAAGCCACTCGCTGAGACTCAAATGGCAGATCAATGATTTTAAAATTATAATTTCTAAATAAACCACCATTGATCAACTTCTAAATGAATTACAAATTTCAAACTTTAACATTATCATTTAACATTAGCTTTCTTTAAGGCATCCAAATGTGCAGGTCCACCAAACAAAGATTGAAAAATGTTTCTTTCTGCCTCATAAATCTCAGTCATTGATTTGAATATCACAGAATTTGTTACAACTTTTTTATTTGCTCTGAGAACTTCTGGAGATAATTTAGAAAAGGTTCTTAGAAAGTTGTGTGCCATTTCCATTGAGTTTTGATCACTGGAAAAGGTGCTGTCCACCAATCCATTTTCAAGTGCCTCTCTACTTTCCAGGACAGCACAAGAAGCAAGAAGTTTCAAAGCTGTTCTGTAGCCAACAAGGTTAACAAGCTTGATGCCACCACCCCAGCCAGGACTTAAGCCCATTCTACCCTGAAGAAAACCAAATGTTGCTGAATTGCTCATGATCCTAAAATCACAAGAGAGAGCAATTTCTGATCCACCACCCAATGTGGCTCCCTCAAGTACAGCTAAACTCAAGAGTGGAAGTTTTTGAAGTCGATCAAGTGTCATCTGCATGTGTTCTGACATTATGGTCGGGTGACCTTCAGTCTTCCTCTCAGCCAAAGATTTCATAAACTGAAGGTTCCCACCAGAACAAAATGTTCCTCCAGCACCTTTAAGAATGAGGCCCCATCCATCTTCCCAACTTTCTAGTTCAGAAATTCTCTCCTCCATATCTACCATCATCTTTCCTTATAAAAATAATTACCATTAGTATCATTTATTAAATCATAATAATTATATAATCATCAACCTGACAGAGCATTTTTCTTCTGTGCATAGTTAAGAGTGATTACGGCAATTCCTTCATATTTATTTATTTCCAAGTCAACAGTCCCACCTTCATTATTCTTCAGCAGCTGTAACTTTTGCTCTTTTGACAAAATACTTGAAGGAACCGTAACCATAGTGCGTAAGCCAAGCTCTTATAACAACAATCAATCACTTAACTTCTGGAATTACTTAAATACTGAATTACTAATTTAAACTGGATTAATAAGATAATTACCTAGATTCCAAAATATTGCTGACGAAGTTCGAAGAAGCATTTCGATCTTTTTAGTCTGCGTTAAAATTTTCTTCGGAACATCCACATCAACGATAACCCGAAGCCTTGGGTTATAACCTAGGAGCAACACCTTGACCTAACATACAAGCGCTAGAAACCACGTATTAGTAAGAATGCCTAATTCATTTTACTATCCACAAATTGTGGACCACAATCAATATTCATATCTCAAAATTTGAAGTTTTTGATTTGGGGATCTTACTGAAAAATTTTTATTGAATTTGTAAATATCATCAAAAGCTTTACGTTGGATATACCTAATAAATATTAAGGTCTAATCTAAACTGGCTAAAATCAAATATCGTAATTTTCTTCAACCTAATTGCGTATGAATTGTAAGTCTTGATAGGCACCGAGACATACCCACAATTCACAATCATAACACCACAAGATTTTATTTCATTAAAAAGCGATACCCAAATTTAGCATGCCTTCCTGCCTTTAGCCCCTAGCGGCCTTTTTCAAATCCGTCATCCTATCAAAGCTTTGGATTCTCCATAAATGACTTTAACCTGTAATGCTTCGTTTAATCGACATTTCGTGGTTTTGCACGGGGCCATAGACAAGTGCAATATTTTACAGTATTCTATCTTTTCTCCCACTAATGAGTATAGAATGAGTTTTCATGTGAGTTGGGGCTCCTCGGTGTCCCAAGGGCGGACTATGCCAAATCCGGGCTGGTTCTATTTCATTGGTAATTTGTTGAGATATAAGGCTGTTATGCTTGTGCCTTCTTAGCAACCAAATTAAAGACAGAAACTTTATTGGTTGTAGAGCTTTACTAAGTAATTTATTGTTTCCAATTGTCCTGATCATCAGACAAACCAAACATGAGTATTCCATTCTGCTGATTCAAGTTTTCACTACAGCAAATATAAAAAGTTTTAAGCACACAAACAGAACGCAATAAAAATGAACTTAATGAAAACAAGAGAATGAATTTAATTTTTGGAGCTACTTTTTTTTTTATATTTCAAAGAAAGTCAAAAGGCTTTTAACTCATTACATGACACGTAAACTACTATTGCTAACATGTGTAAAATACTAAAACATGCTTAAACAAATTATTACATTTCCCTTTGGTGCAGTCTTAAGATTAAGTAAATGAAAGATGTAATGGAAATTGTTGTAATAAACATTGTCAGTGTAAGTAGGACCGGTTTCAAAAGTGATAGTTATTTAGAATATTTTCTCTTGAAATTATGTCAACAAAAAATAACAATATTTTTGACTTCTTTTCATGTCCTATTTATAATGGTATTAAGTATACTACTAACAATAAATTATGTAACCGACTCAGTTCTGTCATAGTTTTATATTGTTGCAATTGTTACTCATTTCGTTAGGACTTTATTTGATTTATTCAGTGGTTAATAAAAGGCTTGATTTTATATCATTTGTTTAATGGTATTAAGAAATGTCAAAAAATTTTTATTTTTTGTTTGATTCTATTTATTCTAAATAAATATCAAGTCATATCATTTATTAGAAGATATTACACTTTAAGTTATGAGTTACACTTAGTTAAAATCAGTAATCTCAGTACAACCGGGAACGGCTATGAAATTGAACAGTCGTTCCTGCTTCGTCCAAATAATGTCATTATTCAAAGTTGATATATCTGTCTACCTTTATTTTTTAAAATGTGGGTTGCTCGGCTCTTAGACAGCAATCGACTGTTGATACCTGAGAGTATATTTTCAGGGACGTAATTTGAGCTTTTTCCGAAGGGGAGAAACCCTTGAGAAGACTCTTCTTTTTCTGCTTTTCCATTACCAATTGACATAACGTAGGAGCAGTAGCTTCTCTGCCTAAGGACTCGAAAGTTCAGTCGGCGACTCCGCATGAAACTAATACTTTAAACTAATACTAATATAAAACTAATACAGAGAATATAGTTATGGTTACAGAACAGGTTTTGAAATATTTTAAATGGATTCCTCAAATTGTCTAAAACAGATTATTCGAAAGATTTTATAATTGATTTTTCTGGAGCTCTACTGCGATAAAAAAAAAATCAGTGAAATTGTCGACGTGATAAAAGTGTATGAAAACCAAAACCAGTTTTCGTTTTATGGTCCCTCAATCATATTGCACACGTTGCATGTTGGAAGTGAATGAAAACTTTGCCAATCAGTCAGATGTCAGAATTATTATTAATTAAATAATAAAAACAATTTTTTTATATAATTAAAAGCAATTAATAAAAAAAATAGTATTGCCAAATTTATTTAGTGGTCACAAATTAATTAAGGAGTAATTAATATTTTTTTGCAAAAATAAAAATTTGAATACATTAAAATTTAATAAAATTATATCGTTAATATTTAGCATCTTTTATTCGCCCAAATTATCCACCTCGAGAAAAAATCCTGACTCAGAAACAACAGGTAATCAGAAAGCCAACCAAGCAACAAAGCAACCAGCAGAAGACATTTGTGCAGTATTACAATTACAATTACAATTACAATTGCAATTGTTTAAAATGCCGAGAAACGAACGCGATCCAAACTGCACATTGATAGTGCGCAACTTACCAGATGGAGCACGCGGCGAAGAACTTAAGGACATGTTTGAGGAGCATGGAAAGGTTAGTGATGTTTACATTCCGCTCGATTATCATACCAGGAGACAGCGTGGATTCGCTTATGTTCAATTTGAAGACCCTAGAGACGCTATGGATGCACTCAGAGATCTCGAAGGTAAAGAGTATATGAATCGGGATTTGAGAATCGATATTGCCAGGGGTGAAAGGAAAACGCCATCTCAAATGAAATCAAAAGAGCGCGGCGGCAGATACGACAGACGTTACGATTACGGCGATCGCCGTGGTCGACGACACTACGACGATGACTATAGAAGACGCGACAGAACCAGATCAAGAAGCAGAAACCGTAGACGGAGATCTAGGTCAGAATCTAGTTCATCATCTCCACAGAGAAGAAAGAGATACGAGAGCCCAGCATCACCCAAAAGATTCTCTAGGAAGGAACAGTCAAGGTCACCATCCAGGTCAGCCTCTCCGTGCAAAAGGAAGAGATACGAAAGTCCTGAACCTCAAAATTCTCAAAAAAGGAGGGAAAGGTCAAGGTCGGATTCTAGACGTAAGAGGAGGAGGTGCGACAGTCCAGAGAAATCCATGAGGTCTTCCAGGAGGGATAGGTCAAGGTCGAACAGTAAAGAATCCACATCTCCTGACAACAGAGGATTGGAAGAAACCAAACGAAACAAAAGCTGCTCAGCTTCTCCTGAAAAAGATAACAAGTCTCCCAAAGTTGATGGTGAACATTCTCAAAGGAGCATCAGCCCTAGCAAGTCAGAAAAAAGGGATTCACGAAAAAGGGAAAGGTCAACAAGCCCACGTGACTCCAGGTCACGCTCCAATTCATCTTCGGGCAGCAGGTCTTAAATGAGGATGAGTGAGTAAAGATTGCCACCTCACGCTTAGCGACATTTAGTCATTATTATTATTTTATTATTGTTAATATTAACATTGCTTTTTAATTTTTGAAATAAAATTGTTAAACGTGATTAAATAGCTTTTGACTGTTACACTTCAATTTAATTCAGTAATAATATAACTAGATTAATTATAATTTAATACGGTAATTTTTTAAAACAATGTTGATCGGTAATATATCGATAAATACGATAAAATCCTGGACACTAACATTAAAACAAAGTACACTTATTTTGAAGCTACAGTTGAATTTTTCAGAAGCACATTAATACATCACGAGTCATTCGACAGAATGGACTTGTACATATCAGTGATGACTTGCTCCATGGGGGTGTCTCCAATCGCCCTACGGAAAAACAACTCCTCCAAAATTCCTTCTCTAAGTGAGCCAATCACCGGAAGGGTAAGAAGCAACTTGCCAAATCGGCATGGTTGATTGGGGTAGTGTTGGGCCACGTGTTTGTTTAGCATGAAGTGGGCGTGGTCTTGCAATTCGGAAATTGTCGAGCTATCATGCAATGATCTTCTCGGTAGAACTAATGTTTAAAAATGAAATGAAATTATATTATTATTATACGCTGATTAATTTTAATAAAAATAGACCAATCACTTGAAATCCTATCTTAAAATTATTACATATTATTTCCCTGATCAATTTATTTTTAATTTTTTAAACTTTAGATTAATAATAACAATATAATTATCATTTAATAAAAGGTAAATTGTGAGAGTTATGAGATGGCAATAATAATAATAATAATAATAATAATAATAATAATAATAAAGAAATGAACAAACTATGATAATTTAATTGTGATTACTTACTCGGTTTGAACACCACCACAGTTCTGAGATAAGAATATTCGACGCCGTCAATTTCCATCTCATCCAGTTTTGAAACTGCACTCCTTAACCTCTGCATGTTCTCCTTGAACTTTTTCTCATCTTCAACGATTTTGCCTTGTGGAACTTCATCGTCGTCTTCGTCGTCACTTGTTGCCTCTGAATCACTGACTGATGTTGCGAATGAATAAAAATTTGTGAACAGGTGTAAATTCGTTAACTAGACGATTAAGATATTGATATTATTATTTTTTTTTATTGTTATACTTGAAATTATTTCTCCGAAAATATTGCAAGGTCATAAGCATTTCATTGCCAATAGCATCGTTGTCATGATATTGATTCTTATAATTACTTTTACAATAATTTTTATATTTACAAAAATAACTAATAATAATAATAATACAAAAAAGCTTCTAGGATGAATGAACTTACCATTAAATGCCTCTTTTTCACAATCTTTACAAGTGACATCATCATCGACGACCTCGAGCAATTCCTCGTCCTCCAAGAACCGATTATTCTTCCTCTTCCACTCCTTCGCTCCCTTCCTTTCCTTCGGTCCTCCATCAACCGTTCTCAGCAGCTGGTACTGACTCGCTGCCAACACGAACAGTTCTTTCCAGGACTCTGCCACGAGACTCAACTGATCATCCACTTGAATACTCGACATGCTGGGGATTGATTTGATCCAACGAATGCTCAGCAGCAGCAGCTGAGCAGCAAGTTCGGATGTCAATTCCGAGGTGCACTGCCTCTGCAGAGGGCTGTGTAAACTCGATTGACCTCGAAAGGTCAAAGTTCGAGGTGGCGTCGGAGGCCTCGAGAAGTAGGGAGGGTGCGGAGGGGGGAAAATAGGGGGGTACTGAAAGGTGAATGAGTTCATTTGAAATGGGTTAAATACTTTTGAAACTGTTGTAAATTATTTTTAATTAATAACTGCTGTGGATGGTGTTAGGCTAGTGTTATGCGTTTCAAGAGTTAATTTAAAAATATTTAATATTTAACTCATTGGTAGTTTCCAGCCAATTCACAAATTAATGACAACAGTTATGAAAACATGTCATTTATTTGATATTAAATTATAATTTTTACATAATGAGTTTTACTAAATTAATAACATAATGTCCATTTCCTTACTATTTAATGTGATATAAAATACATTATTTATATAAGGCATATGATATTGATATGCAATGTCAATGAGTTTCCGATTTAAAGCATATTATTAGAAGAAGTTAAATCGCGATCGCATATGGATCGTCAGTAATATATCCGCAGAGAATACCGCGATTTTTATGACGACGGCGATGATGATGATGATAACTGACCGCAGCCACTGGATGAGCAATCACGTGGTTCGGTCTCTCCTCCATGTTGGCTTGAACGAAGAGGGCACTTGTTGGAGCTGACATGCGCGTTGCCATGGAGAGATTTTGAGAAGGACTGGAGGGCAGGAGCGGATAACCATGGTGCTGTTTTGAGTGAGTCACGAGGTGATGATGATGATGATGGGTTGACGTTAGGTTGTTATTGTTGTTGCTGGGACTGAAATAATGCAGTTGTTGACTATGTAGCTGTTGACGATGAATTTGTTGTTGTTGATGTTGTTGATGTTGGAAGAGCATCAATTGACGTCTAATGGTAGAACTTCTTGGTCCTCGTTCGTGTTGTACAGCTGGAAAATTATATTAAAAAACTAATAAAATTATATTAAAAAATAATAAAATTATTTTATAAAAATAATAAAATTATTTTATAAAAATAATAAAATTATTTTATAAAACTAATAAAATTAAATCAATCAACCAATCATTTAAGTCATTATTGAACTGATGCAATCATTGCATCAATCGCTTGATCAACGCAGGGACGTCACAGCCCCCTGACTTTGGACCTCAAAAAAAAGTTCATCTCCTCAAGTTGTGCAAAGGTTTGCCACCTTGGAAAATGCTGAAATGACGTCCCTGGATCACATTTAAATAGTCGCTTGTTCCCCCCTTCGTTCAATCGATCCATCCACCTGTCCGTCTATCCAATCATGTGAGCATACAATCAGTCTCGAATCAATCTGATTTTTACGATAAACAAATAAACATATCATGGATTTTGTTCTTTTAGTTAATTTTGTAATATATAAATTTGTAATAAATAAAATAGTGTAAGAAATACATTTGTACCGGAATACTTTAGTTACCCTCTCATTTATAACCAAAACTTCTATGATTCCATCTAACTTAATTCGACCAATTACAGTTAATTAGGTCAATGACCTGGAAGACTTCCATTATGTGATTGGTCGGCTGATCGATAAAAAGTGTAACATCAAATATCCGCTCGTGTGAGCAGATGTCGCTAAAAGACTCCTTATCGTGTCTACAATCTTTTCCTGTCCGTCCATTTCCTCAGCCCTTGTTATTGTTATTATTATTATTATTATTATTATTATTATTATTATTATTATTATTATTATTATTATTATTATTATTATTATTATTATTATTATTATTATTATTATTATTATTATTATTATTATTATTATTATTATTATTATTATTATTATTATTATATTATTATTATTATTATTATTATTATTATTGTTGTTGTTGTTGTTGTTGTTGTTGTTGTGTTGTTGTTGTTGTGTTGTTGTTGTTGTTGTTGTTGTTGTTGTTGTTGTTGTTGTTGTTGGTTGTTGTTGTTGTTGTTGTTGTTGTTGTTGTTGTTGTTGTTGTTGTTGTTGTTGTTGTTGTTGTTGTTGTTGTTGTTGTTGTTGTTGTTGTTGTTGTTGTTGTTGTTGTTGTTATTTACACGATTATAATTATAAATACATGAACTTGCTTTTCTCAACAAATTGAAGGATCAATCAATCAATCAATCAATGACCACTAGCGCAAACCTGTAAGATTAACGAAAAGAGGCAGTAAATAAGAAATTGGAGTGATGACGATCGATGGAGAATCATTGGTGAAATTACGGTTTTATAAATAATTTCTTAAATAATTTGATGATGTAAATTTATAAACTTCATAATGAAAGTGATGATGATAATATCAATAATATTAATAATTATTGTTATTATTGTTATTATTACTGTTGTTGTTAATATTGTTGTTAGGACGGGTTGAACAATGGTGATTGAAAGGTCTTCCGTCGTCCAGGTAAGGGCGTGTTAATTGTGTTTGAAGAGAAGCTCTTTCATCACGCAATCCACTTGATTGAGACATTCAGCTCCTCCCACCTTCATTCATTCACCAATGTATGATGCATTCATTCATTCATTCATTCATTCATTCATTCATTTAATCATTATTCATTATATCCGATGCTCCAACTTTCATTTTATTTATTATTTGTTATTTTAATTCATTTTTCATCTTTTTAATTTTTACAAATATTTTTTTATCAAACATCAGTTTGTGCTTTAAGATTTGTAAAAAGTTAAATCTAATCATTGAAAGCGCTGAATATTATTGTATTTGAGGAGATCATTATAATTATAACATGTCTATATTTAAAAAAATCAACCACTCATCCAATCAACCAAACGTTCATACAATCAATCAACCAGTCATACAATCAACCAACCATTCATACAATCAACCAACTGTTCATACAATCAACGAACTGTTCATACAATCAACGAACTGTTCATACAATCAACGAACTGTTCATACAATCAACGAACATTCAGTCATTCAATCATACAATCATGCAATTGTGGAAATGTTAAACAACCAATCATCAACCAACCGTTCCTGTTCATTCCAGCTTGAATGCATTTCTTGAGTCTGCATGCTCTGCATTGGTTCCTTCTCGCTTTGTCAACCATGCATGCATCTTTCACTTTCGATTTGCACCGGTATTTACGCTCTCTTCTTATGGAACGCTGTATTAATTTTAAAATAAGATGTACTAACAATTATATAACTAATTGCTGATGGAATAAATTAAAGGTGTAATTGCATCTAAAGTTACCATCGGCGCCGTCGGCAACGGGCGCCAGATGACTAAGCTTTAGAACAGGGATCTTCAAAGTTTTTTAAGTGTGGGTCACATTGTTGACTTCTGAAGTCTCGGCGGGAAAACGTAAAAGAAATTAAGTTTACTAAATTGCGGTGAATTAATAACATTGTATTTATTTTGGAGCTATGATGCAAATTCAATTTACCAAAGAGACAACGAATGAATTATGAACATGTTTGAATTATGAATTGTAAACATGTTATTTATTCCTGAGATCTGATGCAGAGCAGAGGTGCAATCAGATTATCGATAACAAGTAACATGGTTTTTTGTTAGTGCTAATATTTTTTCGTTAGTTAATGTGGAAAACTTGAAACTGTTGTTCTATCTAACGGCGGTTAAAACTTTGAACTTGAAAATGAGTGGTTCCGATCGTAAGTAAGGAATTCAAATGTTCATCAGGTATTTGTGGTCTGTAGCAAGATTTCATGTACTTCATACTTGAAAAAGTCTTCTCGCACAAATACGTAGTGCCAAAGACTGAAATGAATTCACGGGCAAACCAAACTACTTTAAGTAAGCATATTGATCAGGTAGAAAATATTCGTAAAATTTGTTCAAATCTCTCTCTAAATTTGTCCTTCAGGATGTCATTGGATTGCAAATCAATAACTTCCATTTGTAAGTCGGGAGACAAGTCTTCAATGACAGAGTCGAATGAATTTTCGAATGTCCTTATTTTCGAAGAACATGCATGTAGTGTACATAGATGTATGATACATGATATAAATAAGAAATGATACATGCTGTATGTATATATATATTTTATATATTTTATATATATATATATATATATATTTTTAATTAATTATGTATATACATCGAGATCAGAGAAACGTTCCTGGAACTTTTGACAACGAAAGATTTTTTTTGTGATTTGAGCGTTATTAAAGTTATCATAAACTATGTAGTTTTGGCAACATTACTCTTTGCTTTGCGCAGGCTTCCTTTGTTTTAATTTTTCCAAATTATTTTATTTTTCAAGGGCCGGATTAGAGAGGTAATAATAATAATAATGATAATAATAATAAATTTATAAAGCGCCATGTGCGTCAGAGGCTGTCCCATGAAGTCCTGAAGAGGTGGGTCTTCAGGTGGCGTTTAAAGAGCTCCAGAGATGGCTGGGCTCTGAAGGTGGAAGGGAGTCCGTTCCAGACAGCTGGAGAGGCGTACGAGAAGCTTCTGTTTGGGAGGGATGATTTATGTACCGGTTGGCGAAGTTGAGTGGCTGACGATGAACGAAGACCAGGTGTTTGGCGGCGATCTAGTAAGTGATGGAGATAAGGTGGGGTGGATGTTGCTAAAGTGTGATATGTCACGAGGGCAATTTTGAAAGTGATGCGACTCTGGATCGGCAACCAGTGCAATTTCTTCAGACGGTCCATGCTATTGAGGGTAGAGTTGAGGAGGACGAGCCAGGCAAGCTTGTTTTGGACGCGTTGCAAGGATTGAATTAAAGAAGCAGATGTGTCATATAGAAGAGGGTTACAATAGTCTAAGCGAGAGAGAACAAGGCAGCGTGCAAGGGCAGAAGTTGTATCAACGGAAAGTAGAGGACGGATGTGCCGGATAGCCCAAATGAGATAATTGCAGGATTTGATAATAGAAGCGGAATATTCTTTAAAGGTGAGGTGTGAATAAAAAATAACACCAAGGAGCTTGAGGGTAGTAGAGGAAGGAAGGAGGGTGCCAGCGATGCTTATGGAAAGAGGAGGCGACAGAGTTTTGAGGCGAGTGGGTGTGCCAATAAACAATAAGTAATTAGAGATTTGAGTGCCTTCACAACTTGAGATACTTAAAAGATAGTATAATTGCAATTTATTATCATTCGTCAGAGGCCAGGAAACTGATAATTTAATTGGCACCCTATCTTAGCATTATAAATTTGACACGCCCCTTAGTTCATTTAGTCCTGTATTTAATCGTGATGCGAAAACAAAATAATCTAAAAAAAAATTGGCACTCACCTTGAAAAACCCAGCGCAGCTGCAAAAGTAAGGAGTTGACAATAATTTTATGGTGGAATCACGACTATCATTATCGCCGCCACCATCATCATCATCAACATCATCATCACCACCACTGTCATCATCACCAACATCACCTACCCGTCGCAGGCGTATATTCCATAATGTTTTCCTGACGAGAAATCCTTGCATACCTTGCATGGAATATCAGTCAATATTCTGCCATCTGCAAGTAATTGCTTGACTTAAATTTATTAGTTATTGTAATTAATAACAAACAGTATTCAACATTAACAAACAATAATAGATATTAAATTATTAATTCATTCATTTAAAACAACAAATGTTTTTAAAATATTGATATTTCTAATTAAAATTAATTCAAACCAAATATCGTTATTAGAACTATTTCATTGTGTGACATGAATTCATCATCGTTTATGACATTTTGACGTTGATGACGCCATCTTTATAAAAAAAAGGAAGCAATGTTGAAATATCAGCACAAACTCCTTCAGTTTGATTATTTAAAGTTATTTTTACGATAACTTAACATCATTTATTAAGAAATTAAATCATTCATTATTATCCTCTGCAATATGTTTGCTATGTTAAAAATTCATTTAAAAATGTTTATTTCACTTTACGTTTATTGTTTATTATAGAAATATTTGATTTTCATCAAAAAACAAGAATTATTATTGTAATAAAAGATTACTTACATTATTAACTATTGTTATTGTTATTATTAAGAATGGCTTTAGATATTTATTTGGATTATTTCAACAACAACAATTGGACCGAATTAGTAGGAAAACGGCAACCCAAAACAACATCTCTAAGCAAAACTTATCCTCCCTGATTGGCTAAAAAATTAAATTAAACGTAATACCGAAAGTGATAGTGCCCGATCTATATGAAATCACCGATATGACTTTTTACTGATACCCCGATACCGATATTTTATTATTATTTTCTCAATAAAGTGGCTTATAATAAATGGCTGAAAGTACCCAAGAAATCAAAATTTATTCATTTTACGGAAGACGCAGAAGAGGAACGCAAATAATTTGTTTTTATGATCTTTTTTCAACAGCTATTACGCCATTTTGTATATTTCTCTTATATTTTTCTCTCCTTTATTTCTTTTTTATATTAATTTTTGTTTTAATTTATTCTACTTATTTAATTGGTTTTAAATTTTTAGTTTATTAGTAAGAATAACACGTAACAATATATATATATATATATCTTATGACAACAAAATATTTATTAAAATGCTATATATATATAACGTATATGAAGATAATATATGACATAAATTATATATGTAAGATTTGGGAGATTTCGGGAAACGAAAACTTCGCAAACGTAAACAAACTCAAGGTAAAACTAACGGCGGCAATAAAATAAAATTGGGCGAGACATAATCGAATAAACTTAACCCTAAATGTCGGTATCGTCACACAAAAGATCGTCAGATATCAAAAGATACGATATCCGATACGATTATCGGCACTAAAAAAAATGAATACATGTAGCACATAAAAATGATCAAGTAAGTGTGTGAGGCAATTATGCCTTCCCAATAAAATAATTGCCTTTCTCCTTAACAATGATTCTTTTTATCTTTCGAATCAAAGTCATGTTAGGTTATCTGCCATTATCATTATCATCGCCACCGAGGCCATCAGCAGCACATAAAAATAATAATCATTATCATCATCATGGTCATCGTCATCATCATCGTTATGGTCATCAACATCATCATCATCATCATCATCATCATCATCCTCATCATCATCATCATCATCATCATCATCATCATCATCATCATCATCATCATCATCATCATCATCGCCATCGTCATCATCATTGTCATGGTCATCAACATCATCATCATAATCATCGTCGTCGTCATGAAAAACAAACAGGTGAAAACGCTTGGCAAGAAACTCCATTTGAAAAGGTCACTAACGACAGGTGAATGAATTGAAGAAACGAAGGATGAGTGGAGGGATGAATTATTTTCTGGATGGATGAATTATTTGCTGCATGGATGAATTATTAATATTTGCTGGGTGGTTGAATCGAGCGAGCGAATTGATCTTGAATGTAAGTTTTTCAAATCATTGTTTTGAAACTTGTCGCGTGTTATTCAAAATTATTCTAATATAATTATAACAATAATATGGTTTTTGTCTGTTTTATTATTATTAATGTTATTTTAGTTTTTTACTAAGACTTCTGTACTTGAAAGAAATATTAAGGAGTCAAAATAACGTTAAATGATGTTCAAATCTTTAAATTCTCAGAAGCATGATGTTTTAATTTGAAAAAAAACATCGTTATTATTAGTTATAATTACATCTATTGTTTTTATCCCCCAGAGATTAGAAATTAAAGAAATATTAATATTAATGGAAGGATAATAATAATAATATAATTGTATAACTATTTTATAATGCTATCAATCATTGCTAACATTATCATTTTTGTAATCTGAATTTGCTCTTATCATTAGCTAGTCAGCATTTTTCAGATTCCTATTGGTGATGGCGAGGGAAACCCCGCCCATTTCTTTGTCCTCAAATTGAAATTCACATTTGTGAATGGGTTCAGATTAACTTAAATTACTAGGAATCGTACATTCATGCTTTGGGGAGAGAAATGGTTTGTTGGTCACACGCCTTCTTTTACTTGTATATTCACTAGCTCAATCAATCATTCCCTTGCACATTCACCAGTTCAATCAATCATTCACTTGCACATTAAACCAGTTTATTCAATCACAAATGATTTACCTATTCTCCCATTCATTCATTCATTTTTTCTTCACGCACCCAGTAACCTCTTCTTTTTTGTCAAGCTTAGCACTAATTAATAACCTTCACCTTTGAACCCCCAAATGACTCCTCCCCCATTCCATAACTCCGCCCTCGAAAACCCCAACAACAGTCATGTTCAGGGTCAATGTTGACCTTCACCTTCCGATGAGATTCGAGAAGAATGAAGAATGTTTTAGTTTCAAGAGATTACGTCACGGCTGTTGATGCTGCTGCTAATACTGCTGCTGCTGCTGTTGTTGTTGTTGTTGTTGATGTTGATGATGATGATGATGATGATGATGATGATGATGATGATGATGATGATGACGATGATGATGATGATGACGATGATGATGATAGTGATGATGATGATAATGATGATGATGGTTTTGACAAATTATGTCGCGGTAATGTGTTCAAGCGTCACAAAGATCTTTATCAGAGTCACGTGATTTAACCAGATGGAGGAAAGTTGCATAAATTAGTTGCACAAATTATGACACATTCACGAGAATATAAGTCCTAGTCGTAGTCCTAACATTAGTAATAAAAAATATTAAAGTTGCATTATAAATCGTCTTCTATAAAATTCCATTTTTTGTTTTTAATATCCCCAAACTCTTAGCAATTTCTCGCGAACTTTACTCATTGTAAATAAAATGATCGTAACATGACCATAAACAAACATTATCATATTTAACGTAATGTTATTTTTGTAACTAGTAACATGTTGAAATTAGATTTTTTATATTAAATTTGTGACGACGACGTTTTGGTAATGATGATGATGGTAATCATTTCATGTGAATCTCTTGCTAAATTCTGATATTCGACTGAGGAAATTATTATTATTATTGCTATTATTATTGTGATTAATGGTCAGCTTTGTTTAATTAATTTATCGTTAAAAATCCTAATAACAATAATTAATTGTTTTTGTACAGTATAACAAATGCATGTGCTGAGATGGAAAAAGATTCGTCACCATGGTAAAGAGTGGGTCAGTAGTGGCGTGGAATTGGAGGATTTGAGGTTGGAAAGGAGGATTATGACGTCATTTGGTGCAATATTACGACATCATCTTTGAGCACTCTTTATGGGGTCCTGTTTCTCTTTAGGAATGTGGTCTTCACTTGTGAGCGTGTGAGTGTGTCAGTGAGTGAAGATTTGGTGACGAACTGTGACAGTTCGAAGATGACGACGACGATGACGTCGAAGATGTCGATGATGACGATGTTGATAATATTGAGGCTAACCGCTGATCTTGATGGTGATCCTGCCATCATCTTTCCAACTGGTCGTTGAAGTTTTTTTTAAAAGAATTTCAACGTTTCAATTAAAATGCCTTCAGATGAAAACCCGGAAAATTAGAGCCTTTCGTGTCCACTTTGAAGCGTAAAACGGGCACCCAGGAAAAGGGGGTTGTTGAGTGTCCCTTTGTTCTTTCATTCAATCTTTGTTCATTCCTTCAATCTTTCTCTTGCGCAACATAAGACGTCCAGCCCTAATGAGACGAAGCGGAATATGCCTTTGTGTCCTAAGAGCTCTGAAGGTGGCTTATGTGAGTTACCAGGGGCAGATTTTACCACGGGATTAGGTGAGTTTGAGGTGAGTATGGGTGAGTTTGGGGGAGTTTGAGGGGAGTTTGGTTGTGTGAAGACCCCATGAAGAAGGTGATGATATTGATGGTTGCAGAAAATTGAGGTCATGATTGTGATGTAGTTGTGGTTATAGTTGTTTGCACACGTGGTAAAGTGATGATAACGATGTTCTGAGGCAAAAAACACAAAAGATGTTAATCATGCAAAAATGATGTTGCCGCTGTCAAATGACACGCTTTCTTTGCTGACTCGTTGCTATTATTATCATTATTATTATTATTATTACTGCTACTTGTTATTATTATTATTATTACTATTATCAGTATTAAATATCTATTATTGATGTTAAACTATAAGTATAACTGTTACTATTATTATTTGCACTAATGCTGTTGTTGTTGTGGCTGTTGTTCAAAAATCAATTAATAATAATTAATAATAATAATATTATCATTACATAACAAATAATAACCAACGACAAAGACACGCACACATCGGAACAAGGAAAGCTCACAATATCTTGATGTTGATGTTAACTTCTGAGCACAAGTTATTTATTAATAAGTCAGTCGTCCACATAAGATTAATAGACTGAGGCCTATTGATACTCGGCCTAACTCTCTCATAGACTTTCTGCTTACAGTCATTTAGAAGCAATGTCATGGGGTTATCGTCTCCATTCAAGAGTGGTGTGGACTTTCTCACGTCACTTTTAATTATGGCTAACTTAATTATAATTAATTATAACTAATAATAATTAAGACGACCTTAATTATAATTGATTTACTACAATTTTGCTGACCATGTTAATATTCGTAATGATAATTGATTAACTAATTTAATTTATTAATTGTAATCATGCCAAACTTAATTACAATTATTTAGGATAATCATGTCTCGGTTTCAATTGATTGAAATTAATCATTTAAATTATTTTGTACGAAGATTATTAAACATAATAATTATAATTTTTTGTTCTTTTTGGATAAATAATTAAGTAAAGCTGTAAAGATAAAATATTTACCTACGAGTAATTATTCTCAGTAGGAACTCTTTAAAGGCATGGATGGTGTAATACTTCGTCTAAGACCCTTTAATATTTCTCATTTAAAATATTTATTTCTAATGAATAATAAAAATTATAAAATAATAATTGTAATAAATAATAGAAATAATAAATATTAATAAATTATGTTTAAACATTGGTCATCATTTTATAAAGGAACTGCTTGCATTGTTGACATATCCGGTTCAATTGATTGTACTTTTGTAGTGAATGTTAATTCATCCGAATATTATTTCATCCGAATATTAATTTTATTAATTCATTCGGGTGCTATTTTATCCGAATAATAGTTCAAGTTAGCAATTTTATTTCTTCAAACAAGTTCCTGTCGGTAAATAAATTTTAAAAAATAATTTAGATAATATTGCATAATTTCGTTTATTATTTATTTATTATGACAGTCACAGAGTTTAACACAATGAAATGCAATTGCAGGGACATTAATTATCGAATATTTACTCGAATAATTGACGAGTGACAAATTATTTTAAATCGAGATGTTAAATCGAGTTTGTGACCTATTTAAGGTTCCTTTCAACTTTGACCTGACCTAGACACGTGCTTCGACGCTCCGAAAATTGAGGAAGTAAGAATTTTGTCTCTCGAAGGTATTAAGGCAGTATTTAATGTCATAATAACTCGAACTTAATTTGTTTTCGTAATCGTAATCATGACCTCTTGATAATGTTGCTCCTGGTATGAAGTTAACCTGAAGAGTTCATAGGTCAAATGAAAGTTCACGTTACACAAACATTCTGGGCCAATTGAGATTGTGACTTTGAAATGTTGGATGTATGAATGTATTGCAAGGATTTAATATTTATATTTTTATCTACCGTTCACTACAAATTAATATTGTTATTACTAATAATTTGTCTTAAGTAGCTTCTTCAATGTTTCCTATTTATTATCAACTGGCAATTAATCAAACAGATTAATATAAAACAAATACTATTCAGTTAATTTTCCAGAATTGATCCAGTTTTTAAATAATAGTTTTTTTAAATAATTTCGTAAAATGTTTGTGATTTTATCAATACATTTTTGACAACCTGCAATTATTGCTTCAGAAAATCATGAATTCAACTAACCTATCGCAATATTCAATTACTTATTATAAAATTCAAGTATATATTTAATTGTTAGCGAAATCATTTCAATTATAACTTAAACATTAAATTGAATATCATTATCAGGATCATTCAGAAAAGAATTTAAAATGAGGTTTATAAATAGACGCGCATAGAATTTATGAAAAGCAGGTCAGAACCGCGACGAAATTTGTTCGGTTTTCAGGACTTAAAAGTCAACTCAGGATAAAGTTGAGGTCACGTGGTGATGTGCTAATGAACTGCCATTGGTCAATTGTCCAAGCCGAACTTTAATTGGATCGTATCATTCATGTTGTTACATGATTGAAACATAAAACTTTCAATCAACTTTCAATAAACTTTTCAACCCATAAAACAATCATTCAAGAACCACTTACTCGGTGACATTGTTTCTTGTCTTCATGGGCATTCGTGGCTCTTGTTGCTGCTGTCTTCTTGTTGGTCGAAGTAAATGTTGACCTGCAAATGTTGTACTTCAATTATGCAAAAATCAATCAAATAATTATGTACTTAAATTAATATTTATCGTCCGATGTGTTTTATCAATCTGACATGCAAGTAATTGATTATTCCAAGCAATTGCCTCAAATCATTGATTCAATTTATTTGTAATTAATAGTTAAAATAGCTTGGAGTTGTAACGAACAATAAATGATACGAATTACATTTGTATATAAACTGCACAATTGGCAGATGGTGTATGTAGATAATCTTTATGATTTGTTTTAAAAAATTTGATCTCAAATCACCATTGTTTCAACCGACACAATATTTTACTAGTTTTAACCAACCTCCAACTAATATCGGAATGGCTCGTTTAACAGAATTTAAATTAAATTATGATGAATAATTAAGTAACAACAAGAAACACGAGGACGATATAAATCTTTGAAAACTTGGCATTGTCGCCATGATGTTGACTATAGAAATATGACCTTACATTTAAGATCCAACCAATCGCTGTCCTAACAAATCCATAAGCACCTCCTACTTTATTATGACCAATTACTTTTGTCCACTCGTTAGACGAACCAATGAGAAGTCGCAAAGGACTTAAACTTGCTCCTCCTACAATAAATTTGGCCAACCAAGAAACAGCTTTTCAATACATGAGTTAATTTGTCGGTAAATTTCGACTATCAAAAGGCGTGGCGCTTGCCATAAAATGATGTACACTTTCTTAAATCGGGATCTCACGGATTCCTCACAATTTGTACACAATCTCACTTCACACTCGGCTAATTCGACATTTTTAGAATTCTTAGCGTTTTAAAAGGAAGCTTTTTTGTCCGTTAAAGCGCCTTTTTGTTAACATCGTCTCACTCGATTGTATACCTGGATTGTGCGATCGCGTGCTTTAGCGGAGGTGCGACTCTTGTGCACGTGTGTGGATGAGAGGGTGATGGATTTGTCATGAGAAGATGAACCGAAAATTAATCACGTTGTTATCATAGAGGTCATCATCTTTGAGGCCACTTCGATCACTGCCACCATCATCATGACAGCTTACTATTATCATTGCCACACAGACACTCAGGTTATAACCACCTACATCATCACCTGGAATGATTGGCGCTAACATCTTCATCGATGTTCATCAGAGCGTAACTAGAGGGCGTCATGATTTATTGGTACAATCTCTTATAACGAGTTGAGAAAGTGAAAATTTACCAATTGAGGAAGCACACTTTGTGATCAAAACGATGATGATTAAATTAAAATTTAAATTAAAAAGATAATTAGCCCCAAAACAAAAGACACGCATGATAAAGATGACCAATCGATAAATAAATACTTCGTGTTACTTGCATGCAAATATTAAGGAGTAGAATGATGACATTGATGCAATTAATATGTTAGTTACACTTGATAAACACGTCACCGGTGCACGTACACGCAGAAAAATATCCGTGGGAAGAGCGCTCGACTGAAACAATAGGCGACTACGGACCACGTCTCTCTCTTTTAAGTAACAGTTTATTTTCGAGCTGCCTTAAGCATTAAACTCTTCAAATTATTTACTGCTTATTTTTTCAAAAAAAATTATTTCCGACAAGTTAACCGATTAGAGTTTTAGATCTTTCTCTGTTTCTCTGATCTTTATGAGAAGATACGATTTTAGACAGAACTGTTGGAGTATAAATTGTGCAAAATTTGTAAATTTCATTAAAAAATTTATTTGTAAGAATAATTACAATTATTCACAATGTGTAAATACATGCAATCACAAGTGCGCACGTGCACAAGGTTATCAATTACTCGCAGCCAGAAACACTGTGGAAATTAGAGATTATACGGGCCTAATGCACACGTTAAATTCCAGGTTTTTGTGCTCACAGCACGAACTCACTCAATAAACTTTTTTTTATCCCTTTCTCATCTTTCGACTGAGAAATGCTGAGAAAAATAAACTAACGATCGCTTGAACTAAATGAGACCGTTTTACCTGACATAAAAAACCCACCCTTGTTCTGTATTTGCCATACCAAGTGGGCTTACTTCTAACTTTCTAATTGCATTTTTGAATGTTTTTCATTGAAGTTACATGATTTTGAAGACCAATTTTTGGTTGTAAGTGTTAGTTGAGAAAGATTGCTTTTGTCATTGTTTTATTAGGATTACGAAACTTTTAAGTAATTGAAATGTGATAAATTTAAAATTACTTTTTAAATTATACATATTATTGTTATTACTTAAAATTAAAAAATCTTTCGAGCATAAATGAAGCATCATCAATTTTATGAACTTGGTGTTCACTTTTAAAACTCAAATAAACGTAAACAGTTGGTCGATGTGTTTTCAAATCGCTGGCAATTGTTTTGTTCACTCTCAAGGGTGATTTTAATCCGAAGCTAAAGGTGCAAACATAAATGAAAACATCATATTATGCTAGATTATAGTCCATACTTAAAATATCAGACCGTTAAATAAGTATTTGTTAGAAATCAATAATATTTTTAAAAGAACATTTAAGTCTGCAATATAATAGCGAAGTAATCAGTTAATGATTATTTTGAAAGTTTGAGTTGCTTAGCGTCACTTATATGCACATTTTAATGTTTAGATTTTTAAATTTCTTTTGGTTTTTTTTGAGCGAGCAATTTCTTATCTTAAAGGTCAGCTTTTCCTACAAAGCAGACTAAACATGATGGACCAACTGTGCACTTATTGTCAGAAACCATTGACAATTAAAACGCCTAGAATTCAATGCTCGGACTGCCCGACATCTCGCCTCGTGATACTTTGCTTGGAGGCAAGATTTTACAAACTATGAAATTATTTATAACTTGTTTTTTTTATGGAAATTTAAATCTGAAATTGCCTTTCAAAAACTTTTCATAAATGTTCAGGAAGGAATTACGTTGAAATGAATGATTCATTAATTTCGAGAGCTTAAATGTATGTTTGTTTCTCTCAAGTTTGAACTTTTCAACAGTGTTTCTCTTCGGGGGTGGAAGCTGGAGCTCACAGAGCAACTCACGATTACCAAGTTGTTGTGAGCAAATATTTGAGCACTTCTTAGAGATATTTTTTGTAATATTTCTTTATTGCTAAAATGTTATTAAATGTCATTACTTGTTGTATTTAGGTTAAACTGCTTATTTGAATGTAATTGTTTGAAATATTTTTCTTTAATCCATTCATCTTGATCTGTGTAAATATTTTAATAAATATTTCTAAATCATTATAAGACATTTAAAGGGAACCATATTTCTATTTCATAACTTCAGAAATAATAAACTTTCAATAATTTCAAACCAACTTTCACTTTTGTGCACTTTTATTTAACTTTTGACAAGCTGTAATCAAACAATCAACAAATGAAATAATTTTAATGAAGTTTAATGAATTTTTGTTTTGCAACAGAATGAAAATAACCTCAGAATTTTTGGCGGTCGGAATCTTTGGACGTCGGGTGAAATAGAACTCTTACTGGAAGCCATTGATCTTTACAACATAGGAAATTGGTGAGTCATTGTAAGCAATTATTTGTAATAAGTTCTTAATATTGTTTTATTATTATTAATGTAGAATTTTCATGTAAATAATCAAGTCAATTAATTTAAATTATGTAACAAGAAATTCATTGTTTTATCATTTTTCAGGTTGGATATTTCTGATCATGTGTCGACCAAATCATCCTCAGGTATTTGTTAGCAAACTAAAAGCTTTATGATCTAAAATCATTTGTTTACAAATAAGAAGATTATGATGGTTTTGACCATATTTTATTTCTCTCAAATTACTGCTTCTACCTTTCATCAATTAACATCTAAAAAATGATGTGCTCTACCAACATATTTGATTCATTCATTGCCATTTTACAAATTCACCCCTTCATCTTTATTAAATTCTTTTGTCTTGTAATCATTAAGGTTTATGCTTTATTTTCTTTTACCATTTGTTGCCTCAGTCTCATATTTTCTTAAAGTGGCAGACGCTGTAGAGTCCCTTTCGGTTTTGTTCCATTTTAATATGTTGGTCAAGTTGTATTGAGTAATATAATTACCTTGGATGCAGCACTATATAAATGGCTGAGTGCCCTTGATGCTTAAGCTTATGGCGCTATACAAATAAACTTATTATTGTTGTTATTATTATTATTATTATTATAATTATATAACAATGTACAATTACTTGCCTACTGTAACGTTGATCAAAATATCTGGTCACGAGAGCCTCTCACCAGACATTGATGCCTTCGACCATTTGATCGAACAAAGAAATATGACCACAAACATGTTAGCAAACTCATCTCACCACAATCACGTTAATGCACATCGATTATTTCAGAGTGTCTTGACTTTTACACCTCCTACTTCATCAACGGGAACATTGGACGAGGTACGAAATCCATTCCAAGTGAATGGAGTTTTAATGAGTTTCAATATTTAACTTAAATATGTTAAATATTTGACATAATTGAAATTAATCTTGGAATTAATTATTTTCAATTTATTTTCCATGCTCCAGTTTCCTGTTATGGTCACAATCAGCAAATGAAAGCTAAGGACCATACTGAAGGCTTCAAAGGTTGTAAATTTATTGAAATATTGCAGCATAACTAAATAAATATCATTATACTTTGTTACTATTTTTATAATTTAATAATTCTATTTGTTAGCAAAGGTTGTAAATTTATTGAAATATTGCAGCATAACTAAATAAATATCATTATACTTTGTTACTATTTTTATAATTTAATAATTCTATTTTTAGCATAGCGCAGAAATATACACAACCTTGGTGCACTGACTTATTGACTTGTCATTGTAGAAGTTTCCTCTCATCCTCTGCTCCAAGACATTTCGGTTCAAGACCAGCAAGACATCGGTTACATGATGCTCAGAGATGAGTTCGAGCAGGTCATCATTTTCCGTCCAACACGTTTTTGTTTTTCATAATTCAATCAAGCAGCATTCAATGGACTTTAACTTTTATTTTTCCAATGCAGGAATATGATGGCAGTGCCGAGAGTGAGATGATCCACCTGGAAATGAATGTGGATGATGATGATGATGCTGATTCAGGTAGATCAGCCATGCACAGTAAATATCATAGTCATAAATGTAAATTCCCAATTGAACTTTCTTGGAAATGTCAAGAAAGACTGCTAGCTTGAAAGCTAATTTAATTAATTACTTATTATTTGCAAATCACCAAAGTGATATCTGCAGTATATTGCCCATTACGTGAGCTTGCTTGTGTGTTGCATTTATGTTTGAAATTTGTCGCTTAATTATAATTATTACTTATAATTTTTGTTGTTGATATACATTAATTATGTATATTGTAAATATTAATGTCGATATTATAATTAATTTGTGAGGCTAACTTTAGGATAACTCATCCTGTATTAAACTTTCATCCCAGCTTACAAGCTTTTCAAGGCCGAATGTTACAGAGATAGGTTGAAAGAACGAGAACGAAGGAAGAACATTTCAAAGGAACACGACATCATTTTCGAAGCCACTTCCATTGGTTCAAGGAAAGCCTCTTCGGTTAGGAAGAAATTGTCGAAGGAAGAAAGGTGAGTAATTTATTTGTCTGAAGAGGAAATGATGATGATGATGATGAAAAATATCTCGCCATCCGTAATCGCATTAATTCTAGTTCAATTGTCTAAACTTGTTGACAAAAGGGAGTTGAAGGAAAAGTTGAAAATGTTTGCAAGGTTCCACAAGAACTCAAATCATGAGCACTTATTTCAAGGTCTTTTAAGTGAGTTTAGAAATTCTGACTTACTGGATCTTTAAAATGTAATCCATTTGTATCATTTACTTTGCCTGGCACTCCAGTGTTCAGCATGCTCTCTCTCAAGTGCATGTGTGTGCTCTATTTCTTTGTGATGTTTGAGAGCACAAGATTGCCATTAATAATTTTAACCTATTAAATCTGATGAATGTAATTTTCAATAATTAAATAAAATAAAGTTCTAAGTATCATCATGTCTTTAATAGTTCAGGCATGGATGAATACTAACATTTGCTTGATTTGCTTGTTACAAACATTTTTTTCAGAGCACAGAAGAACCAAGACACAATTGAAAGACTTACAAAGGTATAGAAAGAATGGAATTAGGAAATTAACAGGTGACCAGTTGCAGATGATGTTACTAACGTCGTTAAAGTTAAATTTCTCAATTTTCATTTTAGATTGTGATGAATTTGAATCAAATTTATTGCTGAGGGACAAGAGAAAGGAGATAGTCAATAAATTGGTTAGTATGCCAGTAGCAATTGTCTACTTAAAATACTAATTATAACAAAGAACACTCATTAGAGAAAATACAAATCAATTCACAACTGTCGAAACACCCCCAGGCACAATGAAAAACAAAATTAAAAGACAATTTCTAATTTTGAGTATTTAATTGAATTTTTTACATTTCAGAGTTCTAATTCAACCTCAACACTAAAAAGGTTATTTATGACATTACTGAGCTCACACATTCACGAAACAAGTTTTGACAAGTCATTCATGGCTGAACAACTTACACGCTTTATTCTCATTAGCTTGCATTTGACAACTCAATTCCATCAGTATTTCTTGGATTACCGGTCATTTATAAATTTAAAACTTCCATTATTTTTCCTTTATTCTAGAGACAGAGAAGGCAACTTAATTGATAACAAAAGTTCATTAAAGTCACACACTTTGGCCCTCTTAAGGCCCGGTGAAATCAAGGTCGGTCCCCAATAGTAATAATAATAATAATAATAATAATAATAACAACAACAACAATATCATCAAACAATCAATCATCATCCGCATCGTTAATGATGTTTACTTTTGCCCATTAACAGCTATGCAAGTCTGTATCACTGGATCCGTCATCATACATTGCCATAAAAATGTGCATTCTCAGCGTGAGTGGTTAAAATTAAATGCTGTAACTACTAGAACTTAATTGCCCATTGTATGATACCATGTGATTGTCATCATACCAGAGATACACTGAGCAATAAAATCGTAATAACTTTTCAATTTAGACATTCTGACAATTTCAGGATGTACATCACAGGAAAAATGGCATCCACACTAAACTTCGCTTCCCTTCAGAAATGGATAAATCGAGGAGGAAAAAGATGATAGACTTTTTTGCATCCAACAAGTGGATAATGATCGGCAACAGTCAACCCGGTGACGTGAAAGCGTCGTGATGTCGGATCGATGTCAGTGTAGATGTTTTGAATTACTATAGCATATTTAAGCTCAGATTGTAGCAACAGATGATATGTATTTTCCACATGTATCCTCATATCTATTTTGGAAATTACCGCATTATTTATTTTATTCAATACATTGAACTTTTACAAAATACAAAAACGAATAACTTTGTAATGGAGTGAAATTTTGCAAAGATCATGCTAAAAGTTCTCTAAATTATAAATAAAAGAAGGAATATTAAAAGATCTTATGTAGAAATATATATAAAATGAAAGTTATCATTTAGAAAGACAGCAAATAGAAAGATATAATGAAGGATATAATATAGCAAGACATCTTGTAGAAATATACAAAGCTATTAAAAAGGCAACAACTAATTATCACCAATGTAAGTGTGTTGCTACAATGCAAATCTAAAAATCCAAGAAACATGAATAAACACTCCAATCATAAAAACGACATGTCGTGACGACAAAATACCCTCCATAATGTCACATATTAAAGGCACTTTCATTGAGAAATGAAGAACTGTGCATAAATTTGCAAAATAAAAAAAATGATTAAGTGCACAATAAAATTAAAACTCTGCTGTGACCTGAATTAGAAACTCAACATCGACTAATTGAAACAATCTCAAACTGCAGTCAAGTGAAAGGATGGCACATCCCTGGATAGGTTGTGATATGCTGACATTGTTGTGATCTACTGGAAGTATTATATAAATACCACTGGATTCAATTGAGATTCAAACAGAGACGAGCGGACAAATTCGCTGCATCACTCTGTCTGAAGGCTTGCTTTTGTTTTAACTTTCAATTCGGTACTTCTTCTACCTCAGATAGGGCTGATCCCGAACATTCAACTTCCCCCTTCTGAGCGGTCCTGAGGGAATTTGAGAGTTTTGAGTTGTAATGATAGCCATCACAACAATGTTTGTATGTAGTGTCGGTGCATTTTGTTTCTCAAGAAATGTTTTGATTTAAGATCATTAAATCAATCATGGTATAAGATTTCAACCTGCTTGAGATGAGTCAAGAGGATATGCCAGATCAATGAACGTGGGATGAATTATGTTTGGTTCGAACTGCACCAGAATTCCACCTTGAGGATCAAGGCCATTCAGGAAACCAGAACTAATGAGAGGCTGGCCATTAATCGAAGCCCTCTGAATGCAGCCATTCAACATGCTGCTGTTTGCATTGGGGGACATGGACACTGGGACTCTGGCTGGGGTTAAAATAATGGGGGTTGCATTGGCAGGAGAGGGAGCTAGCAGGCCCATTGAAGGAGAGTGAATGGCTAGTGGTGATCTATCTGAAATTTGAAAGTTAACTATAATGGTAACAATGATGATGACAATAATGTTGATTCTAATTGCTACTTTAATTTAATTATTATTCCAAAAAGTGCTTAATAATAATAATAATAATAATAATATGATAAATGAATTTGCACCATAAGCTTAACATCAGGTATGCTTAGACCAGGGGTACTCAAACTTTTTTGGCCGGGGTCCACATTACGTAATTTTCAGATAGGTGGCGGTCCACAAGGGTCAAAGTCATGCGGACCGGGGGGGTAAAGTAAAAAGTAATGAATTAATATTAAAATGCTGTCAGACTTTTTATTTAGAGTGATGCATGGAACTGCTTGTCCTTCATGACTTCTTTGATATTTGGAGAATATTTAATTATATTATGCTAGTAATTGCAATTCTCAAGCAATTTCCAAGATGTACATCAGTTAATTGACTTCGATTTTTAGACTTAATAATGTTCATAGTTGAAAATGATGATTCAAAGGTGTAAGTTGATCCAAATATTGTCAGAACTGATAAAGCCAATTTCTTGGAGCAAGGGTATTGACCCTCAATTACAAACTTAGACCAGAATTCAGAATTTTTTAACTTTTTAAATTTTTAAATTTATTTTTTTGGAAATAATTGGAGGTCCACTTAAAAGCTATCGGCAGTCCGGATTGTGGACGGCGGTCCGCAGTTTGAGTACCCCTGGCTTAGACCACTTATATGGTGCTGTTATGTAGAGCAAGCCAGGTTTTGAACATGACAGGTAACGACTACATTGCTAATAGCAATACTTAACTGATGGAATGTGAACCCTCTGAGCACCTTGAACACCAGCTTGAGATTGAAAATACAGCATATGTATATATTTCGACATTATTTTGACAGTCCAAAGCGTGAAATTGACTGATTACCCTTTACTACCAAACATATTTCACATGGAATTTCTAATTTCCAAATTTAATGGTAACCAAGCAACATGTCCTCTAATAAGAACATGTTTATGCAAGAAGCATTGCAAAATGCACTTGATGGTGATGATAATGATTACAAACTCACTGATAATCTTTTGAAGAGGTGAAGACGGTGATGAAGCAGATCTTGTCTCTCTGTATGTTCCATTAATTATGGCAAGCTCCATCAACTGCTTCTTCTTCAGACTGTCTTCTCCTTCAGGCTGTACAAGTAATTGGCTCCATTGATAAGCAGATATTTCATAATCAACAGTAAGTCTATGCCTTGAGTCACAACTTCAGACTAATCATAACCCTTATTGATAAAGTTATGATTGATAACATAGTCATGAATGAAGACATCAGTGGCATTAGGCACTCAAATTTGCATTAGAAATAATTACATCTAAATTTACTTTAATGTCAGATATGGGTATTTATCTGTAATTATTAGTAAGTAATGTTGTTATTAATAAAACAATACAGTTATTAAAATAAAAATAAAATCATAATTACAGCAGGGACAAGAAGTTTTTTGACTTGTTCGACAGCAAGTTGAAGCTTCATTTTTGCTCGGTTTTCAGCATCCTCAACAGTGATAAGAATGTGTAGTTCTTCGTTCTGATGCTCCTGCTGTTTTGATTTGCTGGCATCCAACTGGCAGAATGCAAATTATATTGTCCTCATTTGTGTAGCAAGACGTTCATTAATAATGGTCAATAGCATAAGATTATTTTATTATTTCCTTGACTGATTTTAATAGGCAACTTTCACGTTTCCTGCATTTTATTTGTAGGAGGCTGCTCTTGTTTAATATACATAAATCTATTTATTAGCTGAGTAAATAATCATATTAATAAATGCAATCACAAATCAATAAAATTAATGATATCATAAACAAGACCAAGTTGGCTGACAAAAACTTCAGGACCCTGGGCACTTGCCCCTCCCCTCTTGGTTGCCCCGGCAACAACCAGAAGGAAGGTTGACGTTCGGAATATATATACTTTGTGCTAGAAATTTTTAACCCAATTAATATATTTCTTATCATAAATAAAAGGATGTAGTGGGACATCTTAATGCATTGTTTAAGAAGGAATACAAATACAGGTAAAATTAGCTACTTCCAGAATTTTGAAAGAAATAATGAGGATTAAAAAGTGCTGAAGATCATAAAATAAAACGCAATCAGCACCTTATTATTAAATTAAAGGTTTGTTCATGGGAAATTAAAAATGTTAAAACTATGCTATTAACAAGAAGTAACTTTGTGACAAGTCATTGTTCTGACCATTTTGCAGCCATTTCTTGTCGATCCTTTGCCCCTGATCATGATCTTGCAGTCCATGTCCTGTTCCAACTGTTTGGCTGTCCTGCCTCTTGGTCCAAGTATTCGGCCCACAAAGTTGTACTGGCAGGATGATTACACGTTAAAGTAACAGTTAGTTACATTGATGATTACTACGAGACCACATGTACGAATGCATTTCTAAATTCAACAATAAAGTGATAAGTAACTACGTAATGATAACATGATCAGAGTAAAAATCAGAGAAACTAAATTTCCGTATGAAATCATCAAAATGATTACTAAATTGAAAACATTACTTAATTAGTTGAAGCACTTGTTCAAATCCTATTGCATAATTTTATGCCGTCACAAACTCTTTATTAGAGATTATGCTTTCGTAATAATATTATTATAATTATTTATTTATATTTATAGACTTTATCATTGCAGTTACTATTAAGTACTATAATCATTAATAACAGAAACAGTAAATAATTGAAAGCATTTTGTATAGCGACAGAAGGAGAGTTAATGTTTGTTATTGAGAAATAAATAAATAAATATGAACTCAAAAAGAAGCATAATCATGATGCAGTTTAGTAAACGCAAATGATCTTAAGGCGTGTAAAATAAAACATTACATTTGTAATTTGTAATACAATCATTGCTTAATGGTTGTGGTTATTACGTTCCGAAGATGATGATAACATAAAATAAATGAAGTTATTCAGAAATTCAAGATCGATTTGATTAGCATGAGAACCTCGTTGTTTAGTTCGTGGAATTGAATTTGTTGCCGAGCAAAGGAGGCAGGTGATGTTCCCACAAAACTTTGGCTTAACGACGGTCACGCACAAGAGCTCGACAACAGAGAATGCGTAGTAACTGATTTTACTATCACGATTACTGATAAATAAAAACTCTGGGCATTAATGTGGGTAGGCCTGCGCGAGGTGGGAATAAGACCTAGAGACGATTGAAAGAAATTCTAAACTCGTGAGAGCTGCTAAAAATCTACGTCAGCATCACCATCATCATCATCATCACCGTCTTCGCCATCACGGTCTTATCTGTGATCCTTTTGTGGAAATCTTCGATCTTACATCTGTAAGTTCATTGATCGAAATTTGTTTTCACTCAAGAGATTCACTCTGAGATAGTCCATGAGATTTTATCTATGCCCAGTACGACCGCAAGCGATCAGTCTCAAAATCATAATCTTTTAGTCCAACATAACAAAGGGAAGGTCCTTCAACAAATGTTTTAGTCTTTAGTCAGTGCAGTGGTTAGAGAATAAGTAGCGAAAATTATTTCTCAAGCGTGACTCCTAAAACATCAGCAAACGAGTAACAAACTTAAAAGTTTAGCTAAGGTGTCGATCCCGTCAGCTCTAGTATTTGTAACTATTGTTAATGCACGATAACAGTAATAAATGTTATTCATTGTCATTACGCGAGACTTTCATTCTCCTGTGTAATATCCTGTGTTAATTCTTAAGTAAGTTTCCAAGTGCAATTAAAGTTTGTCGAGTATAGGGAAGCGAATACAATAACTAGCGATCAAAACCGATGCTGATAAATTCAATACGTGAAGGCTTCCCTCTTAGGTTTCCGTTTTAATTGGCCTGGGGCTGTAAAATTAAAAATCATAAAATATTCAAGGAATCCAGACGTTCGTACGCAAATTTTGAGAAATACTTTTTTTGCTCGTAAAGTAATCGCACCACTTGCAAACGTTAAGCAAATGTAGCATAAAAAAAAACATAGCCTTAATAATAAAAGTTTCTTGTGCCATGCAGAAGTACAATAAACGATCATGATAATGATAATGATGATTAATTTCGAAACTCACAAGTCATCCTTCAATATCGTGGGAATTTATTGCAGAATCGTCTTAATAAACAATTCCATCTTATCTACGTCGATCTCTCTACTCCAACATCCTTAGCAGACGATAGAGCTCAATGTGGTTTCTCCATTACTCCAATCATCACTATGAACGCCTCTCGTCTTTCTTCGCAGTACCAGAGGCAAATAATTAAATTAATTAATGCCACTTACGCTATTTATGAATCACAAAAGGACATGTTCAGGCAGGCATTCCACGCGCACGCAGAGCCATTGCCATCAATTTTCCATATCTGCTCGTGCCTTGCACGATTGGAGATAAAGGAATGAAATGATTTGAAGAACTTTTGATAAGCAGTCGGCAGTAACATCGCCAATAAACACTGATATCAAATTGCTTGGTAACAGTAAGAACAACAACCTCGTCTACACAGTTCTCGTCTTGATATCGTTCTCACACACCCTTCCATTCAACAGGTTGCTCGCAAAATGCATTTCGGGGCTTGCTGGTGATGATTATGATGTCGATGAAATGTGAGAATCGAGATGACTATGATAGTAAAAAATAAATAGCAGGAGAGGAAATGGCTAAAAAAAATAATAGGTGGAGATAGTAGGAGAGAGGTAGGGTTAAGGAAAGTTAGAGACTTATGGGGAAGAGAAGATGCCAGGATTTGAGCGGAGCTCATCTCTTATCAAAGTTTGATTATACCTTGAGACTTTTTATATTATTCTGGTTTACTTATTCAGTGTTATTCATGTTTTTATTACTTTCATGTATTGCCCCTAGTTTATTCTCTATTCATTCATTTGTTATTTATTTCTCCTCAATTTCTTTCTTGTGAAAAATCATTTGTAGAGACATGCAAGCAATGTCCTGTATTAAATTCATAGTTGTGTGTAAGTTGCTTAAACGTCGACTTTAAAATTAAAATAAATTATCACACTAAAAAGTATATATCTTAAAATGATTTAAAATTAAATGTAATACTATGCTGTAAATACTGGGGTAGAGGTAAAAAGTTATTCACTTAACTTACAGATGCATGAATTCAATAATTGTTTTTACTTACTTTAACTGGTGAAACAAACTTATATATAGAAACGTCCACCAACAAAAACAAACTGTAAACTACATCTACAGAAAATCAATACAATCATTCAATTTTGTTCACAGACATCCCTGCATTAAAAGCAAGCCTTATTAATGACTTTGTCATTCATGTCTTGGAATAACTTTCTCCAATGACAATAATTTATCATCGAATCAAAATAGATATAATATAAACTTACATCTGGGTACTCATCAATGGGCACAGAGAGCTTTTCAGAGAGAGTTACAGTGGGACCAATTGGATTTGGAAGACACTTTGACAATGTACTGGGTATGAGATGGAAGAGGTTTCTCCTAACTTTACCAATCTCTAAAGTTAAAAATTATTGGTAAATATATGCATACGACTTAATGTTTTAGTGAAATTTTTAAGATCTACAGTTTGCGTGTAAAACATGAAATGTAGAAAAGAAAATCCAAGTGAACCTTCATCCAGAAGTTTTTCCAAATGAGCAAAAAGTCCAGGAAAACTCTGCAACTTTTTTTTGTCACTTAGCAATTGGGCTAAATACTCTGGTGATGTGTTATATCGAGTATCTTTTTGTCTTAAAATTACTTCATTACATTTTGTGTTGCAGTCACTCCTAATATCACAAGAAATTGACAAACCAGAGTCGTTAGTGTTCTGTTGCTGGTTCGAATCAACGATTCTTATCTGAGAAAACTCGTCATCGCTCGAAAACATTATTTGTAGAAAACAGGCGATATCCTATTCTAGAGCATGCACGCCGTTCTACTAAAGGTTCTTTCTTTACAACTTTTAATAGTAGCTATAAAATCTATTGACGCTCGAGCAGACAAATTCATCACTGATGTAAAACCACAGCTATATCATCGGCGCGCAACATTTATAAGGTATCAGCTTACCACACATCATCTCGGAGTCCTGCTAGCAAAGGCGTCGGAGCAGACGAGTGCCATAGTGTTGGATTATTCTTCAAAGTTTATTCAAAGGAAAGCGACTTTGCTAAATGCGACATAAAATATCAATATTTTTAGACTTTGACATGATGCAATACATTATCTCATTTAATTAGAATGATCCATTTACCTTTTGAAATATTTTGCGAGTAATGATGGTAGATATTTAAGATTTAAGATAGTTGCAATGTTTTAACACACATTTATTTATTGCGACAACGAAATAATTTATCCATTTATTTTCTGAAAACTATTGATCTTTCAGAACATTTGGTGATGCTTATGGTGGATAATTGAAAAAAACAGAGAAATCGGTTCGAAACTTTTTATGCTTAACGAGCAGTAACGAGTTTCGATGCTCTTTCAGTACCGTATTTCTCCAAATCTATCAAAAAATCTCAGTCATATTGCTACACCTTTATGCAAATTAAAGAAATAAATTAGTTAATGTTTTTGTATTTTTTTTAAATATCTGACACAAATTTAATAAATTAAATTAAAATAATGTGACGCATTTTACCTAAATTAAACCGTGTTTAGAATGTTATTATTGATCTTGCTTCAACCGCCTGTATCAAGCAAATGACCGGATAGGCGTGACTGATACGTGTGTTACCGAAGTCATTTTGGTCTTTATTTGTAAATACAACTGCATACACTTTTAACTTAATTTTTTTTAAGTGTCTGCCGAAATGACGGCATCTTTCAAGATTCCGGTTTATGTTGCGCTGTCTTCGGCCGTTACCGCATTTATCATATGTAGTAAGTTAAATTCGTCTTGCTGCAATTCAGAACGAATTAACTAATTTTACGTTATTATTTTTCACATCTGACTAAACTACTTGAACATTTACAGGTTTTTATTTCAACTTCACCCGTCAAGGATTCAGATATGACATCGGCTGGTATGCCAACATTTTTGTAAATGTCAACCTGTGATTCAAAATGCATGTAAAATATCTCGAAATGTATAAATTATCAAGCATAGAGACACATATTTCAATCTTGTTTTTTTAATTAATGCTATTAACCCTTTTGATAAGAGGCTGTTCTGTTCGTGTAATTTTTTTGCAGTCTACTTTGAATGTTGCTAAAAATTTGAGTCAAAAATGCCTAAAAATCAATTTAATTCAGGATTCTGAATGAGACTTCACCATTTATGTGGGCAAACCTTGGCATTGGACTCAGTATTTCTCTTTCAGTTGTTGGAGCAGCATGGTAACTTCTTAACATTGATTAAGTAATATCATATGAAAAAAGAATTAATTCGGTGATCATTATGTTGTATTATTGTTGAGGTTTTTCAGTAGCTAACTTTTCATGAATGGCCATGGCCGCTCATTGTTAAGAGAATGAAGATTCACGATTTTTAAATCTTAGGGGCATCCTGACGACTGGCTCCAGCATCATTGGTGGTGGAGTAAAAGCTCCACGCATCAGAACCAAGAATTTGGTCAGCATCATCTTCTGTGAAGCTGTCGCTATTTATGGAATCATCTTAGCCATTGTCATCAGCAACTATGAGATTGTAAGATGATTTTGATCTGCTTTGAAAGTTTTTAATTTGGTTGCAAATTTTGCAATATTTCTAATTAAAATCAAAATATATCAATTTAAAATTATATTATATACTTTTGAATTATAAAACTATTTTTGGAAACATCAACATATTTGAAAGATTATTAATTGTAATCTATTTGATAATCAAAATAAACTCGATGCACGTCCATTCTGAAGATTGGTGATTGTTTTGCTGTGTAAGCTAGGCTGTGTTTGTGTAACCTTTAATGAAGTACTTTCTTTAAGCCCCATTACTCATTGCATCTTTTATTATTATTATTATTATTATTATTATTATTATTATTATTATTATTATTATTATCGTTGTTGTTATTGTGGTTATTAAATGTTATTTGAGCCCCACCAAATTATTGTTTGCAGCCTTTCCATCCAGAGACATGGGGTGGATTTGACCTTGTTAAGCAGAAAACATTGTTGGCCAATAATCATTACGCAGGTTAATTAGGTTTTTTTTAATGAGAACATTTTAAAAGTTATTATCATCAAATAGCTTATAAATCTTGGTTTAGAAAACAAGTAGTTTTTGATGTTTAAGAAAATGTATTATTTTGATTGATTTAAATATTTTTTGTTTCAAAAATTCATTCACATACGCCTGCTTTTCCTCTGAAAACATCAGGTTATGCCATGTTTGGAGCCGGACTGACGGTCGGCTTTGCCAACCTGTTCTGCGGAATTTGCGTCGGAATCGTCGGCTCCGGAGCCGCACTCGCAGATGCTCAGAATGCATCGCTCTTCGTCAAGATTCTGGTCGTGGAGATCTTTGGTAGTGCTATTGGCCTGTTTGGTGTCATAGTTGCCATCCTCCAGGTGGGTTATAAGAATTCCATAGAATGGTTGAATAGAGTTGAGTTAATTGTGCAGGATCGCATCAGCGATGTTTCATTGTGCTAACTCGGAATTTGTATTTCTTGCAGATTCAGAAGATAAAAATGGGTGACAAGACTGGATGATTCCTCTCCAATTGTAGAAATTATTGAATAATGTCGTCGAAACTTTATTTGATTTTGTTCCATCAAGCAGAAGTGTGCTGGAAGTTTTAAGTGATTGTAGTTACAAATTATTTGTTGAATGATGCATTTCTGTATAAGCTTTCAGAGACATTGAATTTGTTATTGAGGCTTTCCCTATTTAATTGCTAGAATTAACAATACTTTGTTGTCTGGCTTAGTGGTTAATTGTCACTGGATTCAATTGTATTTCTTAATTTCCAATGGAAATCCGACTTCTGTAGATCACCAACGCTTTTAATGTTTCTCAATTATGAATGATTTCGGATGAAACTCCAGAAAAGCAAGGGGGTAATAGGTTTCAACTCTGATATATGTAAGAAGTAATTTATATGAGATAATTCGATAAGGTTGTGTTGGTTTCAGTGATTATTGGCGTATTTGGACTGTTTTAAAGTCTTTTTTTTTAGGTTGTGTCAGCATTTAATTACAAGTCTTGTTAAGGTCTTCAATCTTATGTGTCTTGTAGAACCTCAGCATTGCTCTGAAGTATTTTGTAATGGTAAGGTATTAAGCAATATTTGGTAACCCACTTGGATTTTGGGGAATGGTCCCGCGACCTTGACACAATATATTATTTTGAACATTTGGGGTGTCACTAGACATCTTTAAACAGAGTTTGGCTCAGTGCAAAGACTGCGTTATTATCATTTAATGGCAAGCTCTGGCGCATCGTGGTTTAACTTTAGACTGAAACATATTTTAGTCTTTTTTTTAGCTCTTGTTATTTTAGCTTGAGACTAAGATCTGAATGTTATCGGTCGAGTGGGAACATTAATAGCTTCGTTCTTTTTCTAGTGACATAACTAACCTGTTGAGATGGGTGGCTGGCTTGTGAAGTAAGGGAAGTTTTATCTTTGACGGAACTGTCTTATCTCGAAAAAAGTTTACAAAAATTAATACAAGCGAAAAGCATCTAGCGACTTTTACAATAATATTTAATGAGCGCGCATGTTTTCAACTCTTTGCTGCTTTATTATCGACCGAACTCGGTCTTAAAGTACTGCTTTCTGAAGTGGTCTCCTTCTTCAACATGTCGACCTTTAATTCCTGCATTTTGTGACTTTTTCTACTTTCTTTATTAAGAATACCATTTGTGAGGTTCGTCAAGATTTCCTCGGCATAATCCAACACATAATCTGTACTTAAAAGTTGAATATAATGACAAGTATGGCAAGGAAGAAGGACAATATTAGGACTTATGATCAGGATGGATTCAGACGAAGAGCGGCATGTGTCTGTGTCAGGGATCACAGCGAGAGAGAAGTAAGTTGGTAATGATTGGTTTTACAAGCATTGAATTACTTTTGTTGTAATTTTGATGAACCAATTGAGCTTATTTTTCTGAGTATCTGTCATTGACTTTTAGAGGGATTTGTTATTTGATTTTAAGTGCCCTTAGACGAAGATTTGTTTATTTTGTTTGACATGGTATGTCTTCTCATTGCACAAGTTTAAATGGTTGGATTTTGGTTATTTAATTTAGACATATTATTTTCCATTTCAATGATGGTCATGCCAAATGTAAACATTAGAGATATTTGTTTAGATTTAACATTTTTTTCACAGCTTACACAGTGTAAAACATTTGGAATTCTTATTAATTGTTTTTGAAGCTTTGCACTTTGAATAAACAATATTTTTAAGACATTGGAAAGCATTTGTCCTTAAGCAATTTTTGTTGATGTCTTAAAAGGTTGATTTCATTTTGTGAAATTCAACAGAACTTGGTGAATGGATGTTAGGAATACTTGTTTGAACTGGTATGTTGTTCCACTCTGAACCAGATATTTTTAGATGTAATCTAGCACACATCACAATGTGAGTCAAATGATCACATTATTAAATTTATTGATGTAGTAGTGCAACGGCAACACAGCAAAAATGCTAATGATGTGATGGCTTTAACAAAATTCCTGGGTTATCTATTTTAAGCTGGTGAATTTCCGTTTAGGCTTTTTTGATAATTTCTTGCAACACCCAAAAAATGCGCAGAAGATAACAATGCTTTGACCTTCACGTGACCTCCAAGAGCAGATGCCGTTAAAGTCACGCACGAGCATTTTGAAGTTTGTAAATCCTTCAAACGAATGACAGTGATAATGATTGGAATGTGATGATGATGATTGTGTTGATAATGATTAAAAATGTGATGATAATAATGATTAACATAAGATGCTGAGGACATTTCGAAGGTCACTGCTTGGTCTCACAAGATCATTTGTTTTATCAGTTGTTACAAGAAGTTTGAACTGTTCCACGATGATTAGTGATGATGATGATGATGATGAATGGTAAATTATGTGATTTCTAGATGTGGTTGTTGTTAAATAAATAAGAGTTAGTTAGTTGTTGTGGTAGTTTAAGGTTGAGGTTATCTGTTAACTGTTAGTCATGTTCTGCACTTCTATAAGTACTTCTGATCAGGAATATATTGTAATTTATTTAAGTAATTATTGTTCGAATTAAATTTTTTGGCATGATACCACAAAGCTTTCCTCAAATAAGAAGCAATGATAATATTAGATACTAATTACTAATTAAGTATTGTGGGTAGAAATATTTATGGAATAAATTTATGGTAAGATTATATCATAAGACTATTATTACTATTCATAATTTATTTGAGATAAGGTGGACTCTAGCATTAAGGTTTGAATGTGTTTGAATATGTTTGACCTTTGTAATGCCATTTCAAGTAACCTGTTAAGTTCTAATCACCATATTTAATTCTGATGTTAAGCTGCTAATAATTGTAATACATGATTTTTATGATGGCTCATTATACTGACATTAGATGCTAATGTAAATATAAATATTCATAAATGTAAATATTCATAAATATGTTTTCAACTATTAGTTGCACTTTCCTTTCCGCTTTGATCTTGTTTGAAAATGAAGTCTTTCTATTCTATTTTCTTTTAGTTCGTTTTATTGTATGTATCCTTAGATGTATTTTGGTAAGTATTCTTTTATGTATTCATGCATGTATTCTTGTAGGTATTCTTGTATGTATCTTTGTATGTAACCTTGTATGTATCCTTATATACATTCTTGTATGTATCATTGTATGTATCCTTATATGTATTCTTGTATGTGTTATTGTATGTATTCTTATTATATGCATTATTATTCAATGAAACAACCCAGTAAATATTTTATTTATTGCTTCAATTGAAAAGCTCGTAATTATTACTTTCCATAAATCAGACAATTGCATGGAGATAAATTAAACAATAAATTGCTTTGCAATGGTTTTAATTCCTGCTCCATCCATCTATCTATCAACCCGTCGGGTTTGATGATGATGATGTAGGCATTTACAATAAAAGCATATGGTGGTACTTAACCGCTGTTGTTACAAGCACATGCTTGTTTCGTTCTCCTTTACAGCACTCTATATACGAGCCATGATGATGATGATAATTACAAATTAATAATGCATACTAATGTTTCATTAATGGACTTCTGCAGTTCCTAACAAATTTGATTTTCGATTTGTTTATGATGTTGTTATTGTTGGTATTATTGATTGGTCTTCACCATCTTATCTAGGTCGTTGTATGCAGTAATCGTATGTACATATTACTCCTGAGATACTTTCAATGACATTGTCAATATTCGATGCAACGATCATGTGATCGCGTGAGCTTGTCACGTTGTGATTCTTTGCAGGTGTTACTCGTCTCAACGAGCAGGGATCCGGAATTGTGGATCATTCCAGGTGGTGGAATTGAACCGACCGAGGAGGTTCAAATGGCAGCCCTGAGGGAGGTTTTGGAGGAGGCTGGTGTTAAGGGTCAACTGGATAGGTGCCTAGGTGTCTTTGAGGTGTGTTTCACGTGGTTTCTGGGGGGGGGGGGCAACGTACCTAGTGAGCTGATAGTTTTGGCTGTTGGTTTTGTTTGTTTGTTGTTTGGGGATTACGTAGAAAGGTTGGAAACAAATCAGTTAAACATAGAAAGCAGACTGAATGACGAACTTCGCAATAGGTATGCATGGAGTGCAATCAATCAATTGTTTGGAATAAGATGATTGATAAGGTAATTTGTGATTGTGGGTTGTTGAATGATTGATGATCGACGTGCGATTTACGGTTGACGTGTGATGATCGATTGTTATTCAAGAGTTCATCCTCCAAAACGAGGACCATCGTCTTCGTCATGATCGTAGCTGAGCAGTTGGACGAGTGGGATGAAGCCAGGAGCATGGGTGAGTTGTGTTGCTGCTAATTGTGTGACTGGTTACCGTAGCAATCAATAGTAGGCCCATCGACAGGGTCCGTATGACCTCATGATTATTCATAAGCTGATTAATTTTAGTTGTACTACATTATTCTGATTCAAATTGCATGTTTTTAAATAGGTCAGTATTTAATGAGCAGCCCATTTAATTGCAACGCATTTTATAGGCATTCTTTGTTTATCTTTGTTGCTGACGTCATTCATGAAAAACAACGTGTAATATACAAAAATATGCAACAATAAATACATGCAACACGTAAACTTATAAACTTAATTTCTAATAATAATAATATTAATAATAAACAAAAACAACAACAACAACAACACTTCTTGTGAAGTTACTGAGTGCAGTTGATGAAAGACGAGTCATCTTGAAGATATATGGACGGATAAACGGACCTCTTTAAACTCGTTAATCCGCCATTTTGACCACGACGAATTCTTTGATCTCATTTCGACATAATTTCTTTTTTTCTTTGTTTTATGTTAATCTCCGTAATTTATCTCTACTTGTTCTACTTGTACTTGTACTTCATCTATGTGTACCTCGCAATCTATGGCTGATAAGACGTTTTTTGAAAGGCTTAGAAGATTTGTCCTGTGATTTGATTCTGTAATATTCGACAATTACTGAGGACAAAATATCAGCCGTTCTTAAGCTTTGCTTTTTTTTTTATTTACAACCTGAGTGGCAGCCCATAACAACAACAACAACAACATTTAATAATTATTATTGAACGATGACTAATTAACTGAGAACCAGTGAATATCTTGGGAACATACGGTATGAGGTAATGTCTGTCTCATTAATTTACCAGCGGTGGCGAAGATGGTGCTGATGATGATGTTGTTGACGACGACGACGATGATAGTGATGATGACGATGATAGTGATGATGACGATGATGGTAATGGTGATGATGATTGTGACTTTTCTCCATCTAAAGGACGTCGCAGAAAGTGGTTCAGCATGGACGAGGCACGTCGTCACCTGAAGCTGCATAGACCTGCACACCTGTTGTACCTCGACAACCTCAACAACAACGTCAACAACGTCAACAACAACCCTCAACAACAACAAGAAGACCATCCCTCGTGACGATGTAGTTGCCTCGATTCGTTTTTGTGATGATTGTTATGACGCCGATTGAGTATTTATTTTTATTATTGAAGAACAACTGCACAAATTCACGGATTAATAAAAATTAAAACATTGTGATTGTTATTATTATTGTTGTTGTTGTTATTATTATTATTCCGAAATTGCACAGATACAATGACTTATTTCACAGTTTTCCAGGTTTTCTTGCCTATTCCTCCTGATGATGATGATAACGGTGGTGGTGATGATAATGATGCCTGCGATGACAGGAATAAAGTATTGATGAAATCATTTGCTCGGACTGGACTTAAGTCGGGCTTATGTTGTCGCGATTATGATAATGATCTCCATTCGACAGTTGAACAAATGGAAGCATTTCATCTGAGGATAAAACACAGGAAACGACGGAACATTATTGAGCCTGGATTTGCTGCTGGCAACAAGATGTTGCAACTTGTTGTTGTTGTTGTTGTTAACAGCTTAAAACTTGTTGTTCGTTGACAGCAGTCTACGTTGTTGTTGTTGTTGTTGCTATGGTTTGTGATGCTCACACATCCAATGCTGTCTTGGATTTGTTTTGGTGTCTGTGGCTGAACTCTAAAAATATTAAAGTCTGTTTTTTTTCTCGTCTGTCGGGAAATCTTGAAGATCGTGCGAAGGTCATCGACAATTCAGAGTTGTAAGGGTTTTACCTAGTTCTTATCATTATCATCACCGTCTTCGTCATCATGAGAAGGTACGGTTCTTAAGGATGCCAAAAAACCTGACAATGCCGGTGGTCGTCATGGTAACGGTTGTCATGGATGGGAGTTTGGTGTCAAACTTTCCGACGACAGCAGTATATTTATTTGATCTTTTTTTCTCGCTAACCTTATTATAATAGTTAACTAACTTTATTATAATAGTTATTATTATCATTAACTTTATTGTTATAATTTTTATTATTATCATTAACTTTATTGTTATAATTTTTATTATTATCAATTAACGAACAGGTTGTCATAATCACTGCAATAAACACAATGAAATCTGATTTCTGTGATTACGTCATTTCTTTTGTCTCGTTTCAGTATGTTTTATGATCATCGCCATCGTAATCATCATCATCGTCATCATCACCATCATCATCAATCATCATCATCATCATCATCACTGCTCATGAAGCGGACATGATTTAAACCACAAACATGCCAATTGCTTGTCAGTCGAGGTCCACAAAATGGTTTGCAATCTTTCAGTGGAACTTTTTAATTAAATGTTTGTTGAGCAATATTTAGGTTATTGCAACGTTATATTTAAATCTAACTGAGTTGTAAATATGTTATTGCAGCAATATAATTAAATATTTTCTGTATAACGATTATGGTGGAGATAACTACGTTAGTCTAAATCTTACTGCGGTCGTTGATGTTGATGATGTTGATGATGATGACGATGATGATGATGTTGACGATGTTGATGATGATGATGATAACGACGATGATGATGATGATGATGATGATAATAATATTTGAAGATTGACTGAGATTAATAATTATTAATAGTAATAATAATAATATTATTATTCTTGCTTATAGCAGAACTCGACATGATCGATATTCCTAAAAGAAATGGATTTGATTGATGGGGCCAATGTAAGTTGTGAATTTGTTAGTAAATTCAAGGTAAATGGTCAGGAATTTCAAGCCGATTAAGTTGGGTGGATGGATCATCGAAACGGGATTTTACTTAAAAATTTGAGAAATAATTATGAACTGTGAGCAATAATTTCTTATTGAGAGAACTTTGGAATCGAGTACATCTAAGAACGCAAATAAAAAAACTTTTATCTGTGATAAACTTTCGAGAACTTCCGGTAAGGAATGCTGTGATTCTCAGTTATTTCTTAACAAATTCCTCATTTGCCCATTTGAAAAGGTTTGTTAATTCGCTTAATTCGATAAAACACCTCCACATTGATGTGTTCTTCTGCAGTTCCAGGAATAGAAATTATTTATAACCTGCTGTCGGATGTTTCGTGTGCAGGAGAGGAACATGTTTTATATGTTAAGAACGCTTTGTTAATCTATAATTGAATATGCAGCACTTATTATTCTAATTGGATTGGTTAATTATTATTATATTAATTATAGTATTTATTAATCAGTTATTATAACTGCCCACGCATGAACCTGATGAAAATATTTCTTTATTTCTGCTCATATTAAAAATAAATCTTGTTATAAATAAATAAAATAATTTTGTTAAAATTAAAAAGAAATCTTGAAATGTAGTTTGTCTGCATAATGAAATCATGTTTTCTTCTCAGTGCCAAGGAACAGATGATTGAGTGGGAATCGAAAGAAATATTTATTTAAATTATTAATTTAAATTATTTAAGTCACTTTGCTTAACGAAAATGCAAAGCATGATTCTTTATCAGTTTGTTATTAATAATATTATTTAATATTATTTAATATTATTTAATATCTTTCACAACTGCTGCTTTGGAGAGTTGCTGGCGATGAAATTGCCTGCAAAAGCTGGAAGTATTATGTAATATTGCCAAACTAATGACATTAATTCGTGTTCCTCATTTCGAGGACATATGACGTCACTGGCTGGATCCAATTTCTTTCTCATTTCAAGGTCGATAATAATACTTTTACAAACATTACATAAGACTGCATTTAAACATTTATAAATATTACACAGACTGCATTTAAATATTTAAAAATATTCCATAAGACTGCATTTAAACATTTAAAAATAAGGTATTTCACAACTTCTGCAAGATGTTAAAACTCGTCCGACATAAAACTATGCTGAGGAGATTACTTTTGGGCAATGTTTGTTTTTTATATTTTACAAGTAATTGATTGCTTAATGGAATAATAAATTACGTTAACTAGCAACCAAAAAATTACATCCTCATGCACCTAACATTCAAATCATGAAAAAGTTGGTGAAATTCTCCCGAAAAGGGTGACCCGTCATAACAGCCCGGCGACAGAATAGCCCCGACAAAACAGCCCCGTCAAAATAGCCCGGCGTCAAAATAGCTCAAGACAAAACAGCCCCGACAAAACCGCCCCGGCAAAACAGCCCCGTCGAAACAGCCCGGCGTCAAAATAGCCCAAGACAAAATAGCCCCGTCAAAATGGCCCCGTCAAAATAGCCCCGACAAAATAGCCCGGCGACAAAATAGCCCAGGACAAAACAACCCGGCGACAAAATAGCCCGGCGAAAAAATAGCCCCGTCATTATAGCCCCACGATAACTCCATGTCAAAGTATTTTTAAAAAATGTTGTGAAACTGAATCAAAATTTAATTCGAAATTAGTGGCTTGAATGCTTTGACCGTTTTGAGTATTGTTTGTTGTTATTATTGTTCTCCAGAAGTTTAATTTGCATAGTCTTGCTTATTCAAATTTGTATCTGGCTTACAAATTTGTGTTGACATTATCCTCATCACAAGTTGCTTGTGAGAGGTCGTTTTCATCAAGATCATTCATGCTGATGTCTTGTGAGAAAGACTCTTTTCCAAGAATCAATAACAATGAAATCATTGATGTTTTAGCATCGACTAGTGAAACGATGAAAAAGCTGTTATAATAGTTAATAGTGAATAGAAATTTTAGACTCTAGTGTTTCTTACGTTTAAATTGATCAAACTAGGAGTTAAATAAAATTTCCCGGGCCGGTTTTTTAAGCCAGTCCGACCCTGGTGACAGGGCTGTTTTGACGGGGCTGTTTTGTCGGGGCTATTTTGTCGCCGGGCTATTTTGTCGCCGGGTTGTTTTGTCCTGGGCTATTTTGTCGCCGGGCGGTTTTGTCGGGGCTATTTTGACGGGGCCATTTTGACGGGATTTTTCCGTCCTGGGCTATTTTGACGGCGGGCTGTTTCGACGGGGCCGTTTTGTCGGGGCGGTTTTGTCGGAGCTGTTTTGTCTTGAGCTATTTTGACGCCGGGCTATTTTGACGGGGCTGTTTTGTCGGGGCTATTCTGTCGCCGGGCTGTTATGACGGGGTGCCCCCGAAAAGAATATTTAGTCACGCAGTTTACTCTTTTGAACCTCACAAATTCCCTTGTGGAATCTGTCAAAATAAACTCTTCGCTAAATTTATTTCAGTCGGAATTTCAGTAAATTACCGAGGTTGTTGTAAATTTAAATATTTGTTTTTTTTGTAATTAAGTTTATTCTTTTTAATTAAATTGATAAATTACAATTGCAATTGTTCTTTACAATGATGTTATTTCAACGGTTTTATTTATGGCCGAAACTGTCCAGATTCCCTCGAGTAAACGAAGCGTGACTTCGTGGAAGCAGGTGGACTGATTGCACGAGGAAGAACAAAAAGAAATCACGAATAAATTGTTAAGTAATAAAATAATAATAGTAATAATAATAATAATTATTAATTAATAATCCTAACGTGCCAGTCGAAATGTCAACAATTCGCAAGCTCAATCATGATCATGCACACCAGCCTAGCAACGGACACAAACATTTACCTGGTTACTATGTAGGTTCACCTGATCGGTTATGAAACATCTACGAACGACAGCCAAGTCTTAAATCGTTGCTCAGAAATCGTTGAACTCAACTTGATTTCCAGGTAATTTCGTTGCAATTATAGTTAAAGTAATTTAATTCATCGCTCATTAATTTCAATAAATGATATAATTTAATAATTACAGTTAAAGTAAATTAATTTATTGGTTGTTAAATCAAAAATAATATGATTTAATAATTTCAGTTAAAGTAATATAATTTAATTAAAAAATAATGTGATTTAATAATTTCAGTTAAAGTAATTTAATTTAACGGTTATTAATTAAAACATGATGTGTTTTTTAAATTATAGTTTTGAGGTGCAATTGGTTCGACCTTAAGTTTTTTTGACATTCTTATCGACAATTTACTGAATTGTTTGCGTTCGCAAGGGAAAAATGAGCTTAATAATTGCAGGCGGTGGCGGATGAAGGATGGAAGAGCTGGGAGGGCCAAAAAATAAATAAAAAATTATTTAATTCTATTTTAATTTATTTTTTTAATTAGTTCAATTATTTACTACTTTGGACGGAAATTTTAGGTGCTGTGGCCCCTTAAATCCGCTGGTCCGCCAAAGTGTTTTAGATCCGCCACTATTGGCAGGGGAAATCGCCTGAAATGTGTGGATGACTTAAGCCTCATTTAAGGAACTACGGATTTACGGATTGATTTCTTATTTTAAAATATTTACTTTGTTTTAATTTTTAGGTCATTAAAACAAGATGTCGGCGAAGAAGGCAGCAGTGAAGAAAGGATCGAGTGGAATGGCTTTCGATGTCATCCTGAAACCAGCTGCTTCTGATATTCCCCAAACTCCGAGGGGGATGAAGCCAGGATCTCAGGGTCAGAAGGCCCCCAACATTTCCAAGAAGGACATCGACAAGAAGTTGAAGGAAGCAGAGCAACAGAGGAAGGCCAGGGACTTGGAGAGGCAGGAGAGGTTGAAGAAACATGTGAGATTCAATTCTTTTCCTTGAAACATAAAAAGTTTTCTAAATGATAATGAGTAGGAAAATTTGAATTTTTATTGCTTCAAATTAGTTGTCGATATTTTGTTAGTGAATATAATATTTTTATTATTTATTAATTAATAATATAATATTTATTGATGAACAAAATGAATAATATTCATTAATATATAAAATAACTAACACATATTAATATTTATTTATAAAACAATATCGGCTGAAAAATCTGTAGATCCTACTTGAAAAATTTGAATTTGAATAATGTTTTCCTTTTTGAATGAAATACGAATGCACTAGGACTGAAAACATTATTTTTTTAATAGTTAACTTTTGGAAAATTGACGACTATGGTTGATTTCAAATAAAAAAAACTTTCACAGTTCGAAAATTTTGGATTTATCAAATAATATTCAGTGTTTCCCCATTCGAATGTAAGATTACCAACTAAGAAAATACACGAACCAGCGGCATGGTTTCAGGACGGGGAGTCTCCAAAATTCAAAACCAAAATAATAATTTTGTACAATTTTGATATGTGATCCACCACCAGTCTAAAATTTTAAATAAAATTCAAGCTGGGATTCTTGTTAGCATTCATAATTGCTGGAGCTTTCAGACTACGATTGGTTTGCTTCAGTTTCCATGCTATGCTTGGTGCATTAAGTTGTCATTTACGAATAGTTTTGAACCTTTATATTGCTTCTCCTCCTTTGACGTGTGGAAATTTTAATTTGGAATGTTTGGGCATAAAATGTCGCAGAACAATTCTAAAATGTTGGTAGACAATAACAAAATATTGGCGGGCAAAGATATTAGTCTGAAATTGCACGTGGCGTTCCATTTGAGAGATTTGGAATTGAAACCGATTTAAAACTTGAACGATTTAATTTTTATGAAATCAATTGCAGAAGGACACCACTTTAACCTCAATTGTTAAAATAAAATGTCAAACATGTAAATTTAAACATGGATATTAAATGGTTAAAGTTAATACTAAAATTATTCCTAACACTTACCTATTTAAATAATTTTTTAATTACATTTATTATTTTTTATTATAAATTATTATAATTTTATTTAAAATTTAAATAATTACTTATTAGTAAATATATTAATTTTAACGTTACAACTGTATGATGGTTAGTTACACGTTAGGCAATGTGCCTTGTGGCAATAATAACATGGCATCAAAACAATGCAATGTTATGCAAATGGAAATGCTTTTATATTTTATTTCAGTACGATTGGCTTGTGATTAAAATGAGTACTTCTCATTAAAGGTTGAACTTGTTCAGACTAATTAAAAATAAACAGGAATAAAATTAAATGGAATTATTGCTATACATTTTATTATGCAACACGTGCCCTCATAAAAAAATTCTGTTTCCGGAAACATTAACGACATAACTACCTGGATGCAACATTTCCATGGCAACGTAACTATGCCAATGAGCAGGTATTAGCCAATTATTTTGAATTTCTCAACAAATCCTCAAAATTGTTCAAATTACAACAATTTAAGTGTTCCTAACGACGCGCTCTAGGAATCCAGATTACGATTTCGCTTGTCATTTTTTTGATCATTCAAAGTTATTATTATATAATTATATTAAAAAATAAAAATATTATTGCCAATAAGTTTTTTTTTAATAATAACTCATGCCAATAATATTATTATAATAACATTAATTACATAAACATAATAAATATCATGTAGAAAGAACATTTAGGAAATTATTTAAAATGATTTTAATTAAATTGAATCCAATCCTTTTATTGGAAGATTTAATCCTATGACACTTGAATTGTCCTGGAAGGTGTTCAAAACATTTAAATGTTTTCTTATCTTTTAAATTAACTGAGGAATTATATTCACGGCGAAGCTATATTATTATTATTATTATTATTATTATTATTATTATTATTATTATTATTATTATTAGTATTATTATTATTATTATTATTATTGTTATTATTATTATTGTTATTATTATTATTATTATTATTTATTATTATTATTATTATTATTATTAGTATTATTATTATTATTATTATTATTATTATTATTATTATTATTATTATTATTATTATTATTATTATTATTATTATTATTATTATTATTATTATTATTATTATTGTTATTATTATTATTATTATTATTATTATTATCATCATTATTATTATTATTATTATCATTATCATCATCATCATCATCATCATCATCATCATCATCATCATCATTATTATTATTATTATTATTATTATTATTATTATTATTATATTTTTTTTCAGGTTTGAATTCGTTTATTTTCAAAAAACTATATTCAAATAGCCAAAAAAATCACACCAAAAAAAGATTCACAAATTCATTAATGAACTATCCCAAGGGAATTAATTCCCGTCTAGGGGATAGGTTGTTTCAATTTGACAAATTTAAAGGGGCGTTTGAAAGGGTCTTTGCATATATATAAACTTCTAATGGTAACGACAGGTGAAAATTAATGACAACAACTGAGAGACGAGGAATAATCGGAATAATGAATAAGCGATGTAATCAACGAGGAAAAAACCAGGGTAATAAAATGAATTATATAATAATAATAATAATTATTATTATCAGACTAATAATTATTATTATTATTATTATTATTGTTATTATTATTATTATATTATTATTATATTATTATTATTATTATTATTATTATTATTATTATTATTATTATTATTATTATTATTATTATTATTATTATTATTATTATTATTATTATTATTCTTATTATTATTATATTATTATTATTATTATTATTATTATTATTATTATTATATTATTATTATTATTATTATTATTTAAAAAGTAATTAGATTGAATGATGATTGTTATTATCCGACATTCAAATTAATATGCTAAAGTAAGATTTGAACTTTAACCCGTTCAATTTTAAACTTTTCAACCTCTGACTTTTGACATTTTGAGGAGCAACACATTCAAGAGGTGAGGAAGAAGAAGGAGCTGTACGTCAGTCAGACACCTAGATGAATTGGAGCCACGTGACATCATGGTGGAAGACGATGACGACGACGACGATGATGATGATGATGATGATGATGACGACGACTATGCATCGGTCATGCAAACAATTTCTTTTCAATTTCATTTCTTCATGCATTTCTTTTGTTCCACTCAATAAAACCTAATTAATGCATTATCAGGTCAACAGGTACTCTCTCAAGTTGATGGTGGTGATGATGATGATAATGGTGGTGTTGATTGTGGTTATGATGAATATGATTGTGGTGGCCGAGGTAACAATGATGAGGATGGTGATGATAATGCAAGTATTGACAACTAATTGAACATGCTACGGAGTCTGATGGGGTAAACATTGGACATTAATTTCTTTGGGTTGACTAGTTTTTAAGACAACAGTGGAAGCAAATAAAAAATGATTGGCATTTCATATCTAGCTATTATTTTCGCCATCATGATCAACATATCGTATTTATTCTTATTATTTGAATCAATATATTTTTATTACGTGCTGGAAAATGAATTCAATTTATGCCTCCCAGAAGAACAGAGTTTCAATATGTTTGCAGGTGTGGTCTTCATATTCTTGGAAGGAAATAATAATTGGATTTGAAAAATGGAAATAATAATTGGATTTAATAAATGGAATTAGTAAATGAATTAATAAATGGAATTAATAAATGGAATTTAAAGGGAATTATTAAATGGAATTAATTGGATTTAATAAATGGATTTAATATATGGATTTAATAAATGGAATTAGTAAATGGATTAATAAATGGAATTAATAAATAGATTTAATAAATGGAATTTATAAAGGGAATTATTAAAAGGATTTAATAAATAGGTTAATAAATGGAATTTACAAATGGATTTAATATATGGATTTAATAAACATAAATAGTAAAGATAATTATCAAGTGGAATTTTTATTTATTTATTTATTTAACCTGTGGAAGGGCTAAGCAGCCACTAATACGACCAGCCTAATGCAAAAACGATACAACCAGTCCACATCGAGCGAGGAAAAGCAGGTTACTTAGTTAGTCTGTAATTGTTAAAAATTCCGAAAAATCAATCTCGAAGATTAATGCTCTGAAACGGGAGAAAGTGCCAGCAGATACCATCTCGTCTGGTAGGGAATTCCAGTTAGCAACAACTCTGTTCAAAAAAAAATTTGTAGCAGCATTTGCCGAGCACTTCCTCGTACGTAACTTAAAGCGGTGTCCCCGTGTTCGATTGTACTGTGCAAATTGAACAAAATTTAAAAAATGTAATATATTAATAAATGTATTTGATAAATGGATTAAACTGGAATTAATAAATGGAATTAATAAATGAATTAATAGATGGAATTAATGAATAGATTAAATATATGGATTTAATAAATGGAATTGGTAAAGGGATTTTTTAAAGTGATTAATAAATGGAATTTAAAAATGGAATTAATAAATTGATGTAATAAAGAGATTTGATAAATGGATTTAATAAATGTATTTAATGAAATTATCGAGATAGCCTGACATCATTTTATTAAATAAGATTATTTTCAAATGAACTTTAAATAGTTCAACAGTTTAAAAATAAATTTCATAACTCGTCTTTGCTGGATAAAATAAAATAAATAATGTAAAATAAAATAGATAAAATAATTACATTGTGAAGACCAATTTACTGCAAAAAACCTGCAATTTTATGAAAACATAATGCAAAAAAAGCTTAATTAAGAATGTTCTGACATGATGTTTCAATGACATAGGCGTCAAGAAAGATGAATTTTAAAAAAAGGACAAAAACTTGATTGAAATGCAATTAATTAAAACAAATATTAAAACAACGGATAATCTACATCTAAAATTGGACCCTGGCTCTCATGCGCAATTTTATGCCCAACTGCATCAACCGTATCTTGTCATGGTTCGCCAATCTTCGTTCAAGTAAAATTCAAACACAAAATGTCAAAATCTTAACCCATTCGGCCAACCTTACCCTTTCCTAACCCTAACGTGCCGGTACCATCGTTCCACCGAGTCAATACTTTTCACTTCCTTCGGACTTGGATCCATGACCATAGAGACAACTGTAACCAAAACTGAACCCAAACCCTAACCACTAACCCTAACCCTAACCCTTGAGCGGATCCATTCAGAGCCTATAAATGCGGACCGATTTCCCCTAAAAAGTGATTTCCCTAAAACCGCGGACTGATGAGGACATAAGCCAATGGCGGATAAAGGTGACAGGATAGAGCTTTAGACCGGATTAGAGGTAATGGACTTTCTATAACAAAAAAAACCTGAACCCAAACCTGAACCCAACCCGAACCCTAACCACTGACCCTAACTTTTGAGCGTATCCATTCAGATCTTAAAAATGCGGACCGATTTTCCCCTAAAAAAATCTCCCCTAAAAACCGCGGACTGATACGGACATAAGCCAACAGGATAAAAGTTACTGGATAGAAGTTTAGACCGGAGTAAAGGTAATGGCCCATAAAAACAGGAAAAATATTTTGAAAATTTATTAACTGGTTGATTAACTGTTAATTAAATTTTCTGATATTTACGATCTTCTATTTGTGACGTCTAAAAACTCACCTCAAGTAGATTGATCATCAAAAAAACAGCTACTACACCCAAAACAAGGCGCTAGAGCAGTTTAACCGTCCCCAAAAAAATCGCGTCGAGCTAAGGTTAAACCGCTCCTGATGAGGCCCATCAAAGGGCCGAAACGCGTCAGCTTGTTCATTCTCTAGAATCAATGGTTTCCTCTCTGTTGGATGCTGTTAATTGTTGTTCTTGAGGGATCGACAGTGGATAAGGCTTTTTCCGTAAAGGACCCCTAACCCTGGCGGTCAAACCGAAGCTCCATAGTATTACTCATTAATACATCAGAACCAATTGTTGTTACAAAGGAGTTATGTACATCAGAACCTATTATTGTTACAACGGAGTTATTTACACAGCATGAGTTTGAATCTGCTTTATGAGTTTAGTTTTTCTAATAAATCTTGGATTTATTTCACACCGCGAATCGCAATTAACGATGGATTGAGATGAAGCGCCACCTACCTTAAAATTTGGTTTACATCTTGATTTAAACCTTTAATACTGATAAACACCTCAGAATTCATGGAGTTATGCAACGGACTATAATCAAATAAATAAATAAAGAAATAAATCAGAATTCATGACCACAACGACTCATAAATACAGTGTAGTTGTTCTGGTTTTTATCATTTAATTATTTAAATGTTGTTATTACTACTACTTTTCAAAGATTTTATTTAGCCCTCTGACACTTTCTAGAACCATCATCAAAAAAAAAACATCACCCGAATATTTAAAGTCCTCATACGGGTCAGGGATCACCCAAGGACCATAATATAAATATTTTGAGTTCGAATAGAAGTATTGAAATAGTTAAATAATTTTTCGAAATATTGTCATGAATTATTGAAAGTGTTTTTTGTGCGTCCTCTTTGGCCCTTTCGTCTGTGTTTTCTCCAGGTACTATGCTTGAAAAATTTCCAGATCTTATATGTCTCCTGTAACACCTTAATGGATATCCACATAAGAAGTCTTCTTGTGACCCCATGTGCTTTCCAAAACTCCCAGGACTTCAAAGACACCGCGCCCCTCCAATTCAATATGAGAGCTGTGATCAGCCCTTTCTGTTTCTCCACATTGGCAATCGGATTGTTTTGCTCCATCCATCTATGAATATCAGGTTTGTCATATTTGTTCACCTTGAATTCATGCCATCGGTCTAGTCCCATTGTATCTTTAATAATCGCCACATCGCAAACGATGTATTCTGTCTTATTCCAAGCGCAAAGATCTGGAATTCTCGTTCCTAGTACCGTTGGGATTCTGGGTTCCAATTTCGTTGCGTAGTCCTTCTCCTTCAATCTGCTCTCAAGCATTCTCACTATGGCGTCGTGCCTTGCGTGGCGCGGACCGTTGGTTCTGTGGCAGTAGCGAATAATGTGGCCCAGAGACTCGACCTCTTCACAGCCGGCATCGCAAGTAGTGTTGGCCATTGGATTTTTTCTTGCCGATCGCAGTTTGTTATGAAGGACCGCAGCACGAACCCTCACGCATTGCATGAACTTCTGGGTTGGCATCCTGTCAATGCCATCAACCAGCCATTCGCTGGGAACAACAGCACTCATAAAGGACCTTAGGCCATAACCATCCACTGTTTGATAGAGTTGCTCCGCAGCAATCACTTGTCGGAGATTTGATGACTGTTCGGCTGAGGTTTCCCGAATCTTCTCACTTCGCTCATAACAGTTGTGTTGTGATGCAACAATTCCGTAAGGAATTCGTCTTCGTTATGCTTTGCTTGTTGTATAACTTTGGTCATTCTTTGGATCCTGACATTCGGAATCCAACTTTTCAGCTGGAGAACCCCCAGACCCCCATACCTGACGGGGGCATGTAAAACTACTACTACTACTACTGCTAATAATAATAATAATAATAATAATAATAATAATAATAATAATAATAATAATAATAATAATAATAATAATAATAATAATAATAATAATAATAATGATAATAATGATGATGATAATAATAATAATAATAATAATAATAATAATAATAATAATAATAATAATGATAATGATGATAATATTAATAATAATAATAATAATAATATAATAATAATAATAATAATAATAATAATAATAATAATAATAATAATAATATAATAATAATAATAATAATATAATAATAATAATAATAATAATAATAATAATGATGATGATGATAATAATAATAATAATAATAATAATAATAATAATAATAATAATAATAATATAGCTTCGCCGTGAATATAATTCCTCAGTTAATTAATAATAATAATAATACTTTCCTCAGAGGCTTCATGTGCTTCGTTCATTTTATTCCCATTTTCATCAAATGTATCCTCATCATGGAATCATTTTTATCTGGCAGTGATGCCGCCACTGTTTCTAAACAATTTTACTTCTACCTGCAAGCTGGATGTAGCAAGCTTCGCTTCATTCCTAATTGCTTTCCAACAGTCTCACAAAGTCACTAGTTGTGTAAGGAAGCTCTCTACCTTTGCAACTTCCATATCTAAAGTCGCATTACTAGCTTGAATGACTTTGTTGCAGAAGTTAATAGGGATCAGTATGCGGTAATAATAACAATTTCGTGCCTATTTTAATACTGGGCTCTAATGTTCATGGGCCCCCTAAACTTTTCTGGCTGCACCCCCCTCTCGTGGAGCCTGGATGTCACCATCGTTTCTGATATGGCCCTATTGGACGAAGAACAAATCATAAAGTCCAAAAATATGATGACAAAGACATTAATAATTGGATGACGAACAACCGCCCAAGTGGATTTCCCTCTGCGCAGGTTCATGTTATTGCATTCGTTTGCAATTGGAGAGGAGTGAACAGTCTCTTCAAAATCGTATTCCGCAGCATCGGCTTCTCCAGAGGCGTGTGAATGAATTTGTCATCTGTCAAGTTACCTCATGTGGAAGCGAAAAAGTCAAAAACGTTGGCGTAAAATATTTGTCACGCAGCAACATTCATTGTGCAAACGGCTTCATAAATGTCGATGGTTCGCACATTATGACACGAGGTTCTCTTAGGACCAAGAATGGGGGACTTTAAATACTCGTTGTGATTTTCGATCCGTGATTGCTTTGAATAGTTGAGAAAATAAAAGCAAAGGATAATTAAAAAATAGAGTTCATTGACAACACAAAACACGTCGACAACATTGCACACCAATTTCTTCCCAGAAGATCTTTTTAACATCCACGAAACGAGTCTTTACAATGAACGCGTGCAACCAAGCAAATAATTCGGACCATCTCTCTTAAGACACTTCAACAATTCAACATAAAATAAATGATTAACAATAACAAGAATAATAATAAATTAACTCTAAGACAGTGTTGTGCAGTATCGAATTACATGTAATTCGTTACTGTAATTAATTACATTTTTTGGTAATTTTTACTTGTAACAATTACAAAAAAAATTTTGTACTCTTACTTGTAACAAATTACTATTTTTGGTCATACTTTTAATTCGTTACCTTTTTGGCGCAAGACGTTACAAAGTAACATAAATAACATTTTAAATTAGTTTAATTTATTTTTAAAAAATTTAAATTCTAGATTGTTATTCTTTGGTTCGTTCGAGAACCTTCCCCTTCCCGATCATCGCTCTTTTGTTATTGTGGTTATCGCCGGTCGTTTTTGTTTTAAATCGGAAATTGTTGAATAGTCATACCGAAGCTTTTTTAATATATAATATTATATACATATAATAATATAAGATTTAATATATCGTAGTATGGATTCATTTGAAGCCATTTTTAGTGTCGTTAGCGAAGATAAGAGGAACAAGGGTGAAGATAGTCCATGGCCGTATTTCAACAAAATGTTCAGATTTCAATCAAAGGAAAATCATATAAGTATGCATGCCTACTCTGCCAACATAAACAAAAACTATGTTCAGCATGTGAAGGTTTTTCATCTAACTTGAAGAAGCACGTGGAACGCATGCATCCAACAGAAGTTAAGGAATATGGTATATCTGTTGCCAACGATTGTCAAGCTTGATGAGAAACTGGTAGCCAAAATAGCATCTTCTAATGCACCAAAGATGGACGAGCTTTGAGCTCTCGTTCATCTGATGCTGACAGTATTGAAGACAGTTTCTTCAATTGCACAAGGTCAACTGATATTCTGATGCAGTATCTTCGAGACCGATCAGATGACATGAACATTATTACTGGAAGCGATACCCTGAAGAAATTATTTATCCAGTTGAACACTCCTCTGCCAGCTAGTGCAGCTGTTGAACGTTTATTCAGCTCTTCTGGTATGAATTCAGAACAGCTGAAGGACCATAATGAGTGACAAACTATTCGAGGACTTAGTTATGTTAAAAATTAACAAAAATTTGTGATTGTAATGTAATAAATAATAAAAACACCAAAAGAATGCATTAGTTCAAAGGTTATTACTTAATGACTGTTAGTACTAGCAGTTAATACCAGTAATTGTTTTAACGATAAGAGAAACAATTTCTTTTAAATAATACGGAATGATGTATGATCACAATAATGCCGGCATCAAAGTTACTTGTAATTTTTACTTAAAAGTAACTTTTAGACGCTGTAACTTTTAGCTTTTACTTGAGTAAATTTTTGAGACAATACTCTTACTTATACTTAAGTAGCTTTTTGAGGTATTACTTTTACTTGTAACTAGTTACCGAAATGAGGTAATTTTTACAACACTGCTCTAAGAAGTGTGCTACATAGAGTAACGGTGTAATACAATTAATCATTAGATTCAGCTATATTGTTTTTAGTAATAACAATAAGTAATTAATAATATTAATAATAAGAAAATATTTACAACAACAATATCCATCAAAATTACAACAGCAATAACGGACTTTATCACCAACGGAAACAAATTCTTTCGCGCCACCACCTGCCAATTCATCGTTCGCCTATCTTTTGAGCAATGACAAAACAACATAAAAATGATGAAATTTGTAGACATTAATTTGAAAAACATATTCTTGAATATGTCACGATAGGCTCGTTAATTTCAGATGAAAGTATTCCACAATTGAAGTCTTTGGCTGTTGTAATTCTTGTTATTGTTATCATGAAAATTATTAATAATTCTGTTGTGCTAATACTTGCTATTGCTGTTGAGAATTTCATAACACGCAAACTAATTTACAATATAAGTGGCACTTATCACAAAGTATGACGTAATTGAACAAAGCATAACATAATTGCTATCTTTAACATAATATTAATTGTTGTAATGTTCAGTGTTGTAAAAGTTACCTCATTTTGGTAACTAGTTACAAGTAAAAGTAATAGCTCAAAAAGCTACTTAAGTATAAGTAAGAGTATTGTCTTAAAAAGTTACTCAATTAAAAGTAAAAAGTTACAGCATCCAAAAGTTACTTTTAAGTAAAAATTACAAGTAACTTTGATGCCGCCATTATTGTTATCATACAGCATTCTTTTGGTGTTTTTATTATTTATTACAACAACAAACATTTGTTAATTTTTAACATAACTAAGTCCTCGAATAGTTTATCACTCATTATGGTCCTTCGGCTGTTCATACCAGCATAGCTGAATAAACGTTCAACAGCTGCACTAGCTGGCAGAGGAGCGTTCAACTGGATAAATAATGTTCATGTCATCTGATCAGTCTTGAAGATACTGCATCAGAATATCAGTTGACCTTGTGCAATTGAAGAAACTATCTTCAACACTGTCAGCATCGGATGAATGAGATGCTTTCAGCTCGTCCTCCATTGCTGCATTAGAAGATGCTATTTTGGCTACCAGTTTCTCATGAAGCTTGACAATCGTTGGCAACAGATATCCCATATTCCTTAACTTCTGTTGGATGCATGCGTTCCACGTGCTTCTTCAAGTTAGATGAAGAACCTTCATATGCTGAACATAGTTTTTTTTCTGTTGGCAGAGTAGGCATACTTATATGATTTTCCTTTGATTGAAATCTGAACATTTTGTTTAAATACGGCCACGGACTATCTTCACGCTTGTTCCTCTTATCTTCGCTAACGACACTCAAACTGGCTTCAAATGAATCCATACTACGATATATTAAATCTTATATTATTATATACATACAATATTATATATTAAAAAAGCTTCGGTATGATTAATCAACAATTTCCGATTTAACAAAAACGACCGGCGATAACCACAATAACAAATGAGCGATGATCGGAAAGAAGGTTTTTGAACGAACCAAAGAATAACAATCTAGAATTTTAATAAAGTTTTAAAATAAAATAAACTAATTTAAAATTTTATTTATGTTACTTTGTAACGTCTTGTGCCACAAAGGTAACGAATTAAAAGTAGGACCGAAAATAGTAATTTGTTACAAGTAAAAGTAAAAAAATTTTTTTTTAACTGTTACAAGTAAAAATTACCAAAAAATGTAATTAATTACAGTAACGAATTACATGTAATTCGATACTGCACAACACTGGTAATGTTGAACATAATTGAACAAAAACAATCTAAAACAAACATCACAACATGCAACCATAATGCTAAAATGTCATAGCAAATCGAAATGCCATGACAACCAAACTACGAGGGACTTGAACACGAGAAGGAGAATCGGAGGTTGGAGCAGGAGCGGAGAATTTGAGATAATGAGGATGAAGTTGGAATTGGTGTCCATACATTTTCAGGATCATTGTGACCACTCCGAAAAAGAAAAGGCAAGATTCTGTACAAGACGAACAAAAGCATCATTAAACAATTGCTTCTTTACAACTTTAATCGACAATGGCATCTCGTTTAGCCTTAGCAGGAACAGTGGCAACAACAACAACATCGACAACTATCAGCAATGTGATGAGAGTGGCTGAACATGGTCTCCAAATGCTTCCAATCAACTCCACCACTGCAGACACCTCGTGCATCCTGGAAAATGAGTCTCATCGGACTGCTGCTGGAAAATTTAATAACAAAACTTTCGGGTCATCTGACCTGAGCACAGATTGAATAGTAGGAGGAGGCAGGATGAGAAATCTTACTCTGCACGCCACTATGACGACTTATGACGATGATGATGATGAAGAAAATGAAAAAGAATATGAAGAAGATGACGATGATGGTTATTGATTAAGATGATGATGATGATGATGATAGTTGTTGTTGTTCTCGAGTAGTGGCGTGTCAACGACGCATTTGTTGGGCTTAGAAATAAGTTGTTTTAAATCCTAATGAAATAATTGGCTACCATGAATGAAGTCATTTCAAAAAAAAAAAAAAAATTAAAAGTTTATTTTAATTTGAAAAATTTTCGTTGAAAAACGATTTTTTTGTTGTTGAGATATTCATTTTAGTTTTAAAAATTCTGAAAACGAGAACAAATCGAATCGTTAAATGGACGTGAAAATATTAAATGCTCATTTATTTATTTATTTGATTAGAGTCCCAGTCTAGTTGCATGATTAAGATGATTTGGACAATTACATGCTCATGCGAGCACAAACATAAACAAAAGGTGGCTTCGCAAGGGTGGTTTCCTTGTGGAATAAACTAGATACGGAAACCATCCATGCTGACACAGTAGATAAATTTAAAATTTATTTAAGTAAATTCGGTTATTAGGACTAAAAAAAGTGGTTATTACACAGATCCAGGTCTTCTTAACCACTATAAATAATTGTTATGTTATGTTATGTTAATTGTTATGTTATGTTTAAACAAAGACGAACAGGGTCATGTTATATCCTGCAATCTCTACTGAATGAATGACTCCACTGAACTTTATAAGAACGTTCATTAACCCTTTAAAGAATTGAGCAATAGTCTATTCCTTTCCTTTGTCCTCTGATCATTAATCTATTATCAACTGGTTCGCAGAATGTAACAATGTAAATGTACGGTAGAGTGTAGATATATTGTAAGTTGTAACAACAATATTTAAAAATTATAATATAAAATATAATAAAAGCCGGACATTTTAAAAATTGTTAACTTAGCCTGCCTGATGGAGGACCTCTGGTTAAAAAGGAGGTTGTGTTCACCTTTTGCCGGACGTCTGGCAACCCTACCTCCATTGTACTTCATTTACATAGAGCCACATGCTTAGCGTCAGAAGCGCTTCTTGTAACCATTTATATAGCGCTCCTTCCCAAGGGCGCTTGTGGCAGTGCAGGCTGGGTTTCGAACACGACACATTACCACTGTTGCCATTAATGCCGTATGCAGGCACGCAACCCATTCGGTCAATCTGCACGCCATTGTCTGTTTCATGTCCGAAGGAGCAGAAAACTCGTGAGACTTCGCTTTAAATAAGCTTCTTAAACAACCACGTTTTGAGGAAATTCGTGGAATCCGATTTCAGAATCCTCGCACTGAGTGCTGAGAGTGTTGGTGTTCCTGTGAACTCAGAACTTTATGTGGCATCATGTCCCTTGTGAATTTTAAAGTACATTGAAAGACAATGAAGTGATGCCATGGGGTCAATTGGTTCAGCATCACCCACGATCTCAAAACGAGCAGCTTTGTATTGAATCCTCTGCAATTTCTAGAGGAAAGCAGAGAATAATTGATGTGAATTACAGCTGGCGAGCCTCGACAAAATGAGTTAGCAACAGAGAGCGTCTGGCATACGAACTGTAAGGAGATTCTTCATGCCATGTAAGGCCATGTATGCTGCTAGTTGCAAAATTTAATGCCGACATGTGCTTGTCTCGGCAGAAGGTGATACCAGGAATGTTGATGTTCTTTGTCAGTGAGATGTTGATGTGGGGGGAGGTGGGGCCAGTTTATGGGGGGTGCTTAGCATCATAGTCTCAAACTTGGAGAGATTTGACTTGAATTACCAGTAGTATTTGATCATCATCATCATCATCACCACTACTTCCCTCATGATCGCATGATCGCATTTGAATCCTGTTGAAAGAGGACTTGGGAAAATAATGAGATTACTCACGAATTAATTGTTATTAGTTGCTATCGGTTGTTATAAGTTGTTGTTGATAATTATCGATGCGCGCGAATGTTGGGAGTGTCAGATCAAATCCCGGACTGAGAAAGGAGCAATTATTTGCTTCTTTCCACCGAACTGTGCAAATCTTCCCTCGTGAATATTTTCTCTGAAAGCAATTCAAATTCAAATTCAAATTCGTGGAAGCGCTTGTCAAAGGTTTTCTTTGAATTAAGATGAAGGATGTCTTAGTTTTTGCTTGAAATCTTTTCAAAGGATTGCCGCTTAATTTAATAACTATTGAAGCTACGAATGCAGATATTTTGAATGAAGCATTCTAAATAAAATGGATTCTTTTTAAATCCTAACTTATTATAACTTATAATTAAATGCAAAAATGTCACTCAAAATAATTGTTATTTTGCATAAACATAAATTGTTTTCACCAAATTTATTTAACATAAATCTGACATAAACTATTTTAAGAAATAAAAATAAAATTGAGAATAAAAACCTTCTTTAATGGCTGGAAGATTTGGTTTCTATTTTTGTGTTCCGTTGAATGGAAAGGTGAAGGCTGGACGAATGAAAAGCAGCGATTGGTTGAGATACTGAAGAATCAGATGAAGGGTATGGTCGTGTGAGTCACCACTCTGAAGCAGAATACAAAGAATCTGATAAGGATGAAGACAGTGAATTTGGCTAAATGGACTCAGAACTTGATTTCAATTAGCAGTGTTGCTCTAGTTTTGTATTATCTTTTACTTATGTTGCAATAAACTTGTTTAACTAATCACGAACCATCACTTTTCAACAAATTTAAAAAAAAACAACAAATAAAGCATAAAAAACAATAAAAAACACATAAAAAACTCGGACCAAAAAAACCATGTATTTTTTCATCGCTACCTGTGACACTCATTGGATGGGGTTTTAATAGTTAGTTACAGGGTAAAGATTTTTAATTTTTACATACCTATTCCATTTCATCATCTTTTTCATTATAATCATCCTATAGCCCTTAATCATATCCTACTTAAATTATTAATGACTACAGTAAATATTATTTGTTTTTTATTAAGTTGAAATGATTATTACATAATTTATTGTAAATAATAAAAAGTACAATTATTGTCACCATTCACATCGATGCAGGATTGCTACATGAATGAACAGGACCACCCAATTGACGCGCATGCGTCGACATAAAATCTTGAGACGTTTCTTTCATTTCCGGTTGTCTTGTGGAGATGTGACGTTGTTGAGAATATCTTACATTTAAAAATATTTTCATTCATCGGCCAAGAAAAGACGGAGTAGTGGTTAGTTAGTGTATTGTGATTATAATATTAATTTTGTATGATTATAATATTAATTCCTTATGATTATAATATTAATTTCCTGTGAATATAATAATTGTGTAATTTAAGTATGGGCTAGTTAGGTTTTAAGCAAATTAATAAATAATTATTTTATTAAATTGTTTCATTATTAATTCCGTATGATTACAATAATAACTCTGTAATATTGTGAGTGTAATATTAATATCCTGAGAATATAATAATTGTGCAATTTAAGCGTGGGCTAGTTAGATTTTAAGCAATTTAATAAATAATTATTTTTATAAATAATTATAATTAAATTGTTTCACTATTAATTCTTTCGTATTAATGGTAATTAAAACATTTATTCAAAAAAGGAAGTGATTAATTATTGATGCAAAGTTTTCTTGATTTAATTTTTATTGTCAACCAAAATGCTTAAAAAAATTCAAATTCTTTATTTTAAAAATTAGTTTTTTTTGAATGATTTTGTGATTAATAAATAAATTAAAATTATATTGAAATTTATAATAATTTATAAAAGTAAATTATAATATACTATTGTACCAAATAAAGTGAAAAATATGAAAAATATATATAAGTATTATTAAGAAGGTAGTTCTTTAGAGCTGCCAAAGGACATCAAATTTAAAGTAATTTTACTTGATGACTCCATGATGACATATTCGACATTAAAAGCTTTCAACTTTTTTGAAGCTTCTCCCACTGTACTTATCCAACCGTCTATCCATCCATCCATCCATCCATCCATCCATCCATCCATCCATCCATCCATCCATCCATCCATCCATCCGTCCGTCCGTCCGTCCGTCCGTCCATCCGTCCATCCGTCCATCCGTCCATCCGTCCATCCATCCATCCATCCATGGCAAGTTTTGCTGAGGAGTCGCAGCACCAGAAAGGTTGATAACGCCGACATCTTTGTGCTCAACCATTCTAAGTTTTTTTCTGGATCAAAAACATACTTCTCGTACATTGTCTTTTTCAAGTCAGCATTCTTTTCCCATTCTGAAATGGTGTTTGCTAAAATGTCATGCTGAGGACAAAGGTCTGTCTTTGGTCTGATTATCCAATTTTCTCTTAATACCTCAAGATATTTGTAGAACGAAAAAAAAATAAACATAATAGCTACAGCGTTTTAGACCAGCGGTTCTCAACCTTAATTAACGTTTTGCCAGGGGGTTGCCTGAGACAGTGAGAATTTAACAAATTTTTTAATATTTTTTAAAATCCCATTTTTGATTAAACCTAAATCTTGAAATTTTTAACTCTATATACCAACATTAATCAACATTATAATGTTGATTAAAATTCTTGTTTATAGTACAAGCTATTTTATGTAGCGATCACTAATCAGCCTTTTGTTGGATTTCTCTGCTATGTCGCTAAACCTTTTAGGTCAAATGTTTGAAATCATATTCTATTTTTTACGACATTGCGTTTGTTTAATCCTTATCTACTTCTTCTTTCTTTTTCCACCAACATACACTTTTTAGTTTGTTGCAGTGATGTCATTTCAGCTTTTTCCAAGGGGGGAAATCCCTCGCACATCTTGAGAAGACGATCTTTTTTTGCTTCAAGCCAAAATTTAGGGGGAGGGGGCAAACCTTCGTAAAATATGAGATGTTTTTGCTTTAGTCTAAAATCAGGGGGCCTGTTACCCTCTTGCCCCCGCTCAAATCACGTCCCTGGTTTGTTGATCATCAATTCGAAATACAGAAGTATACTTAAAGTTGAAGATGATTTGCTCTCGCTTTTCTTATTTAAAACTTTTTTTAAATTTGTAGACGCAAGTGTGGAATATGTTTCAAATGTAAACATTATAATATTTGGAAGCCAAAGTCATAACGACAACAATAAAGCTAATTGAGTGAAAGGTAGCCCAATCAATTTTATTGTTGGAGGTCGCCAAAGCATGGCAAGTGTTGCCGAGGGGTGGCAGCGCCAAAAAGGTTGAGAACCGCTGCCTTAACAAGTGTTACCCCTTCGAAGAAATCAACAAAAGTTAATGGGGTTCGGCCACATAAAAAGATCGACATTACCGGCGAGGAAATGCTACGATAACGTGGATATTTGGCGGTTCCACTTCAAAGTCGGCGATTAGTCATGTGGGTCGAGATAACCGATGTAAAGTTGTGAATTTGGCTCTTTTGTGTTCGGATACATAGAAGAATCGACACACCCAATGAGAAAATTATAAGACAAAGAGGATTTTTGTGGTTATAAATATAACAGCAACGTCGACAAACATAAATTCTTGCAGTGATTATCTCAATTATCTCAACTATCTAATCAATTTAAATATTATAAATTGTAATTCAAAAGGACGACATAATAGGGTTGCTGAGTTAACCGATGTCGAGATAAGAGGGTTCCGCTGTGTAATAAATAGGATCATTTTACAATAATTGGAATAAGTTTATTTAAAATTTAAAAATTTAAAAAAAAAAGACTTTCCGTTTTAAAGTAATTTACTGAAATTTAGAAAACCATTGGAGTTACAATTTGATAAATAAATTTAAATGTGTAAAGAAATTAAAATTTGTAAATAAATTAAAATATATAAATAAATTTAGTCTGCCAACAAGTTTTGTTGATGGCGGGAAATCCAGCCATTTGGTGTCCATTAAACGAGAGATCTGAAGATATTGGCTTCTTGAGGAACATTTCCAGTACAAACTGAGTCATCGTTTATTAGCAACAACAAATAAATGTTTATTAATTTAATATTTTAAGAACGTGGTGTTTACAAGTCTTAAGACTTTTATATTTTTATTTGTTTTATTTGCAATATTTCACAATAGATTAATTGGATGATTATTCAAGGAAAAACTTAAATGTCGCGAAATTAAGATTGCATGACACGAATGAACGAACAAATGGACCTCATCAAGATTTGTGAACGCAACTCATAAAACCTACGATTAGAATTTGTTTTCAATTCGTTGCACAAATATAAATTCATGCAGTGATTATCTCAATATAACTAAGTAATTGTAATTGTAACTTCATTTGTATAGCGCTATATGCATAGCGTCAGTAACCATTTATATAGCGCTCCTTCCCAAGGGCGCTGGCGACAGTTCAGGCTGGGTTTCGAACACGACACATTACGACTGTTGCCATTACCACCGTATGCAGACACGTAACCCATTCGGCTAACCTGAACAAATTTAAAGTAATAAATTTAAATAATGTAAATTGTAGTTATTATAATTTAAAATGGAAATTACTTAACATTTAATTTTAAAGCCAAAATCAACTTTCTATGTCAGAAAAAAATTTACAAAAAAAAACAAAACCGAAAAACAACTTCATTTTGAAGAGGATTTTTTAAGTGGCTGGAAACAACTGAGTCAATTGTTGCTTCTCAATTTTGCAATTAAAGGTCAAAATAATACAGAATTTTTTTTTTTTGAAAAAATTGAAATTGTTTTCAGATTAATAAAGTATGTCATCAGATGACCTTGAAATCCTCATCACATCTATTCTAAGTGACGGAAGTGATATGAAGAAATAAAATGCCGAAGCACAGATTTTCCAAGGCATCACTTTTATTGATGTTTCACGTTGCCCTAATGACTCACAGTTTCTCCATAAACGTCCCCAAACATGGCATGGTAATGGTCCTTCCATTATTGACATCATCATCACCACCATCATCAACAAAGCGTCATTTCCTGCTGACAACAGGTTCGATGTCATTAGCTTCCTCGCTGAGACACTTGACATCAAAACCAACATCATCATCATCATCGTCGTCATCATCCCTATTTCTGCTTCCGAGTCCCTCAGCGACGAAGGATAGTTTCGACGCTCACGAACAGTCATTCCTCAATAACGCCCCAAAACTTCGCGGTTCTGACACCCCTCGGGAGACGAATGGACTAATCCATAACTACGAGAATAAAATCTTTGCAAAGTCTGAACTGGTGATGAGTTCAGTTCTAGAACTACTGAGGGAAGGTAGGGTTTTTCCAGATGTGGCTGATCAGGAGTTGGAGCTAATCGTCGGCCAATCAACTTGGATTAACTTGACAACTGGAATCTCTGACATTCATACTCCAGCAACAGCTGAACGTTTGCTGTCAGAAGAGTCAGAAACTGAGATTAAGATAAAATTCAGCAGAGCAAACATTGAACGATTGATGAACCGTGACAAAAACAACAACAAAAAGATTAAGGACAGCAACAATGCAGAACAGTACAGCAATAAAACATCTCAACAAGAACAACAACAACAACTGAACGAAGACAACGATGACAGCAATACTAGCGATGATTATGACGACTTCGGTGATTTAAATAAAACGTTATACCTGGATTATTTGGAGAAGAACTACCTGTCATACATCGACGACATGGATCAGGTGACTGGAGCTTGGAACGAAGACATCGCCATCATCATCTCGGCCTCTCTCAACTTCATCCTCTTCATCTTCAGCACCCTTGGAAATTCTTTGGTGGTCTTCACGATGCTCATGGACAAGAGATGGCACAGCACCATTTCCCTCTTCCTCCTCAGTCTCGCGATGGCGGACCTTCTGTTCCTAATCGTCTGCCTGCCGTACGAAATGACCATCAGGTACGCTTTCAAATGGACTGGCAGCAGAATCATGTGCAAACTGGCTGGATTTGTGGAAATGTTGGTTGCTTGTACTTCTGTCTTCAACCTGGTTGCTGTCAGCATCGAGAGGTATTTCAATCCTGCTTCTTTGAATTGCTGAGTTTTATTATTATTATTATTACTATTATTGTTATTATTATTATTATTATTATTATTATTATTATTATTATTATTGTTATTATTATTATTATTATTATTATTGTTATTATTGTTATTATTATTATTATTATTATTATTATTATTATTTATTATTATTATTATTATATTATTATTATTATTATTATTATTATTATTATTATTATTATTATTATTATTATTATTATTATTATTATTATTATTATTATTGTTATTATTATTATTATTATTATTATTATTAATATTATTATTATTATTATTATTATTATTATTATTATTATTATTATTATTATTATTATTATTATTATTATTATTATTATTAACAGAACAATTTACAGATATAAATTAATTTTAATTGAATTTTATAAATTATATTATTTTATTCAAGGTTTGAATTCGTTTATTTTCAAAAAACTATATTCAAATAGTCAAAAAAATCACACCAAAAAAAGATTCACAAATTCATTAATGAACTATCCCAAGGGAATTAATTCCCGTCTAGGGGATAGGTTGTTTCAATTTGACAAATTTAAAGGGGCGTTTGAAAGGGTCTTTGCATATATATAAACTTCTAATGGTAACGACAGGTGAAAATTAATGGCAACAACTGAGAGACGAGGAATAATCGGAATAATGAATAAGCGTTATTATTATTATTAATTTATATTATTATATATTTCTAAATAGCTAAAACGTTATAAAGTTATAATATAATAATAACAATAACGTATTACTATATTGAACTAGAGAAATAGAAAAAATATTACCTTTTCAACGTCAAATGATATAATATTATTATTGTGGTTATTATTAATATTATATTATTGTTGTTTTTTTAAATTTATGACATTATGACGTCATACGTCACATCTAAAAATTTAAATTTTCAATTTAGAGTTGATTTGTTCCTTTTCAAAAAAATTTGTTTTTTCAAATATTCATTCGAATAAATGTTTTAAATCCTAAACACCGATTCAATTGCATGTCAAGATTTTAACATGTCATCGTCATCAGCACCATCAACGTTTCCGCCACCATCATCAGTTGAATTTTGAGCTTAAGATTGATGACATGACCTCGATGACTTCAATTAAATAATGATCAGATACATCACTTTCAAATCAGTTACAGTATGATTAACAGTTCGTGGTTGAAGTTTATGGCTTATTTTTAAGTAGCGGAATAGTTATTTATAAGTTAATTACAGTTAATTAAGGAATAATTATTTGTAAGTTGAAGGTTTAGTCTATCACTTTATGTTTGTCAGTTTGCACCAAGTTAAAAATATTTACATCACATTATTTATTGCAATTAATGAATGACTTTAAAACTTAATTTATTTGTCAATAATAACAATAATAATAATAATAATAGTAATAACAATATTAATCGTCGTTATCGATTTTAGATATACTGTTATAGTCCACCCCATCAAATCAAAGATCTGGTGCAGCAAGGGAAGAACCCAGAAGATAATTATTTCCATCTGGATGGCTGGAGCAATCCTTGCCTCTCCCATGGCCTTCGTCATGGTTGGTTGACTGTCATTTACTCTCGTACCCATCAATTGCTTCAGCCTCTCGCCTTCGTTCCATCATTCACTCAATCATTCATTCATGCATTCATTCATTCGTTCAAATATAAGCGTTCCTTCATTCAAAATTTCTCATTTTAAACATGGTCAACATTGTTCTTTCAGATTACGTTTAACCTTTTGTAATTTACGTGACTTAGAAATTGTAAGTTATTGGCATTATAATTCGTTATAATTGTAATTATTATTATTATTATTATTATTTTATTATAATTGATGGAGACATAATATCCTCTTAAAACAAACGTCAGACCGTCCAACGAGGAGGAGTGCAAATGGTGGTTCATATTCTGGGGGGATGTGTCATTGTTATATTCGTTGGTTAGACTTGAAAAATAAAAAGTAATGTTGTTTAAATTAAGCAAGAATTCGATCAAGCCATACTCCCTTACTTCCATTTTTCATTTTACAACCACATTACTTGACATTAATTGTTCATCAATCTTTAATAACAATCACCAGTACGCGCTCTCTTCTTTCTTTTTTCAGTTTTTTTCAATGATGATGACGATGGTGATGATGATGATGATGACGACGACGACGACGACGACGACGATGATGATGATGATGATGATGATGATGATGATGATGCGCTGTTGTCCGTTGTTAAACTAATCCGCCATTTATAAAAAGCAGAAGCAGACAAGTTCACACCGAGAATGACAAAGTGGACTTGAAGGCGATGAGAAATTAATGATGAAAACGTAGCCGGATAGTTTCGTATTTCTTTCTGGAAAAGTTTTGGCACCTCGAAGACAGTGATGGGTAAAATCACGTTCAAGGTGATTGGAAATCAAAATCAAGATCACCAGACAAAAAGTGATTTGAAATCGAAATCAGGTTCACGCATGTGATTTGACGTTAAAATCAGGTTCACGCATGTGATTTCACGTTAAAATCACAAAATCAAATCACTTTGACGAAAAAGTGCACGAACTTTTCAACACTGTCAATTTTCAAAGCTTTTATTAATTTTTAAAAGCAACAGTTTTTCAAACATCATATCGTGTAATCTGTTCCTTCTAGATGTTTCAATAAGTCCTGCCGAGCTGAATAATCTTTCTACGGGAGCTGACGATGGCAGTGTTGTGTTATACCGTACAAAGATTTTTTTGATCATGCTCGATTCCAGGTTGGCAAGATTGCTTTCCGCATCAGACAAATAATTCATCATATTGATGCGGATATTATTTGCCATGTTAGCAGTGACTTTTTGCGAGTCAGACTGATCCTCATAATATCCATAGTCTTCATTGTCAAGGACAATTTCTAAACGTTGGTCCTTATCACTTTGTGCAGAATTCATCCTACATAAGAACAAAATGATGATTAAACTTTTTTAAATTAGTAATGACAACACTTCTAATAAATATCTCCATAAGAATAAAACAAACTTAAAATATTTAAGACCTGTGTGTTTAAAAAATGAACTTACTAACCCAATCAGTGTTTCGTAGAGGCACTCAGTGACTTCCTTACGCAACTCCGGAGGAACCCATTTCAACTTAAACATCGGGTGTGATTTCAGGATTTTTACTTAATAAAAAAAATCATCAATCATCAAAAATATGATTTAAAATAAAAATCAAAATCGCACAACACACGATGATTTTGAATCAAATCATAAAATCGCATTTGTGATTTTATTTCATGATTTTAAATCACTTGATTTGAAATACTACCCATCACTGCTCGAAGATGATGATGAAGATGAATGTGAAGATGATAATGAAGATGAAGGTGATGATGGTAATGAAGATGAATGTGATGATGGTAATGAAGATGAAGATGACGACGATTGTTGGTGATTCATTGGCAAGAATTTCATAGTTTAACCTCAGCCTGTTACTAAGGTTACTAATGGATATTCAACGGAGCGTAAAATGAGGATATTCAGTTTCTCTTAAAACGACTAAAGCAAACAGAAGTGCAGAAATCGATGGAAGATGGAAACACAGATTCAGAGAAGTTGCTGAGGTTGAAAGGAACTCACATCGAGTACTTGGAAATAATGAGGAGGAGGATATAACGAGGCGAGAGAGGACAAAGACGATAGTGTTGTTGATGATGACGACGACGATGATGATATTGACGATGACGGTAACGAAGAAGATGACGATGGCAATGTTGAACGTGGTTGTGATCAGTTGGTGCCTGCGGCAGCGAATTGAGAAATGAGTGATCGCAACGTTCCTGCTTTCTAACTTGAATGCCTGATGCACTCAATCTTCTTCTTCCTCCTCCTCCTCCTCCTCATCATTATCATTATCATCATCATCATTATCATCATCATCATTCTTTGATCATCATTCAATCAATCACCAAAGACGAGAGAAAAGATTGGACTAATTACTGAAACGAGATCCTGAACACAAATTAAGGACAAGTTTCAATTTCCTTCAAGTTTTGAAATTCATTTGGAAAGTTTCATTCATCCACCCCATCATACATTTCACTTAATTTCAAATCATTTCCATATTTTCCATGACTGCTTCCCTCATTATGCCTTTTCATCCAAAAATCTGTAGCAAATCCCATTCCGTTGTAAACAATTCCTTGCATCCGCCTTTTATTTGGGACACTAAAAGGTTACAACCGCAAGTCGTAAATAGCTATCAGATAAATACATGAACTGCCGCATATAATAATAATAATAATAATATAATAATAATAATAATAATAATAATAATAATAATAATAATAATAATAATAATAATAATAATAATAATAATAATAATAATAATAATAATTATAATAATAATTAATAATAATAATAATATTATAATAATATATAAATATATATAATATTAATTATATTAATTATATTAATTATAATAATAATAATAATAACAATAATGATAACATAATTTTATTTAAAAAGGTGCAGCGCTCAGCATCTCCATGCTTGAGGCGCCTTATAAATGAACTATGATTATTATTATTATTATTATATTATTATTATTATTATTATTATTATTATTATTATTATTATTATTCTTATTATTATTATTATTATTATTATTATTATTATTATTATTATTATTATTATTATTATTATTATTATTATTATTATTATTGTTGTTGTTGTTGTTGTTATTACTATTACTATTATTATTATAGAGGATAGGTAAACAAATAAGTGTGTGGACTAATAACCTGATGCTTAAGTAAACAGTGACTCATTACGAACTTGTTATTTGTTTCGGTTTCGCAAACACACGGGTAATTTGTTTGGCCATAAATAGTTATTTTGGTAGAAATTAGCCTCCGTCCCTTATTTATGTGGTCGGCACCTGATTCTTCGATATATTTACATTCATTCACAACGTGGCCACCTGGAAAGATTTTTTTGAGAATCAATTATTTCGTTTTTTGCTCAACTTATATCCGCTTAAATCATCAAATATTTGGTCAAAGGATGCTTTTAAAGCGCCTCTAATGTGACCAAAACGAAAAAAAAGGCAATTTGTGAACTCGAAAGAATTTTCCAGTGAAACGATCAGAATTCTGTAACGTATGCTAAGGCATGGGTATGGATTATACCCGCAATGGATCAAAATTATCGCATGTTTTCACCAAATAAACAGATTTTTAACGAGGCTTGGCCCAGAAGTAAAAAAATTATCTTTCATTTTCGAGTCGCTTGTTGAATGCGGTTTTATATTTTTAAAGATTTCTTCCTTCTCAAGTTTTCGATCACATTTATCGCCTAATCCCCCAGAAAGTTTTAGCTCATCTTCAACACTGTTACTTTCCACCATCTTTTCCAGATGTTATTCCGAACTTTTGGCAGAATATCCGTTTTCATTCGAAATAAATATCTCATTTATTCGACCTCTCATTATGACCTGCAAATGCAAAGGTAGCGTGTTTCACGACTCAACTCGACTAACTTGCTGAAGAAGTTTAGGATCGTTTTAAGAACCTATGTTCGTGGAACACCATGCGTGGCGCTGCCTAAACGAAGCAATTCAAGGATTTTCATTTAAAATCCAATTTAAAATTTTCGCAGTTTATTATGCACACACTTAGACTAATTAATAAAAAATTGATGAATTATTACATTTACAAAAATTACGACGAAGAAATGAACGCCATTGGCAACACCGAGAAATTGATTCTCGCAATTCAAGAAATATTTTAATTTTTAAAACATCTTTAATTTCATACTTTTATTCGCCATGAATTATTTTTCTGTTTAGTCGTTCGAAAAATTAAAATCAAATAATTACTCAGACATTTCAACTATATTGAAAACAAATAATATCGGAAGTCGCGCTTAATTAAATTTGAGGTCACTTTTCAGCTGTCGCACTGAATGGAGATGTCATATTCTAAAAGATGAATTCAGGTTTTAGTTGCGAATTTTACGTAAAAACACCAATTGAAAGATTACAAATCAATTGAATTTGTGTTGCTTAAATAGTTTGCATAGGCTTAAGTATTTTTAAGGACTTATCAAATGTTTTAGAATTGTGTGCATTGCATATCTAGTGTACTACTAAAGAACAGGCTTATGAATTAATAGACTCGAATTGAAAAGAGATTTTAAATGTAAAAGGATGCGGCATTTGAGAACAAAAGCATTAAATAAAAATAAAGGCTTTTATTAAGAAGAATTTATAAAAAACAACCTTTTAAACAAATTTAATTTCACATAATTAATTGCACAATAATTTAATTATTTAATGTTATTTGTTAATTGATTGTACAGTATGCGTAACGTTTGCCTCGTTTGCCAAAAGTTAAAAAAAGTGGGCATCCTCGGGAAAGAAGTGCTATGCAGAATGGTTGTCAGTTGCAGGCCAAGTTGAAATATTAGCGGCAAACAGGCAGAAGATTGTGCATCAATACATCATTGCGGAATGATTGGATGGGAGCCTTGCAAGCGGAAGTTATGGTGGCACTGAAAAAAACAGAAATTAATTTATGACAAACGCAATTCATAATATTTTTTTGGTGATTTTTTTTATAAACGCTTATATTGTCATATGTGGATGGAAGAAAGTTGAAACGAATTTAGATGAAAAGATTTTAATTAATCACCTTCAAAGTTTAAAATTAAAAAGATGAAAATTATATTCGAAAATAACATTACAACACGTAAAGTGAACATTTACAACTGTTCTTGTTTTACAATACAGAATCATGAATATGAATGTGAATATAAATAATGAATGACTATCACATATTTCTATTAATTAACTTATTAATAATCATTAATCATTAAGTTCCATTAAGTCCCTCAGAACGTTTTCAAGAATAAAACTGAATCTGATATTGTACTTTTTAAGTTTGTTGTGATTGTAAATTTAATTTAAATTTTAAATTATTTAAATTTGCAAGTATCAATCCTCATGATGTAAGGAGGGTGTAATAATAAATATAAAAGTGATAAAGCAGATCCCACCAAAGACGACATTCATCATCATTAACGTTTATCACCTGCGCTTAGTTGAATTTCCGTGGATAATCTATCTTATTTTTTCAGGTATCCATGAATTGGATTTCTGGAGCGAAAATTTAAAAACGAGTATTGTTTATTTATTCCTTATTGTTGTTTATCCACATTCATGTTGTAATATAATATTATAATAATATAATATAATAATTATAATTTAATTATTATTCGTAGCCTCGGTTTCGTGTTCAAATGAACTTTTGTGGCAGCGAAGAGAAAATATATATATATATATATATATATAAAGTATCACTTTCGATAACACAACTTTATGTATCTATGTATGCATTATATATATATACAATAATTAAATAGTTTGTTTAATTTAACCTTGCACGCAAACAATTAAATGCAAATAGTTAAATGCTTAAAAACTGAAATATTAAAAAATTAATAAATTGAATAAAATAACATAAAAAATACCAAATAAAAAATTAAATAATAACTGCTTTAAAGAAGGTAGCACTTTATTTTGTTATCATTCAAATTATATGACAAATTACTACAAATGTGATTCAATTTTTGCAGCTTTCCATTTATTGAAAAAACTCCTTGTTTTTATCGCTAAATAATTTATTATGTTCCTCGCAAATTATTATTTATTATTTATTAATTATTATTATCATGTTTATATTATCATTAACATTTATTTTCAGGACACGACAAGCATGGCGTACTTCAACAACAAGGAAACTGTCATCATCCTGACATGCGCAGAGAAAGACATTCCAGTTCCCGCCAGAGTGGCAATGGCTTGGTACCAACTGACCATCATGTTTCTACTTCCGTCGGCCATCTTGGCCTTCTGCTATTCCAGGGTTATTTCAGTGCTCTGGATCTCAACTAGGAGACTCTATAATGTGACGTAAGAATGGTTATAATTTCTATAACGCCTCTGACGCCAAGCTTAAGGCGCCATTGAAATGAATTCTTATTATTATTATAAGTATTTATTATTGTTATTATCATCAACATCATTACTACTACATTTCTTAATATTATTGTTATCGATTTATTAATAACTTAATTTACATTATTTACGTCGCCCACATTTTTTATTTATTTATGTATTTATTTATTTATTTATTTATTTATTTATATATTTATTTATTTACTTATTTATTTATTTATTTATCTAACCGGTCGAAGGACTAAACAGCCACTAATACGACCAGCCTCATGCAAAAACAATATAACCAATACAACATCGAGCGAGGAAAAGCAGGTTACAGATTAGTCTGTAATTGTTAAAAATTCCGAAAAATCAATCTCGAGGATTAATACTCTGAAACAAAAAAACATTTAACAAAAAATTACATTTCCATATTTTTTGTCCACAAACAAACTAACCACGTTCCTCCAGGAACTTGAGAATAACCACATGCAATTACCATGGCAACAGATGGCGCTGCCAGGATTCGAAATCGAGACGGAAAAATGGCCTCCGAGAACTTCTTTTCGACTTCCTTGTCGAGAAATCTTAAGATTATAAAATCTGAAATCTAAAATAGAAAATGCGTTCGTATTTCAATCTCTGATGATTACTTTTAACATTTATTTAATTAAATTTGGTTCTTTTTTGGTGCAAAATCTGAGGTGACTTTCGTCCTCGTCAGGAATCCTCATTCAATTAGCATCACAGTCACGATCTCAATTTCCATTTTTTTTACTTTACTAGTATTTGTAATAATTATAAAATAATAATAATATAACATAATAATAATTATAAAAAATAATAACTGTAATAATAACAATTAATAGTAATTGTAATAAAAAAATATTAGTATATCGTTACTATTATTTTCCAAAATAAAGCACCATAAAATGGATCCCCAAAAATTCATCGAATTGAAATTTCATTGCGGGATAACAAATCGTAGAATAAATTGTTATATTGCGTAAACGATGACCCTTTTGAATAAGGTTTACTACCGTCATTTAAAAATTTTTTTATAAAATGAGACGAAATTAAAAATAAAATTATGAGCCAATCTCCTTAAACTTTAATCTTTAATCTAATTTAATAATTTATAATCTACAAAGTTCAGTTTAATTTTAAAAATTAAATTTTGATGTCTTCTGGATATCTATTTGTTGATAATGACACGAAATAGTGATCCATGCCTACCTTGTGTTTATCCAAACAACACTCATTTTCAGTGCTTGGATAAATTTCCATATGTGTGCATGATTGGCCTCAATTGTTTCACTGAAAGCCCTGTGCCAGTCCAAGGCCTTTTCCCGTGACACACATGAAATCTATCGTCTTCATTTCTCCAAGACAGAAATTTTAAGACGATGAATTTTGCATTCTACGAATTTTCCGGATACCCATAAAATTACTGACAAGTATAAAATTATTAACAAGTATAAAATTACTAACAAGTATAAAATTATTAACAAGTATAAAATTACTAACAAGTATAAAATTATTAACAGGTATAAAATTACTAACAAGTATAAAATTATTAACAAGTATAAAATTACTAACAAGTATAAAATTATTAACAGGTATAAAATTACTAACAAGTATAAAATGATTAACAAATATAAAATTATTAACAATTATAAAATTATTAATTAACGAGTTTAAAATTATTAATAGTTTCTTCGTTGAACTCTGACATGTACGAGGTCACGTTGAGAATTAATCATTGCTGCAGGTCAGGGTCTCAATTAAGCCCTACTGACGGGAAACAGGAGTGACTGATTGTGCAGTAAAAGATTGATGAACGAATGAAATGAATACCGAGTGATTGATTGAACAGAAGAAAAAAGTAAAAGACGATAAATTTAGAACGGAAGTGTCCAATTAATTCGAAGATTAGTTACTTTCACTTCCAATCAACTTCGTTAACCCAGTTTCTTGATTGAAGTTATGATAATGATGTTGGCTCGGAGGGTAGCGTGCCTACGAACGACGGTCAAAAGCAACAAAAAATGGCTGAGCGCCCCTGAATTTAAATACATCGTTATTGTTGCAAACTTTACGAGGATCGAAATAACTTTGGCCTTGATGAAGATGATGATGATGATGATGATGAAGATGAAGGTGACGATGACGATGATGATGGAGTTCATAAATTGTTTTTAAAACATTCTTATTATATATATTTATAGTCATATTGCATGTTTAAAACCATTCATAATATATATTTATAATCACAATATTTTTGTAACTGCCACTCAAATACCATGTGAGAAATTGAACAACAATTTGAAGGAGTTCAAATAAATGATTATGTCGCCAGCCAATAATACATCAATCTGTGCAGTCAGTTTGCTCATCCATCCATAATTTCAAGCGTCTGACATGAATCCATCACATTTCGTTCGTTCCTTTGTTCTTTGTGAATTTTCATCGCTTGTTTGAAGTTGAAGAATTGTTTTTATGTTTATTATATATAAATAATTTATTTATTATTTTACAAAGTTATTTCAGCATTTGAACGTTTTTCATATTGCTAAAATAAAATTGATACATTAGTTACAGTTAGTAATCAGTCTATTAAGATGCGACATTAAATTCGAAATACCGAATTATCTTTAAAACAATCACTTGACCATTCTACCACTTCTTAGATCCGATTCAAACGAGCATGGTGATGACTTGAGTCACACCACGTCACAGGGGAGGTCACGTGATGATCATCACGGTCGTCTGCCAGTCCAACATCAACAACATCAACAACATCAACAACATCAACAACAACAACAACAACAACATCAACATCAACATTCCACCAAGAAAAGGATTGAGGAGAACTTGAACTGCCCCATCTTCATCAAGGAAATTAGGAAACAGGTTTCAGTGTTTAACATGAACTTTAGAACTCTACAAACGCATTTCAAGGATGAAATATGGTGCGATAATTATATATATATATTATTATATGTATAATCGACATGATGTCTGTGTCTTCTTGCTATAGGTTATTGTATGTATCGAATTATTATATTTATTGTATATGTTATGTAAGTTGTGTGACATTGTATGAATGAAAACGTTGTTATGTTTATTATTTATTGCATATCATGTATGTTATATTTATTGCATATTATGTATGTCATGTTTATTGTATATGTTACACGTATCATGCAGATAATAATTATATTTATTGCATATTATGTATGTCAGGGGTACTCAAACTTTTTTGGCCGGGGTCCACATTACGTAATTTTCAGATAGGTGGCGGTCCACAAGGGTCAAAGTCATGCGGACCGGGGGGTAAAGTAAAAAGTAATGAATTAATATTAAAATGCTGTCAGACTTTTTATTTAGAGTGATGCATGGAACTGCTTGTCCTTCATGACTTCTTTGATATTTAGAGAATATTTAATTATATTATGCTAGTAATTGCAATTCTCAAGCAATTTCCAAGATGTACATCAGTTAATTGACTTCGATTTTTAGACTTAATAATGTTCATAGTTGAAAATGATGATTCAAAGGTGTAAGTTGATCCAAATATTGTCAGAACTGATAAAGCCAATTTCTTGGAGCAAGGGTATTGACCCTCAATTACAAACTTAGACCAGAATTCAGAATTTTTTAACTTTTTAAATTTTTAAATTTATTTTTTTGGAAATAATTGGAGGTCCACTTAAAAGCTATCGGCGGTCCGGATTGTGGACCGCGGTTCGCAGTTTGAGTACCCCTGATGTATGTCATGTTTATTGTACATGTTACACGTATCATGCAGATAATAAGGATGCTCCTCATAGTGGTTCTCATCTTCTTCATTTGTTGGGGACCAAAACAAATCATGCTCATCCTCAAGAGACACAAACAGGAAATGCTGCAGAGTGACGAAGTCTTCTACGTTATGGTTTGTTGCAGATGTGGCCATTGTGATGGCGATGATGTTGATGATAATGAAGATAAAAGGAGCAATTTCAACTGCAGTTATCTAAATCAAAGCAATTTTGCTATTTTAATCATTAGTCAAAATAGCTATTTTGTCACCAGGTTATTTTGACGGGTCACCTGAATCAAGACGTGCAACAAATGTTTTTCTATGTAACCATAATTTTCCAAATTGTTATAATTAATTGGTATTTTATTTGTAATGTAGTTTATTCTATGTTTTATTGTTGGTTTTAATTGATGTAACAGCAAGTTCACAATTTGTTGAATTCAATGATGATTCTCGGCTACTAGTTGAATTCATCCAACCGATTGGGATTATTATTAACTAAACCGAGGCCACAATCACAAATTAACAACCAGAAAATTCCGATATGAGACCTCAAAACAATTTTTTTGCAAACGTGTCTTAAACCCGTGGAATTCCTTACCAGCTGATGTTGTTATCTTTACAACTCTTACTCGCTTCAACTCAGCGCTTCGACGACTAAACTTTAGCCAATATCTTAGATTTAAAGAGCTTTAAGATGACTACATTCGTGAGACAAATTAATTTTTGAACATTTTTGTGGTCTAGCTCTGTTGCTCAGATATTTTTTGCATGTAAGCGTTTAAAAGCCCTTTGATCTCGTATGAATAATTTAAAAAAAACTTTAAATTACACAAATAATAAATAAATTCTATTTATATTCTTATGATTACACGATGTTAATAATAAATAAATTATATTTTATGTAAATTAAACCAATTTCCTTCCAATGTCAGCTCCTGGTCAACTCTCTGCCGTACGTACAGAGTCTGGCAAACCCATTCATCTATTGCTTCATGTCTAAGAACTTCAGACGCAGTCTTAAAGGCGCTTTCAAGCGACTTGTGAGAAGATGTGGTGGTTGCTGTTCTTGCTGCCGCAAACAGGACTTTGGAGGAAGTCACAGAACTCTGAACAAAAATAGCAGAATGACTCAAAGGGCCAAACACATCCAACAAGCGGACAAACTGGATAGCATTCCGCATGGCAACATCCAAGGAACGTCGGAGGAAAGAGCTGTCGGCCAGCATCAAGCTCAGCCCAAGCGTCGAAGAATGTTTTTGTGTCAGAACTTCAAAACCTGTGGCGGATACACCCGCGGTGAACCTGCTGGTGAAATCATGAGTCCCGGAGCCACCGGAAACACTCCGGCAAATCCGGCTGTTCCGACCGAGCTTGCGGTGATAGAAACGGTGACACGTAGCGAAAGAACTGCCAGGAATCAAATGACGAGCAAAAGCAGAAAAACAACGGCAGCAACATTTTAAATTTGTCGAAGCATCAGACGACTGGATTCGTGAAATAGTAGGAAGGCGAGGAAGTTTCTCATTCTAGGATATAATTAATCACTCGACGAGGACCAAAAGAACATGCAAAAGCATAGAAAATCGAGAGAAAATAAATAACCAAAAAATAACAACAAAATAATTGATACGTGAAAATGTTTCTCAAGTTTCAAAGGTTAATTTGCTCCAAATTGGTTAGATGACTAATTTGTTTTGCCAATGGTTTCCTTTCTAAAATTTCGTATGCGAAGGGAAATGACGATCCACACCTGCTTTTAAGGCCGCTAAAAGGGCTACTCAGTTTTTCGTTTTCTCAACTTTGTACAAACCCTGGACAACTGCGTGGAAATGGAATTACTAGAATTTTATTTCATTGAGACACATGTGTCGTACACTAAAGTGAATTTGAAATTGGATTTGTACCAAACCAAAAACTTCTCGATCGAATGCCTACAAAGGGCTATCACGTCAAGCGGATGTTGCTTCGGCATTTTTAATGTTATGGAAACGAATTGACGTCACAAATGTCGGATGTTAATCAATCAGTGATTGAAACAATTTGTTCCAAATGAATATATTATTATACCTCCGTTATTAATGACGTGATATTTTCATCTGAACAGTCATTAACGATGTTGCTTTGAAAAATGACTTTGTCGTTGACAACAGTGTCAAATTTTTCTTTCGCATCGACAGAAAAAATGACCATCATCATCATCATCATCGTCATCATAAAATCTTTTAGACAGAAACAGGTTGACTGAAAAACCAATTGACAGCAAGTGAGTGTGGAACAACTTAGAGCATTTTTTCTCCTCTCGACGTCACTCATACTTTCTGTTTCAGACTGCTTAACTGAATCAACAATTACTCTGTGGATTAATTCACGTTTACAGTGAATTTATTTGTCAATTAAATTAAAAATTACTTATCAATTATTAATGTGTCTCCACTTAATAATATTCGTAATATCAACGTAAAATACACGAAGGGTGTCACATTTCCTCACCAGTTTTTTCGAACAGTTGAAACCAAGGATGAATCAAATCCTGTGAAAGGTTTCTGTAAATGATGAACATTAGCAAAAAACTCAAGTCCACATTCTTCATTAACGAAAAAATACAGTTCTGTAATGGATCGAGTTTATTCTTTCTTGCAACATTTTCAAAGGTTCTAAATATTATATAATACTCTAAGTGAAGAATAATAAATTATAAATTAAAATTATGGATAATAAAAATTATGGTAAGTATATACATTTCCCCTCCCAATCAAGCTCTTTCTTTATTTAAAATCACCCTCTTAACTCATTTTGCTTCCATACTTAGATTCTAAATTTTTTGACAGTGAGTCAAAAATCATGCATACGTGTACCATGTAAGGACTAAAAGAATTAAGCAACATTAAGAATTAAGAAATATTTTGCAGTTGAGATTTGTTTATTGCAACAAAACAAATGAAATTTAACGTCAAAATTTAAGCCAAAATTCGTTGAAGGATGTCGATTGATTCATGTTTTCAACTCGATTCAACTTTGTCTTCTCCGTAAAGTTTGCGGACGAGTTTGCCTGAAAATGAATAAAATATAGAATTAGTAACTACATATGATTTAACCATAGTTTAACAAAATGAAATTATTAAAAATGCCTCACAGACTCCTAATATATCAACTAAAATGAGGAATAAACCATCATTTCTATAAAACCTGGTTCGGTGATGGGGTACAGCTTCACGAATCTGGGTGCAAGGCTTCCAACTTCGTACACTTTGTCCAAACTCAGATCCACACAGGTCGGTTCCGATGGCTTGACCTGAAATGAAAAAAAATGATGTAATATAAAATATCGATTCATTAAATACACAAGAATTAATCAAAATACTTCGTTGAAGACAAGATATACTTCATCGTCCTGTTTGAGAATTTGTGGGTTGGACTTGCGATCGTGTTTCTCCAGGTTGAGTTCGTAGCCACTCAAGAGAGGAACTTCACCGATGAGGAAACCGCTTGGTTCCTTTTCCAAATTCCTGTTTGATGAAAATATTTTAAGAAATAAATAATAATGATGTAATGATGAAATAACTAATAGAAACAGCTACAACATACACAGCGCAGACTTTCAATTGAAGATGTTCAGGGTCCTTCTTTTTCACTTCAACTTTCAAATCTACTGACGTTGGTCCAAAAGATGGAATGGCTTCATTGAACTCGGGAATGCTCTGCAAATTATTTAAAAAATAAATTAAATTAAGTTAACAAACACCTGTTATTACATAATGAAGATAAGTTAAGTTAAGAAACGCAGGCATTAATTGCAATGAACCTGAACAAGAAGAACACCCTCTCCTGACGATTCCAATTTCATAGGAGAACTGAGACTGAGGTTAGAGTGCTTTATAAATTATGAAAATTATTATTAATTTTGTTTAGTAAATAAATAAAGAATAAAAATATACTACGTCAAAATACAGGCTTCCAACAAAGAGCGGGCTGAGGACTTTCCCCAAAAGTTGTTTCTTGTTCGACAAGGTGACGTTGATATCGACGTTGACATGTTCGTGTTCGTGGTAGATGTTGTACAGACGGAAGTACTGAGACAGAGCCTTCAATGCGACGTGTGAGTCCTAAAATTAAAAAAAAATTATCTCCAATATTTAATAATTCTCAAACAATTATTGCAAATGTTAGTTAAATCATTGTGTTTTATTTATTAACGAAATTTTAACCAGCGACGAGACAAAGGCTCCATTGGGCTTCATTGCGCTCAGAACGAAGTTGACGAAGGGTCTTGCATCATCCAAGTCGTTCATGGCCAGAGACGTGAGGACGGCATAAGATGTTGCTTCCACGGACAAAGAACTTTCTTTTGCATTGGCTTCCTCTCCAACATTCCAGTATTCTTCGTCACCTTCGCAAAAAGAATATTGGTAATGCAAGTATTTGATTGCAATCATAACTTGCTTTATCGTATTTGAAAGTACCTTCAAATACCATCAATGAATCTCTTCTTTTCAGAACTTCATAGAGCTTGTTACACTTAGCGAGTGCCAAAGCATAGGCAGCAACATTGAGAGAGTAAGAATCCTTGTCGAGATTTCCCTTCATGGTGACTTTCCAAATGTACTCTATTGCTTTCTTGGTCACAGATTCCACCAATTTCACTTCTTCTTCGTGAAGCTGTTTAATTATTTAAAAGGCTATGCGTGATATATCTTGTGGTTTAGTCACTACAGAAACCATTTCATTAGTTACTCACATCAAGATTGTTGGAAGCCTCTATAAGTGAGACGACAACTTGTGATGTCAGTGGAACGTAGTGAGATTCTTCGTTCTGTTGAAATAATTTAATAAAAAAAAATAATTTCAAATAAAGCAAGAAGTCTTACCAAATCCTTTCTAAGAGCTATGACGTGTTTATCTTCAACAAATGATCCGTCCTCCTTCTGCTGTTTGGCCAACCATTCCAACGTTTCAGCAACATGTTCTTCGTCCAACGAAATCACGTTCTTCAACAAAACTGTTGAGTCCAATATCAAAGACGTGAACCTGGAAAAGTTTATTTAACAACTGTCAGACTTTGTATGCAACTTTGTGAAGTCATAAACTCGCTTTACCAAATGTAACCGGGTCGTTCCTGGTAGAAAGAAAATGATCCATCATCGTTTCTTTTGTTCAAGATATATTGCAGAGCTGAAATGAGTTATCAGTTTAACATGTCATAAACTTGCTTTTCGTTAGTGCTAGCAATTAAAAGGCTCACAATCTCTGACGGACTGGACGCATTCATCCTTGTCCACTGGAACATCCAACGAAGCATTTACAGGCAGCCTTTCCTCTTCATAGTCGACGTGCACAGAATTGTCGAAGAGTGAGTTGTTGGAGACGTGTTCGAGGACATTTACGGCGAGGACAAACCATAACTTCGTTCTTTCCTCCAAAATACATGATTGGCTCAGGGGTTGACAGACATGTTCAATAGCAGGACCCAAAGGATGACCTGTGACATGAAAATGAATTCATTTGAAAAATTAATCAGATAATGATGACGTTAATTATAATGAAAATTAGTCACCGTAGACTTTTACAAGGGCTCGTTGAGACTTCTCAATGGGGTTTGTGATGTTCTTTGGAACGTCAACATCGATGACTTGTTGTCCGTTGAAATTGTCGAGCAACAAACTTTCTGATGGAACGACTTCATAGCCTTGGTACTGTAATAAACATTCGATTTGCAATAAACATTTAATTTGTGTATGAACAAAATAAATAAATGATGTCGCCCTGCATACTTCCAGTTCGATGGATGAGTTGAGTTTATGGTGAACATCTTCGGACACGATTTCGACTTGAAGCTCAAGTGGTTCTTGTGCTGTTGGTGACGTCTTCATGAGGACTGGAACCATTTGCAATTCTTTGGGCTTCAACTGGAATGATCGGAATAATTAATTCGTTAATTAATTAATTATTTCAAATAAAGTATTCGCAAAACTCACATCAACTTCCTTCTCAAAAGCTTTGTCTTCGTCGTTTTGTTCTCCTTCCTTAGCAGGCCATCCACGACCTTCTTTCACAGTCACTTTGACCTGCAAACATTATCAAATGTTCCTTACTAATAATTTAATAATTAAGTTAATTTAGTGTTGCTTAATATTTTAAATGTTTACCAAGTCTAAGTTAGAACTTACTTTGGCTTCTTTTTCCTGATTGTTGAAGAGGTGAACTTCCAAAACAACCTCCTCACCGCGCACCACTGATTCTGGATGTTTCAACGAAGTCAAAACCTTAGATGTTGACAGCAGCTGACAAATAAAATATAAAGTGTTTTTACAATATTTCTTTTCTTGATAGTAAAATTGAAAAAATGTCACATACCTGCACCGGCATATCGGTGACAACGAGACCCTTTCCAGGCCTGAGACCAAAAGCGGCAAGAGTGTAAAGTCGTGCTTCCTCGGGAACAACAACTTGAAGTTTCTCTTCACCTGATGATCTGAAAAAAGTGTTCATTATGTTAACAACTTTTAATTCTACAAATCATAATCGTACACTTAATGAATAAGCAAATTTACATTTATTAAATTTCAGATACGACAACTTACCCAACATTGATATTTAGTTTCCACATTTTCATATCAAATTCCTCCACTGTTTCCAAACTCGACGGTTCAAGGTCATCTAGTGTTCCATTTTTGTGGGTGGGAATTGGCCAAGGTTTGCCTTGAAGGTTAGAAAAAGTAATTTAATAATATTTTGCACTTTTATTGCACAAGCGAATCGAAGTCGACTTACTCGGATCGACGAATAGGAGTCCATCACTGAGAAGGAGACTTCCTGATTCCTGCGAAATTTTTAAAATTTGTAAAATGATTTATTTGTTTTAAGCAGGTCACTTTATTCCAGTGTTGCAGCATCAACTCACATTATGCACTCTTTGGGAATCAGGAGCCAAGGAAGGAATTGTTGAAGTACTTTCACCGAACTCTTCCAAGGTACGAGAGAATTGTGAAGAATTCAAGTTAAGAAGGTATCTAGACATCTTCTCATAAGCCTTTAAATATAAATGCAATAAATTTATTAAGAGTTAAAAGAATAATTAAAATTATTTCAGCTAACAGTGAGTTTGCGAAGTTCCTGTTCTTTTGGTTCAAAAGCGAGAAGTTGAGAAGCAGTGAGAAGGTAAACATTGGTGAAGGGTTCTGCTTTTACAACCAATTCAACGACTTTTCCTGGTTCAGCAACTTCTGGTTTCACCGACACTTCCAGCTGCACAGAATGTAAATGATATTAAATTATATCTAAGCACTAAGTAACAGCACACAACTACTACTACTTACTGGGCTTCCCTGAATTTGTTCGACATCAAATCTGAGACTGTCGGAAAGAATTTCGTGGCTTGGGCTGATAGCTTCCACAACGAGACGAGGAGATGACAAAAGATGGCTGACATTGCGTGGAAAGACCACTGAGAGATCGTGTTTTGTTGCTGGATAGGGAGCCACCAACTTCCCTGAGAGGACCAACTCCAATTGACAGAAAATCTGGTAAAGGATCTCACTGGTGGGAAACGATGATTCGACCTCGACTTTCAGTGTTCCGCCGACCTAAATGAAAATTTCGTTAAAGTATATCCTTCTTAAAGTTCTTTTATAACCAGATATTTTACTTACAACAACTTTCGGTGGCCTTCCATCCATCAATACTTGCAGGAAGTGTCCATCATGGTGCTTGGTGGAGAATGGCAGAACTTCTTCAAGATGAGCAGTGACAACCTTGCCAGATTCTTTATCCTCAAACTGAGCCTGAAAGAAACGTTATGAAAGAATTAATAAAAACAGGATATTTTGAAATTTTGAAATTTAAAAAAATTGTTTACTTCGAGTTCAAGTTTGACATTTTCCTTGGGAACCTTGAATGAAAACTCGGCGAGAGAGTTTGGTTTCATTTTCAGGGACAGTTTCTCTTCTCTGGGAACTTCAGATGCTGAACTGTAGTGCTTGACCTTGACTGACACCTCTTTTTCCTCTGAACCTGCTGGGAGCACTTCCTCGACTGGTTTCAAGAAAACCTGAAGTGGAATTTTATAATTATTTATTATAAATTATAATTATGAAATCTTTTAAAGAAAAGCAAAAACTTATCGTCTCACTTGTCCAACGTACGACATTCCAGACTTGAAAAAGAGAGGAGTGAATTCGCTGAAGAACAAAACGTGTGATTGGTCGACGAAGGTGACAAAGGCAAATCTGGTGACAGGAACCACTAAACCAGGTCTCATTTTGCCTTCTTTACTTTCTTCCTCATTTTCAGCATCATTTTCAATTATTTCTTCAAGTAGAGGACGTGTTTCTTCCACTTTAATTGAAACTTTGATCTCGTGTCCTATCAGTGGTTCTTCTGTTTTCATGCCCAAGACTTGTTTGATTTCGTCAGTTTTCAGGAGGAATTCTTTGTGACCAGCTACGAGCTGTTAAAATGTAACAATCATTCATTAGTATCAATAAATTTAGATATTTCCTAAGCACATAAAATATGTTGTTTCTGTGAATAGCATTAGGAAAGATACCTCGACCGGAAGCAATGTTCCTGATTTTGAATTGTTTCCAAGCAAAAGTTGCAGTTCCACTTTTCCTTGCAACGGAGCTCCAGAATGATGACTGAATAACAACAAAATTAATGAGGTTATTAAATCAATTTGTTCATACTGTAATCGAGATAATAAATGTAAAGATTAAAGTATTTATTACCTGGCTACCACACTGATATCCAAGCTGGAACTTTTGCTCTCATCAGTAGAATGGAGAGTGTGATACCTCGGTGATCTGACTTCAACCAGGAAACATTCTTCATCTGGAAATATTTTCACTTCGTGTTAAATGAGAAAATACAGTAGTTCTAATTATAACCATTTTAATTTAAATATTTTATTTGCAAAAAAATGATTATTTCATACCGTATGGTCCGACAGGTTGCTCGATGTTTAAAGTGTGGTTAACCACTTGTTTCTGAAATTGAAAATATTGTGCTTTATTGAAGAACCAATGCTGGTATTAATAATTTAATGTCAATAAATAATAAAATAATAATAATAATATTAATAATTTAATGTCAATAAATAATAATATAATTAATTATTATAATTTTGAGCTCACGTGACTTTCCAAGGAGAGAGTCCATTCATCTGACTGAGAAAGATGTGGAATGAAATATTCTTTTCTGAGGAGGCCTGAAAAATTAAATAATTTTCTATTCATTTTAACTGAGAGAATATTTTACGAAGAAATAAAAAGATATTTTTACAACCTTCTTCAGCGGTGACGTTCAGCCATTGGACGAGTAGGACACCATTTGAGTTCTAAAATAAAATAAAATTAATATATATTTATTAATAAATAACTAATTGATTGATTAAATTCTAAAACTAACGTGAATGGAGAGGTTGACTTGTTTCAAGTGTGGTTTCAACTCTTGACTGAGGACGAGAGCTTCGATCATCACTGAAACAAATTAAAAAATATGTGTTAATAATTATTATTGTACTTTGCCTTTCAACGAACCAAATTCTCCAGGGTGGTATTTCGGTTTGTCAGTGCGGAGCGAAACCATCAACTCCTTTCTTCCAGTTGGGACTTCGACTGAACGAGAAAACTTGAAGCAGGAACTTGACTCGATTTTGAGGACTGATTTGTCTCCTAACAACTTTTCATCAGGAGATACCTGCTCACAAATTAATAATAGCAATTTAAAAATTTCACCGGCCGTTAAAAAAATCACAATTATTTTGTGCTAACCAAGACTCTCAGTGTTTTGGAAAAACCTGCAAAGTTAATTGTCGTTCAAAATATAATAGCTGGTCAAAAATGAAGCTGCACACATGTAATTACTTTTCGGAGTTTTGTCCAACTCAATTTCCCAAACAGAACGATGCCACAGATGGTCGTCACATGAAACGCTGAGGTCAAGGACACATTCTTCAGATTCGTTTTCTTCCTCCTCGGGGTCAGATTTGGTGTCAGATTTGATCAGGTCGAGTAGGTGCAGGTCAATCAGGAGTTCAGAGCCAGGTACGAGAACATCGCTTGTAACGACGACGTAGGACCTGAAAAATAAAACCTTAAAACGTTAAAAACTATCACCTCGAACATCAAAACGCACCCGTCAACGTACGTGTTGGTCGTTGGAACAGCACGGATGGCCAAACTGGAAGCCACGAACGCTGACAACAAGAGCAGGCACAAAGGATGTCTTCCCATCTGTGAATAAAAACAATAATTCATTTAAAATAGTAGAATTCAATGCAAGGAAAACCTCACCTTGAAAGTAACAAGAAATCGCAAGGAGCAATTTTTGTTACTGCCTGCCAATGGTCTCTCCTGCCTCCCTTTTATAGACGGTAGATCGATAAAACATTGATTTCCAAGTTTCCAATTAAAACTTGCCTTGGAGCTCACGATCGATACGTTGCAACTTGGTAAATTATGATTTTTACAACGTATTTAAAATAATATTACAAAATATTGTATGATTGCAGCTTGAACATTCCGTGAAATTCAAATCCCAAAGCATTATAGAATTTTATTGCTGTTTTTCAGTCCTTTTCATAAGAAAGAAAACTCATCTGGCCATAATTTCTTATATAATTTTGACATATACGGGTTTATTAGAAAATCAGAAAATTATGTTTTGACGTTTTGACTCACAGAAGAGAGATAGCATAAATTATTTCCAGAAACGGAGTTCAAATTAAATATTCTCAATCAAAATAAATAAAAGATTATTGAAATTTTTCAGGCTTTCTCGAAAAAAATAATTCATTCCACTTCCTGCTCACTCAGACGGGTGGACTCTCTCCCTGGAATCACTCCAAAAAGTGGTTCTTGCTTCTCCAGTGAGTGGTGAGCGCGCTGAACTTTCTGTGTTTCAAAAGGTTTCTTGATGGTTATTACTTGGATAAGGTTGTCATTTTGTTTTTTAATGATTTTAATTTAATTCTGTGTTTGTTCTCGTGTGTATTTTAAATTGTATTTTGTTGCTTATGCTTCAAACCATGATATTGGTGGAAAAGTCAAAAATACTGAAAATTATAATTATTACGAATATCAATATCGAACATCGGTTGCCAACATCGGATGTTGAATGAGTTCAACTTGCAGTGACTCATTGTTAATTAGATTTCATCAAACTTCACTTGAATGGAGTGTTATAGATTTACTTAATTATATTTCTATTTCCGTTATTATTACCATTGCAATGACTAAATTTGATTTGTTTCAAAATATTTTTAATTTTTATGGTTAAAAATTTTCTGTTTAGAATTGGAAACAACAAATTGCTCTAAATGAGCGTTTAAGCACGATTGTAACAAGTTGTCTAATCAACAGACTTCTCTTATTAAGGACGATCCATTCTTTGCAAATCCTTGGTAAACTTCGGTATTTTCTGAAATGATTCAAAGTATTGTTACTTGTGGATCAATTTCAAGGAGGAATGGGGAACTTTATTAGCGGTCAAGAATGTCGCAACATGTTTTTGTCACTGCATGTGAGAATGTATTATGGATGTGATCTTGTTGGGTAATTATGTGTGTTAGAGAATACAATTTACTCAAATTTTTGATAGTTTAAGTTGAACTTTGCGGGCATTTTGTTGCATGAGTTCTGCTTTGGCTTGGCTTTCTGAAAATATCAAAATTAAATAAAAATAGGTTTTAGGGTGACATTTTGTGAGTGAAGAAATGCCATCTATCGAGAGATTTTTCTAGGCATATAAAGAAACAGGTCTTAAATAATGATAACTTCATGTCAAAATGAATGTAATCAAAACCCTCTAAAAAAAATTTTTTTAAATATATAAGAACAAAACTCAATTTCGAGATATTTTTTGTAAAGCTTTCCTTGTGGTTGAATTCTGTCAACAACTTGTCGTTTGTCATCTGGCGACTAAAACAACTTGTCTGCTTTGCGAATACCTTGTTTCCCCGAAAATAACAGTGTCTTATATTATATTTTGCTCCAAAAGACGCGATACTATATAAATATTTCACTATAACTTTACTGATATTAAATTAATGGCTTACTATCCAACTTATTATTGTGTTGCAACAGACCCTAAATGCCGTCTAACGATATTAAGCTCTAGTCAGGGACTAGACTGTTCTTGCCGCCCCAAACTTGACCGTTGACTAAACTTAACTTTCAAAATTTCGAAAAACTCAAATATTTATGTTCTTAGAACTATAATTAAATTAAAATTTACAAAAACTTCCGCGCTTTTTTTTTCTCAAAGTTTTTTTTTTATAACAGTCTCAAAACTCAGTCCATTGGCAAGTTCCCTCTATATAGAGAGGACTGCCAAGTCTACAAGTCATGCCTGGCTCCTCAGTCAACCTGTCGATGACACACAGCATTTCCTGTCTCAACTCTGTCAAATCAATGTATTTCTTCACCATCCATTCTTTTTGCGGATTCGACGCTCCATACTTATCCCTGTTCAGAGCAGAGTCTTTTTTGGATTCGTCTATTCAAAAGACTCTATTGCACTGTCTCTTTCTATGGAATAACGCGCCGCTTTCCTTCACTCTCTTCATTACGGACCTTCTTTGAAAAATCCCACAAAGATTCTGAAAAAATGCAAAATGGATGAGAGCTTCACGAATAAAACATAAAATCTGGTCTTGGTATAGAACGAATTGACATTATTTAATATTTCACGAAACCTTTTAAGAAATTAGAACTTGTAAGAAAGTAAGGTGATTTTCCTTGATGGCTCATCAATCGATACGTTATATCAAATGCCAAATTGAAAACTGATCCTTCAATGAACACAGCAGAAAACTGGAGAAAGGGCGGCCATTTTTTAAATTTTTACGTACTCCCTCAAAATGCGTGTTGTGGTGAGGAACCAATGAGAATGGAGCGCGCCAAGAACTAAATGGAACATGTTCTATACTATAGAATCTATAGCCTTGGGCTACCGCTCGCAATCTCTCTCGTGTAGTGACAGGGTATCGTTGATTGTTTATTTGTTAATAAACCATCACGTTAGCTTCGTCTTCTTCGGAATCTCAGCGATGTAACACCACGCCACTGGCTCTAGTTACTAGGGCTTATTTTCAGGTTAGGGCTTACATTACGAGCATCTTGAAAAATCATGCTTGGGCTTATTTTCGGGGAAACACGGTAAGAGTGCGTATAATTCAATCATAACACTTTATTTGCCAATATCAATATTTTGTTTTAAAAGTATTACCAGTACTTTTTCCATACATTTTGAAGGAATTTAGAGCAACAACTCAAACGATATTCAATACAGCGGTACCCCGCTTAACGAACACAATTCGTTATGCGGAACACAAATTGCTATGTTAAATTGTGTAGTGAAAATAAGCCCTAGCGCCTCTTTTGGAACAAACATTAATAAAAGACACTTATTTTCATGAAAAAGAGGATATTGACACATGAGGGCAGGGGAGGTATTTTGTTTCTCGCCCTAGTCTTCTAGTTATTAAATGGACGTTAATAAAAAACACAGAAGGCGTTTGTTATGTGAAACGAGTTCGTTAAGCGACGCACCCGCCCTTTTTTGACGGTGTGCGTTATATGAAACATTCATTATGTAATGCGTACCTTAAGCGGGGTAACACTGTAAAAGCAAAACAATTTTATTAAAAAGCATCATACGAAAAAATGCCATCATTTCAAAATGTTCGCTTGACATACTCGAGCGAATTTGTGAAAAAATTCTGCCGCCCTACGAGAATAATCCTTCCACTGTTGCAAATATCTGTATAACACAACAAGCAATCCAATGTTGAGGGTTGCTTATAATTTTGTTATGTGGGAATGTCGGTTATCGTAACCGATAAGAGAAGAAATTTCAGCCAAATATTTATCAATTTCCAAGCCAACAACATCTAAATTTTGATTCCTAACAAAAAAATTGAGTCATTGGCAAAGAACCATGCTTTATTGAACAAAAGTTGTTCAACAAATAAGTTGTATTAGTTACAACCATATCAACTAATAAAATGAAATAAAGTAGCTGTGATAGAAGAGTTATCAGTTAAAAGTATCTCCATTATATTGCAATACTGGTAAAGGCTTAAATGGCAGTCAAAATGCAAGAACAAAGTGAACCTGCAAGGATGGAGAGATTTACATGTTTGAACTTTCTAAGAGAACGTTGGAATTAACAACCAACGATGAATCATAACTGCAACTTGAATTAAACATGCATCACAGAATATGACATACTTGAATATCCTTAGGATTTTATTAGAAGACACTGCTGAAGTCTACCATGGCCCAACCTTTCTTGTTGAAGCATATGTACAAATGTACAAATACCAAATCTGATTACTAAATCAATTATTAGCATTGAAATCACTTACGAACAAAAAAATGTACAGAAATGACTACATAACATTCTCAAGAGCATAATTTCCAAAACATGTGGCATTCGAGCATTTGAAAGATCATTAGAGCAGTCGACGGGGAGGACGGTAGTCGGTCCTTGGCTTCCTGTCGCAGTAGTGCAACAGTTCTTCCTTGACTAAACGAGGAATGATGAAGCCTTTTATTTCTTTAGTCGAGAATTGTTGTCTAAGCAACCTCATGCAAATGTTGGCCAATGAAAAAACTGGAAAAATGGATAAATTCACCACTATTTAATAACTATATCTTGCAATAGAAAGTTATCAACCTTTATTATCCGAGCTAATCAAAATTGATATAAATTTGCTATTAAAGTCAGAATTATATTTTTATTTCAAAAGTTTGCAACAAGACATTTTAAATTACCTGGTATTACAATTTCAACTACTACAGGATTCTTTCTATCAGGACTGTTAGGAGCTAAATAAACACTTTCTCTCTTAGTGGTGACCAGTCTCTCTCCTGTTTCGACATCTTCGAATAACCACACATGGCCTACATAAGTGGTTATTAACTGCTGCTTTCCTGGCTCTAAAACCACGTATTTTACCAGTTTGCCCTTAAACGTTATCCAAATAATATCGGCCTTCCGTGCAGACTTATTGACGAATACGACGTGAGATGCTATTGGATTGTTATCGTCTCTACTAACTAACGTTTCATTATTCATTGTCCCGTCATTAGATGTTAAAAGCATTGGGTTTAGCTTAGGAAAATAGAGAAATAAATCCCGGAGAATACCGTTCAGAAAAGTTCCATGAATTTACTATAAAAGCGAAATCTAAAAACATAAACAAATTTTTCTAAAAGTAAACCGAAAAATTGACTTGCTATGCATTTTGACGCAAAAAATTAAAGTTTCGTAATACTTAAGATGTGTTCACTTTTTTCTGCATTTACAGATTTTTTTTCTGCAACAGTTCGTTTGGTTTTCCTCATGGAAGATGCTGCGAATTTTCGACCGTCCCCTGTCCTCCTTGATTTTTTGGATTCCATTGCAGATTCCGTCAGTCTTGGAGGATAAGGAGATTGTTCGTCATCTTTTGGTTCTAAATATTTATATTGGTTAAAAAGTTTTGTTAAAAGCAATAACGTTAGTGTAATATTAATATTAATGTGATCAGGGATTTGGGGGGCATTGATGAGTTTAGAATATACGCAAAGAAAGGTCATTCCCTCACGTTGAGCGAGGTTTGACCTTCCCTCCCCCTCCCTCTTCTGAAAACAAAACTGAAATGACGTCCTTAATTATGATCTTACACTCATGGAATAAGCAAAGATCATTTCCTTGCATTTAAGATAGCAGAAAGGGGGAAGTGCTCAGTCATAGCCATGTTTTCATGGCCCGCGTGATATGAATATTAATAAATATTTAACCTGTATTAAGTGCCTCAACGTATGCGCTAATTTTCTCCGACCTCTGGAGCAAAGCTTCCATCATATGGTTGACAAAGTTCTATTGTATTAAATTCAAGTTCAAAATTTTAAATAATGTCATTTAAAGTTGAGTAATTGGCAATTAATGACAGAAGCTATAAGCTGATTGTCTCAGAGTTTTTAAATTATATGTATTTTGTTCTTATTATTGTTTTACGTAGTTATAAACGAACGTAATGTATATTCAAGTGTTCAATTTACCTTGCTTATCTGATTAAGAATGAGACTGGTTGAGTTGCTTATATCTAAGTCAGTTAAAACAGTATACTCTCCTGGCTTGTCGAACATTATAGGAAAATTGAAGAAAATTCCCACGTCGACATCATACCAACCTGTGATGATCATTAAATTAATAATTAAATTTTTAAAATGTTATTAAAGTTAGAATTATGTACTGAATAAATGTACAAGTTACGCGAGAGCTGCTAGTTTATTAATTATTCAATTACCTTGCGACATAACGCACGCCGAGTATATTTCGTTACCGCCTGTGCCATTGTGCCAAAGTTTGAGCAAATTAGCCGCAACACTGGCCATGGACATAGCATTTATTGTTGTCTCTTCTGAGTCAGGCATTTTACTAAAGAGTTGAGCGGCACTCATTTTTGGCAAAATCTTCCTCAGCCACTGATTGTCAGGGATCAATCTTCTTACCTGACTTTCAACGTTTGCACCAAATACGGCCGACTGGGCAGAATTCTTGACTGTTGCATGATCGATGTCCAGCTGAAAATTAGTCCTAATGTTAATTAATACATTGTCGATTAAGAATCTAACGACATTGATGTCGTACTTAAAAATGTCCATAAAACCGAAATACAAATGATCATTGAACAAACAAAATCTGTCATTGAAAAGCTGACTGCTTTCCCGTGCGCCAAACCTGGGAGCCGAAGGCATTCGAGAAACCAGCTCGGCTTGAAAGAATTTTAGCTAGCTAGTCGCGGCTTTGCATCCCATATGGCTTACGGCTTAATAGCCAAAATCAGCTGGCTTACATGGCTTGATTTTACATTGCCAACACCAATGGTCATTTTATCATTGAAAATGTAGCTGCAAAGTGCAAATATGTATTATTTGTATTATCTTCAGTGTCTCATACAGATCTACTAAGTATTGAAAATGCATCATTGTATCTCTGATGGCGCATTTTGCTTTCAAATAACACATGTGATCAAAATAAAATTTCCAATTATTTTGAAAAATTGCACACATCATAGCATCAGTTTAATCACAGTATGTATAGGTGTTTACAAACATACATCGACTCTTAGACATCGACCATAAGAACAATTTTTCCTCTTGCATCCTTGCTATTTGCCCCAGCTTTTTTTTTACTACTAATATTAATCCGATGTCTAACAAGTAAATTTGAAGGTTAGCAGTTTGCATATTTATTTTATTTTGAATTTTTATTATCAAAATCGGTCAAAGGCAGAAATTGTTATAATAATAGAGATAACTAATAACAAAAATAGAATTAGAAATATTAATTATATTGATTATTAACTTTTTTTATTAGTACTAAAAATATTAATTAAATTGATCACAAATCTCTTTAAAGTAACTAAAAATATTAATAAATTTGATTTAAATATAAATATAATAAAATTGGCCTAATTTAATTCAACAACAAAAGTTCAAATAGTACTAAAGTTATGATAAATTGTTTGAGACAAAATTATAAAAAAAATAACGATCAATACAAAAATGAATATAAAAAAAGAAAAAAATAATAAATAAAATAAAAATAAATAAATATTCTGAAATAAACCACATGATAAAATATTCACCAATAAACTAAAAAAACACATAAGTCAAGGCTGTTTGCAATCTAGTGAACCAATTGAACTACTATTTGCTTACTTATCGTAAACAAAGTTTATGCAGTTTAGGCATTAATGATGACCTTTTCTCATTCAAAATTAGTCCTGTTATAGAGAACAACTCTTCGACTGACACTGAACTGTCAAGGAAGCTGGGAGAGTAACCTTAATTGCAGAGACGTAATTGGGGGGGGTATGGCCACCCTGATTTTAGACCAGACGCAATAATAAAAGATCATCTCCCCATATTTTATGAAGGTTTGCCTCTCCCAGGAATTTTGGCTAGAAGCAAAAAAAGGTCGCTTTTTCAAGTTGTTTTCGATGGTTTGCCACCTTGGAAAAAGCTAAAATGACGTCCCTGCTTAATTGTGCATGGCTTCGTTTCCAAAAGGGCAGTTTCGCTTAAAATATTTAGATACCGGACCGATAATAAGTTAAGCGTGTCGTGATGTTGACAATTATGAACCAACGTTCGCATATTTTATGTTAATCAAGCGCCTACAACTGGCTGTTATGAATACAATAGAAATTGGCTTTGATGTAAAATAAGCGGCGACTCGGGATTTAAAAATCGGCACCGGCTGCGATATTATTCAGCTTGGCTCGGCTTAACTACAAATCGACTCGGCTCGGCGACTCCCAGGTCCTCCTCTTATATTATTAGATAGTTTTCTCCAAATGAATGAAATTAGTGGGTTACTATTAAGTTGTGACTTTGGTCCATAATTAGCCTTACGTTTGGAACCAAGCATAACTCACATAAAAACAGCTTGGGTCTTGCGCATTGAAACCCCAGAAAAGTATGTTGGAAATCTGGCTGACATTGAGGTTCATCTTTTCGGCCAAATTCACTTTGGCACGTTGGAGCAGAACTCCAGAAACCACAAGAATGCTTTCAGGGGGAATGTAGAAGGTTAAGGCCATCCTCATGTTGCACATGTTCACGTCAACGTCCTTCACACATTGGCAAACCACCATAACTTTGAAGTCGTCGGCTTTAAAATTTTAAAAAGCGAGAAATTCTTTTTTGTAAAGTTGATCTGTAAAATTCACTCCAAAGATCTCTTAAAACTACAAAATACATAATTTTTTATTTTAAAAGTAGCATAAATGTTCTGAATATTTAGATAATTTTTGCTTATATTGATAATTCGAGAATAACCTGCGTATGAGTAAATGGTTGGTCCGATTGTTCTTAGGAACGGATCCATTACCAGTTCTTCAGTCGCTTTTTTTGTCGGAAAAATGACGATTATGTGTGCATCCGCCACCGCTTCTGACAGGGTGTCGTAAACGGTAATGGTTTTTATACCAGGACTTGATGTATCCTCAATTTCTTTTGCGATGTTTATCAGAGTATCTTCACCTTCTTTGACGAGGCAAAATAGTTTCAGACATATCTGATTGTGTCCCTGAGATATCTCACCACTTGCCAAAAAGGGAAGGAAGTAATAGGCAATCGGTGACTTAGCAAACAGTATTGTAACAACGAGATCGCTGTGCAAACAAATGACTAAAGAATCATGAGGGATCACAAAAACTTATTTGAACATCCTGATATAGAAATGTTAAAAGGTTTGTATTATATAACTAAGAATCTACATATTTTGAAAAAGATTTAGTGTGTTATAATTTGAATTTGTTTAGAATAGTAGGAGGTATCGTAATTGTATTGGCTTTGAAACGTCATATTTTAAGAATTAAAATCATCATTATTATTATAATGATTGTTATCATTATTAAAATTTTAAATAAAAATATAATAGCAAAACTGTGTACGTAATCGTTGTGAAGTCTGCAACAGCTTCTTTAACTCTGTTGAGCAAATTGGATTTGGCCAATTTCAGCATATCAGAAGTTGGCATGTTATTCTCGACTCCGTAATAAGTAAATGCATATTCCTGGAATTCGTTAAAGCTACCAAAAAATAACTTAGGACCTCCAAATTCCAAAGGTTCCCTCCATATAATGGGTGATCTTTTTGTTCCTTCCCAATCGTTTGCTCGACACACTTCACTGACAAACCCCTTGCAATCAATAAAATAATTATGTTGAGCCAAAGGTATATCATTTATAAATACCTTCCATTCCGATGGTACTATGAGCATTGTTCGAAACTGAAAGTCAGGTAATACTTTGTTCATCGTGTGAGCTAGAACTTCAATTTTAGCAAAATATGGACAATTAGCTGGACCTGCCGAGTTTAAATTTAATTCGTTATGTAAATAAATTAAAAAAGCTATGCTAAATTGTTAATCAGCTTAATAGGTTCTTTAAAAATATTACCTGCTATTACAAATTTGGCCATTACGAAACTAAACGTTTTGCAATGTACAATAAATAAACAGTACGTTTATTTGGAATGTGACGCGCGCTTCAATCTAAAGCCTGTGATAGGTGGAATAAAAAAAAGAAGCATTAATTGAAAGCTTAAAAATCGTTTGAAAAATTACATAAATTGCTACTAGAGCTCGTTTACAGTCGGAATGGAGAGTGTTTCCATAAAGAAAAATAAGTTCAGTTTGAAGAATAAAACTGGAGCTGGTAAGTTTTCTTCTACGGAAAAGCAAATTGATTCAAAAGATGGGTATGGAAAAACTGTTTTCGATGTAAAAATCACTGAAAGAGAAACGAATACGACCGATAAGTAAGTTTATTTAAGTTAGTGATTAATTTATGATCTCTTAACAGCATTGTTATATTTTAGACTTATGAAGAGCTGCTTGCCTCAAGTCAAAACCAGTAATTTATTTTCTGACTGGAAACCTCTTCCAAAAATAGAAGATATGATGGTTTATTGATTGCTTTAAAAACATGTGTTAAATTTTAAAATGTTCTTAAAACTAGCAAATGTTGGCACTCACTTTTAGGAAGCTCCAGCAAAGTGTGTTAAGGAAAACAAATTGAATTCAGCAAATACCAAAAGCAACTCAAATGTGTGGATGCCTCTGCCTCAGCCTTGCCTCAAGTGCATTGCGCAGCACTTTCTAGGAGTAAGGCTGATAGTGCAAGAAACTGGAATTCTAGAAGAAAGAGGAGCTAAAGTAAGAAATCAATCAGGTGAGTAAAGTTTTTGTGAAACTCTTTAGGGCCTTACAGGTGCTCATAAAGGTTTTATAGAAGGTATTCAACTGACTTCTGAGCTGCAGGAGCTTCACATTCAGAACAGGACAACCTCAGCTAGTTATCTCATTGAGAAGAAAGCCAGACTTGATGCAAGCAATTCAAGCGAAACGGCATCAGGGAATATTATGAATTAAGATGATGCCCAATTTGTTCAACAGTCTTGCATCCAAGGTTTGATTACCTGCTCTGGTTTTTGGAATTTTTGACTCTTGCTGAATGCATCTCAGTCTCATCATTCCATCCAATATTAAACCATTAAATTAATGAAGCAGCAATTTATTAATAATTTAACCTTAAATTACAGGAAGCATCCAGGCAAAGAAGGATGCTCACACCGCTTTGTCTATCAGCTGCAGACACAATGTGGTAGGAGCATGGATAGTCTTGCAATCTCCTCTCGTGGTCTCTTATGATAATAAAATGTGTTTGGCCAATATAAAGATAGCGTCATTCAAATCAACTGCACCAAGCAAAACATTTTTAAGTTTGATTTGCATCAAGCAATTCAACTCTGCAATCCTTCCCAACAAGTAGCAATTTTTTTTTAATTTAGAGAATTAAACCCATTGAACAAGAGTTTCCAGCAGTTCTTTGCCTAAAAATAATCTCCAAATAATTGCCTAAATGTCAGTAGCACTTGATTATCCATGATATAAAAACTGATGGATGGTGACAATAAAATATTGAGAAACACCTTAATTCTGGCATGATTGGCATCAGAAATGACTGACAAGTTCAATGCATTTCTTTGTATTTGCCAGCACAATTAATTTAAGTTCAAAGCCATTTTAGCAAAAAGAGAATTTTCCTTGAGAAAGTTAAAATGATCATGCAAAGTTGATGCATGCTTTTCATGTAACTAACAAAATATCACAATTTAAGACATTAAAGAATAACCAGTTTACAAAATCCAGTTGGGTTTTTAATGTTAACAGGATGGAGTTTGAATTTTAAAAATTGAATTCATATCAGTGATGGTGGAAATATGCCATAAGGTGTGAAGCTAATCAGAATCTGAATAATAATTATCAAATTCTTCACAATGTTCTTCGTACTGATGCTCATATTCTGTTGAAAAAGATAAACTGGATTAATATAATTTAGAGGAAAAGCAACGTCTCATTTTGAAATTATTGATATTTCCCACCTTGTTGTTCGGGTTGGTTTTCCTGATCTTCCTTGTCGTAGTAATATTGCTCGTCGTCTGAAAATAGGACTTAGAGTAAATACCCAATTTCAACAAATGAAATCAAAGATGCAATTTTTATTTGAAAAAGTGGAGGAATAATGGCAATATTTATCTGTAAATTTGTCACCTGATTCAGCCTCTTGCTTCTGCACTCCTGAAAGATCTTCAGACAAGTCAACCCTTGCTTTCTAGAAATGGAAATTGTGCGTTATTATATTTTTAAATTTCTAATTTTTAAATAGTTTCAATTCACAAACTTTCTCAGGAGGTGAAGGGCATCTCTCATTGGACCTATTTTCCTCATCAGCTTTGTTATCAATGCATGGCTCATGCCTCCTCTTTGTTGGACTTAGACCAAAATTTGCCAAAATGTCATAATTGACTTTATCTTTGAGATTCTTTTCTTGCAAAATTTGCTTGAGTGCTTCTTGGGCTGAATTAAACTCCATTCTAGGTCGGACCTGTCTTGGCTTCCGTTTCTTAAATGGAAAACATTGTTATTAAGTAACCATAAGAATGGTAAAAAAGGGCAAAAAAAAACTGTCTGAATTTATGCTATACTAGGATGTAGCATTTAATCATACATAAAGTTAGAAATGGTCATAGTACGTAGTTTTAAACTTAATTTATGAAGCAACTTATACTTTTAACAATTACATAACATCAACCATGAACAGGAAGTATCCTGGAAAAAGTGAAAAAACTGCTGTCATTGCTGAATTATGCAGGTTATGGCAATTCAATAAGTTGCTTACAAAGACGCTTTAAGATTTAAGATTTTGTAAGATTAAGGAAGTTTGACCAGATATGTGAATTGGTATCATAGAGTATATGGTTGGACATAAACAAATTGTGGAGTGGCATTCGATTTAGCAAAAGTGGTTCTACAATCCCGAGATGAGCGAATATTATATGAATGGAAGGATGAGACTCTTGAGAACATAAATCTAAATGATGCAGGCAACATGTAGTGATCAAGTTTGTGCATGAAGCTATGGAAGATATGGAAGATATGGATGTAATACTATTGTGATAGCTATTTTTGAAGTAATGTGGCATATTACACGTGAGATTAGACCAATATTGCTTGAAATCTTTTCTCTATGTGGTTTGTGTGAGATTTGAAAGAAAGATGATCAACCCAAGAAATTTAGAAATTTGGTTAATTACTACTTTGTTGGCTTTTTGGTTAAGAAGCAATTCTCTCTCTTTTCTTAATTCTTTTTCTGGAAAAGAGAAAAATTTACTATATTTCAGTGAGACATATTGGAAATAATTAAATATCTATTGAAAACCTCTTGATTCTTTTAGAAATTCTGCATTCTCCCTCATCCAACCCAATGTTTTGATTTTCACTTCATCTTCAGTTAATATCATCTGAAGTCAAATAGTACAACATCAAATAATGCCAATAACTGAACCAAATCATTTGCTAATATTTAAACCCTAAAACAACTCAATTTATTTTATTCAAATTCCAGACACCTTATTGATATGTAATTGTTATCGATTAGTTGTAATTAATAAGAACCTCATCCAACTCTGCATCATCAATTCCTTCAAGGTCGAGTTCTCCGTCCATTTCATCTCCATTTATTTCTAAATTACAATTACATGTAAAGTAATATTTCTTAAACAGATCAAGCGATTAAGTTATACCTTGTGAAATGCATTCCTTTATGGAATCCTTCAACGCAAGGCTCGACACTGTTTCAATGATGGTACAATTCTCTGTGTTGCCCAAATTTTGATTCAAAATGTCCTGCAACTCCGATGATTCGAACTTGTCAACATCTGGATCGTCTTCCATAACGCATGACGGTGAATTTGGGAATGAATTTGACACCAACCTATATGCAATTCAAAATAATGACTTGTTGTAAAATACTTTTCTTCATTGTAACCCTTAATTATTATGTGAGAAAGAAATAAAAGAATGGATAGTCAGGCGTCTCTGACTTATAATGCACATGGTGCTTTATAAATCGTCGCCGTCGTCATCATCATCATCATCATCATCATCATCATCATCATCATCATCATCATCATCATCATCATCATCATCATCATCATCATCATCATCATCATCATCATCAGCATCATCATCATCATCATCATCAGCATCATCATCATCATCATCATCATCATCATCATCATCATCATCATCATCATCATCATCATCTCATCATCATCATCATCATAGTTCAATCATGTCAGCTTACTCTGAATCTCTGTAATCGTTTTCTTTACTCAACATGAAACTCGTATGAGAGTTGGTGTCATTTAAGAGGTCCTGATATTGTGCAAGTTCCTCCTCTAGGGCTTCCATTGTTGGTGCAACAGAACTTAGTGAAAGATCTTCTATGGTTAATAAGAATGTATAACTATTATTAATATATAATGTCTACCATTGATATTATTTACTTTCTGTTCTAGCAATTCACTGGTATGAAAGAGTTACAAAGAGTATAATGAGAATTTATATAATAATAAAGCATTAATATGAATAAATCATTTGACTTTGTAAATTAATGTTTGGACATCCTCAGAACCAATGCTAATTAACCCAAAACATTAACACCAACAACTTTTAATAATGACAATAAAAAGTCAAATGATGTTAGCCAATATTAGCAGAATGGCTTACCTTCTGTGTGATCATCATCATCCAGCAACCTCTTATGTTTCTTCATCTGTCTATCTATGATTTCTTGAATTCCTTCTTCCAATTCATCCTTCAGCTGCTCCATCTCTTCCAGAAGTAATGGAAGATCTTTTTCCCTAAGCTGAAGAACAAACAAATTCAAGTTTGCGACTTTAACTCAACAAGTAGTTAAAGAATGACAAATATAATTCCATCCACATTTTGTCAATAGACTTTCAAATGTGTGCTCCAACAGACCTCTGCCACTTTGGCCTTTTTAAGGCCGGCAGTAAAACTAGGGGGATCCATGGCATGTTCAAGGTTCATTGTGTGGAACTCATCAATGGTCAATTTACTGGACTCTGTTTGCTCAAACTCCTTTAATCTGTGTAGGTTATTAAAGTGAATAACAGAAATAATTTCTACTTTTAAGTGTAATTACCAACATATTTTGTTTAAAATAAACATAATGCTGTTGATCGAATTGGAGGTAAGCATTCAAATGCATTTGAATACTTTTTTAAAATGTAAAAAGCAAAATAAACTACCTGTTTTTAATGGTCCTCTCTCCTATCCGAACCACCTTTATGACATCTTTGATCGTTCTGTTGAAGTCGAATATTCTTGCAGCAACTAGGAGGGCTTTTTCAACATAATTTTTAGAATTTAATTACATAAACTACAATTGTTTCAACATGTATGAGATGATGTAAAACCTCACCAGCACCACAAATTCCAGACGGTCGTCTGCCTTCAACCATCCAATCTCTACTCATACTTGAGACCAATCGATTTGCTGTTTTGCATACTTCCAATGTTTTGTCTCCAAACTCAAGACTTCTGGCGTATCGTTCAACGTACAAGCATGGGTCTGTGGAAAGAAATTTTTATTGGACATTTGTTGCATATTTTCTTAAAACGAGGACATTGAAATTTATTGGATTAAATAGACATTTTTAAACAAAGATCCCGCCAACTAACTTCATGGAGAGTTATCGAATATGAATCTAATGAAGTACTAAATTTAAGCAAATCAACACATTTTAATTCAACAAACCTAGAATGGGTATTTCAATATGAAGTTCTTTGGCAAATTCTCTATAGATGCGTCCCAGTTTGTAGACGTCAACCTTGCAAACAATTCAGGAAAAATAAAACTCTTACATCACAACTTCTGATTGGTTTTAGCATTATCACCATTTTGGATGAGTTTTACGGTGGTGTGGTTTCGTGGTTTATGAAATTGCATGTGCACAAATGAGCATCTTCTAGAGAAGATGTGACAGATGCAGTAACATTGATAATAATAACAATAATAATATAGTTCATTTCCTTACTTTAACTTTATCACTGAAGTCAAGAAGCATTACTGAAAAAAAGAACAAAAGCTCACATCCACAAATCAAAATTATACTGCAACATTTCTAAACAATATTACTTGGTTTTAACAAAATCCTGCAGACGATGTAGAGACAAGCAGCTGCAACGTGAACAGAATTTCGGCCTTTTGTGAGATGTTTGCTGTTTGCAAGTTTAAAGAATTTGACAGCCATGTCTACATGTTGCTCCATGTTGAGCTGATGAGCAATAGTTTTAATTCTCTCCCTGGCTGAGAACAATAGATCATGTTCATTCAAGATGGCAACCAAATTGTCTTGATTACACATATTGTTATTAATATTATTTTTTATTATTATGCATTATGGTAGTATTTTATATTTATCCAAAAAATATTACAATGTTATTAATGTTAAATTGGTCAATCCATAATTGCAAACCATTTCTAATTGTCATCTGCCTTGAAGTTCCACTCATTCCACGACCCCCTTTTGAATATAAAAACATGTCAATCAATGTAACTTTTATTAGTAAGTCAATCGTTAAATGAGAACATTAAGTTATTTTATTGCATTGAGTAATATTTAACATTTCTGAAGCTATTGCTATAGATGATGTAATATCAGTAAGTAAATGATGCACACAAAATTTAGGCTAACCTTCATAACTTACAAACTGCCCAACAACAGTAGAAAATCCAGAAGCATTTTCTTGAAATTGTACTTCAGAGACAATAACACTACTCTCTACAACTGCACCACATTCCTTACATATAAGCTCTCCATAGCTGGACTCCACTTCACTGGAGCCACAGTTTTTGCACTTAGACATTTAAAACTTTCTGTAAACAATATTCTACATTTAAGTCTCTAAAATTCTCAACGGATGTTTAGTCCCTTAGTTACTTTAACAAGTTCACAAAATATGTCAGAAATATTTTGGTATTGTTAAAAGGATCATTATTACAGGAAGTTTGATTATTGGGACCAATGTTTTGAACGTTACGAATAGCATGAATAAACCCTAACATCTTTGTCACGGAAGTTTTCAGATCTCACTGAGATCAGTAAAGTCAATTCAAGTAATTGTTCAAAAAACAACTTTCATGGAAAATTTTGAAGTTGTGAATATCATTTGCAAAAATGTTTAAGCCACATTTGAGCGATCTTACCTCTATATCAACATGTAAAATTCCAGGAATAAAAATGAATCTGATATATAAACGTAAGTTGAAGTAATATAAAAGTTACAGTTTTTAAGGTTAAAATATTAAAACATATAAAAATAAAATGTTTTAAAATTATAAAACTAAAACAAATGATTAAATTGCAAGAGTACAAATGGTTACTTTTCGATATATTTATCGCTATCTGGATTAAATTTGGATGTGAACAAAAATTTGCAATGATAAAAATAGACATTTTCTTTGAAAAAGCTGAATATATGGGCATTGATTCATGATGTTAATCAGACTTTCGCATTCATTAAAAACCGAACTTATCGCGAAAATTTTAAGACACAAATGCCTCACAGGATGGCGCTACGACGTTTTGTTAATTTAAACCAAGTCCTCAAATCATTTCTAGACCTAGTAGTTCCGCATTATTTTATTAGTTATCTCTACCAACATTTACGCTAACATATCTCTAATATGGCATCGCTCATAATAAAATAATCCATATAAACATTAATAATTTTGCCATTAACTCAACTAATATAGTGAAGTTTGTAGAAGTAAACGGTTTTTTAATTATTTTATTTAGTAAATGTTTTCAAAACTAATCTAATATCGTGTAACAGATCCAAACTCTGAGTTCCATGCGTCATGTATTCATTTATTCAAATCTGTTAGGAACCAAAATAAATCTAAGGGAATATAAGATCCATAAATACTGCTCCATCCTACTAACACGTACCTGGAATCAATTGCATTTAACATATTCCATGCGAGTTTTAAGCCAAATCACTGGATGGCTGGTGTCACAAATTTTTAAAATAGCACAACTAACTGGTTTATTAGCGCAACTCAAAACCATCCCCACAGTGGTTAAGGCACGAGCTACTAACACGCCAAGCTTTAGTTATCTGAGAAAATATGGGATTCAATGCTTTTACTAGTGTCAATCTCTCAGCCACTCAAATTTTGACTGGCTCAAAGCTTGAAGTCTTTTTACTTGGGGACTTAAAAAGCATTAAAATATTAAAATCTTCTTTGCTTTCTTTGTTCCAACTGTTAGTAAAGTGTCGGTTTATCAACAAGTCACAAATTTCAATGTACATGTACTGCAATATGGTAAATTTCACTAGCAAGTGTTAAATTTAAACAAACTGCAGCAGAAATAATGTTAATAATTTCTAACAACAATTAATTATAATGCCGGGACTTGAAAAACGATCTTGTCCTTGGATATTTGGAAGAATCGGCAGTCCTACCCAAATAACATTTATAGGATTTATCTATCACTTTTCCATTCCTTTTCTTTTTAATTTCAGTTTCATTCTCCCTTTTGAAGTCATCATCGTGCTCCTCCTCTTCATCGTCCTCATCATCGTTCCAAGAACCATATTTATTTAACAACTGAGCAATGGTACGATCACTTGCTGAATCATTGCCCAGCTTTGAACAATTTGCTTGCTTCATTGAATCCATTGTCCTCTCAGATTCTTTATTCTCAGATAAATGTGTCTGAATCTCCACCTGCCCAGTAAAGTGAATGGCCGAATCAGATGAAATAGAAGGTTTAGGCTGAATGCTTCTAAATGATGACATCTTTTTAAATTTGCAATGTTTGATGGAATTTTTATCTGATGCCTTAAAGTTGGCAACTTTTGTGGTCATGACTCCTGGGGGAATGCTTAATGGATTTAGAACAACTGTTGGCACTTGATTTCCAAGGGCATGTTGTGCAACTTCATCATTACTTGTAAGTAATTTAGACTTCAGCATGAGTGCTGTAACATTGCTTACGGATTTGACATTTTTCAATGCATTCACACTTTTTTTAATTTCTCCTTTCTGATCTGTTGTTCCCTTAGCAGGTTTAACTTTTGCAGAGCTTTGTATTGCACGGAAGTGTGAGAAATTGCAATATTTTCTATTTCTGCCAATTTTATCTGTGACAGCATGCACTTCCTTTGATGTATTGACTGGGTTTGTTTTGTTCAAAAGTCGAGAATTCAGAGCAACTGATGACTGATTATCATTCAAAGCAAAGATAAATGGCACAGTGCTACTCCTTTCTGCTGCTAAAGTCAACTTATTGATTAGATTTTGTTTGTCAGGGGAAAGATCTTTTTGTGGAGGTTCATTGTTCGTCTGAAGTTGAACAGATTTCGGTAAAATTTTCATCACTTTGGACACTTGTGTATTTTTGTCCTTCTGACTTTTCAGATCAACCTTGTCTTTGGGATTTTTATGATTCACATTGGTAAGTGGTAATGCCTGAACATTGGCTGAATTGTTTATGATAATTTCTTGAGGTTGAACATTTAGTATGTTATTATTGTTAAGGGTGGCAGATTTAATCTGCTGAGGGCACAACTGATTAGACTGAGTCAAAACAAAAGGCTTTGTTTGAGGAGTTATAAACACACTGTTCTGTATGTTGGATTGATTCAAATAGAACTGCGATTGATTGATGGAGTTTACCTGAGACCCAAACACAGCTTGGTGACTGCCTATGAGTTGGATCTGTGGGGTCTGACTAGGTAGCTGAATCACTGACTGAATTGGGTTTGAATTGTTCTGTAAGACAAAAGTTGATCCAATGTTTGGATTAATTGTTTTTGATCCAAAAACCAGAGGCTGTTGTGTAAAAGATGTTGTGAGCACAGGTCCTGGAGCATGGTTTATCAGCAATGTCTGATAAGGTTGAACGAATGAATTATGGGAAGGAAGGCAGGTTGTCTGAGGCAGTGCCATACATGCTGTCACAATAGATGTGCCAATAGAAAGGCTCTGGTTAATTTGGCCAACAGTTAACACATTGTCACCCATTGCGCTTTCAGAATTATTGATGCCATTCTTTTGGTGAGAAGGTAAGACACTTGCATCAGAAATCTGTTTCTTTGGTAAAATTGGAGTTGATATCCTTGTTTTCTTTTGATTGATATGAACTGTTGGCCTTTTTCTACTTTTGGTTGTGATAGCTGCCATCGGAACTAAAATCTTTTTGGTGACACCATTTTCAACAATTTCGATCATGCTAACATCTGAAGACTCTCTCTTATTATATCTGTTTTTTGCCATTTCCAAACTATTTTGCAGATACCTTTTGCACTCTTCTTTTGATTGCTCTGATCTGTTCAATGTAAGTAACAGAAAATTAAAAAAACTTAAGTTTGTTAAGATTAAATAGAAATTCTGATAAATTATAATTTACTTGCAATTACATGCCTAGGATGCAAATGTCAATAATTGTTTACTAACTATAATCGTCAAAACTGCATGGCAATAAGTGGGAACTTCGAATAAAAAATACGTTTTAAGACTAATTAACAATTTTCCTTTTCCTTGTATGCCCCGACGCATCAACTACAAAACATAATTCCTACAAAATGTGACGCGAGAATAGAAAAGTATGATCCTATTGGGTGCCCAGTGCTGCACAGCTATCGAGATTCGCCAAACACAAACGGGTCATACATTTCAGAGCATTGAATAAGTGGCAGATCACAACTCAAATCCAAAGCACAAATATTATGCTCGTCCAAATTTCGAAAACTCACCCAACGAAGTTAAATAGGAAATTATAACTCCGATATTTTGCTCAAAAACAAACTGCGCGGAAATCTAATTGGCTTGTTCTTATTGAACATGCGACTTGCACAGAAGCCGTGACCCAAATTTTTAATCGACCTACTTAATTTTCCTTATGTGATTGGTTAACAGCAACTGGAGCAAAAAGATTATTGGTCGGTTTTTCGGTGCGCAGCAGTTTTTGACCAATAGAAAGAGGTAAAAATTGTTGAAAATTTCTCTGCAATGCTTTTAGCTTGTAAAAATGCATATTAAAACGATATTCTGCAACGGCAAACTGTTTTATTAAAGGATATTGAAACTCACTTGCGTAGGAACATGATGGAAAGAAATAAGAGCCTTTTAACAGCAAACTTCAACTGATAATATGCGCGAGTGGGCGTAACTATCCGATTTTGTCTAAACAACTTTAACGTCACGGATTTTTGAAAAATTCGTTACGTAATCTCAAATCTTTCAATTCAAATATAAAAGATCATAAAACAATGTTTATAGTCAGCTCGAAAATAGAACATAACACGGAGAGATCAAAGCCAAAATATCGGATCGCCAATTTGTTTCAGTTAAGATGGTGTTAGTAATTACATATAGAATAAATGGAAATTATAGTGACAAAACAACTATTAAGCATTACTCACTGTTTCATTAATTTATATTTTAAACTTTTAATATGTAAGTCGGTCAAAGGCGATGAAAGATAGTGACACTCATTTACTGCATTGTTTACCTGACACTTCTTAATTCAATGACTGATTTGATTCTCATCCGTTATTGTATTATTGCCTTTAAAGTCAATAACAAAGGATGGAATATTATTTTCACGAAATTAATAACGTTAAAAATATTTAAGCATTAATGTTATAGTAAAAATATTATTTGATGCATCCTTTTCATGCACAACTGTCCATGCACGTGGTACATGGAAGTTTTTTGGCTCTGGATACATGGCACACATACACTGGGAAATAGGGTTCCAGATTTTGTTATTAACATGATTTTAAGTAAATGATTATGACAATATAATAATAAAAACCATTAATCTAATAATTTTATTAATACTTTGTTATCTTATTAGAAAATGAATTTTAAAAAGTTAGGTTGAGTAACTAAACCGAGTATTAAAATGGGATTAAAACATCATCGTTTATTTTTCTAACATCAAAATCTTTTCATTTTACGAAAAAAGGATGACAAAAGCAAATGAAAAATAACAGATCAGAGCATTAATAACTAATTAACTATTTAATAACAAATAATTGATTTATTCTGCTAATTCCCATCATTTACTTTTCTGAAGATGCAACTTAAGTACCGCCCATCATGAGGTTTATAAGTTTTATGGAAATAAGCTTGATCTTGATTCAATAGCTCTCCATGGCAACCATTTTCAAACGTTTAGGAGACTTACCATCGGAACCTCATAATCATCATGGTTATAATGGACGTAGGTTAAGCGTTATTATTAGTTAACTGATAATTAACTAAGTTAAATGAAGTATTTTAAAATATCCGTTATTATTACTAAATTATTAAATGTCACCGAGAATTTTAACCACTCCATTTAGGTAACAAGACAAATTGACCAGCAATTACTAAAATATATAAAATAACGTAAACTCAATTGATGCAAGAAGGTAATGTGTTACTGTGAAATTCGTAAACACACTTTTAAGCCGAATAAACGTAGTAAAGAAGAATTTAAAGCCTTCTTAAATTGAAGCAAAAATCTTTTTTTGAATTTGTTGAATTTAAATTTTATTAAAAAAAAAAATTTCTTTTGTTCTTTGAAAAAAAAGTTCAGGTCATCGGATGTCTTTCGGTGCAAAACTAAAAATGTTTTTGTATGTTTTGTTTGTCAATCCATTGTTTGTTTAACACCTGAATTCAAGTTTATGTTTTTTTAGTAATGTATTCTCTTTTTATCGATTTATTTTGTTTTTGGTGTAAGTGATTATAATAACATAAATTTGTCTCTCTTACAGTTCATATATTATGTCAATTTTGTAACGGAAAAAAAAAAAAAGATTTTAAAACTCGGGCATGCATACTTCCACCTCCCCTCTCATCATCATCATCATCATCATACTTACGAGATAGACATAAAACAAGTAAGCATGCCCTAACATTAATCACAGTTTCGCATTACATGACTTTATAATACAAAGTAACCGCATCATTATTATCATAACGAACACCATCATCATCATTATCAAATATGTCATCAGCAATAATCATGCCTCCATCCATCATAATTATACTAGCTCATTATTTAATCAGTCTCCTTTATCGCCCATCAGCTACTGAGCTTCTCTCAGTATACCGTAGTAACCTCACTTATCACAATTGCCATCGTCATAATTTATTATAAAATCATGATCAAAACTATTGTTATCATCAACTTCAATGTCACTAAAGATATAATGAAACTGTGAAGCAGTGTATCTTATTTTATAAATTAATTCATCAAATTAAAATATTACAAGTCCATAGCTTATGCAAGTATCCTATCATAATCAATGTCACCGTCGTCACCTTCGTCATCATCACCACCAACATCATCGTCATCGTCATCACAAGATGAAAACACGAGAAGGAAAGAAATACTGAAAAACAAGGAATGGAAAGCGCTGAAAACTGATGGAATCTCAGCTGATCGCTAGCAAATGGTGAGGAACAGTGATGAGTTGAACCTCGACCTCTAAGTGAGAGGTGAAAATTAGAAAATAATAATAATAATAATAAAAATCATCGTCATCATCATCATCACCATCACCATCATCATCATCATCATCATCATCATCCTCATCCCCTCCTCCTCCTCATCATCATCATCATCATCATCATATCATCATCATCATCATCATCATCCTCATCCTCCTCCTCCTCATCATCATCATCATCATCATCATCATCATCATCATCATCATCATCATCATCATCATCATCATCATCATCATCATCATCATCATCATCATCATCATAGCATCATCATCATCATCATCATCATCATCATCATCAGCATCAATCATCATCATCATCAGCATCATCATCATCATCATCATCATCATCATCATCATCATCATCATCATCATCATCATCATCATCATCATCATCATCATCATCATCATCATCATCATCATCATCATCATCATCATCATCATCATCATCATCATCATCATCATCATCATCATCATCATCATCATCATCATCATCATCATCATCATCATCATCATCATCATCATCATCATCATCATCATCATCATCATCATCAATCATCATCATATCATCATCATCATCATCATCATCAATCATCATCATCATCATCATCACATCATCATCATCATCATCATCATCATCATCATCATCATCATCATCATCATCAGCATCATCATCATCATCATCATCATCATCATCATCATCATCTCATCATCATCATCATCATCATCATCATCATCATCATCATCATCATCATCATCATCATCATCATCATCATCATCATCATCATCATCATCATCATCATCATCATCATCATCATCATCATCATCATCATCATCATCATAGCATCATCATCATCATCATCATCATCATCATCATCATCATCATCATCATCATCATCATCATCAATCATCATCATCATCATCATCATCATCATCATCATCATCATCATCATCATCATCATCATCATCATCATCATCATCATCATCACATCATCATCATCATCATCATCATCATCATCATCATCATCATCATCATCATCATCAATCATCATCAATCATCATCATCATCATCATCATCATCATCATCAATCATCATCATCATCATCATAATAATGCCCTTAATAATCAGAGCTCGATTTTATTAAATGAGCTGATGACAAGCAGCTGAAAAATGGAAATGCAATGGAAGAAGAGAGATAAATCTGTAAAGAAGAGAGAGGTGAGTATAAGAATGTCGGCAACGTGCTGCAATGGCGCGCGTGATGCGTCGGCATAAACATTCTTTAAGCTCGGACGCAGAGACTTGCGTTTTCTGATAAACGAAGATTTTTCCTAAATATAAAATAATATAACCTAGATGACGACGACATGAGGATAAAATTGAAATAAATATTTTATTAATTACTAATATTATTGCATAAGACTTAGATTTTATAATTAACATTTGGCCGGAGATAACACTCTCGCGTTTCTGAGATTAAGTGGCATCTTTGAGATCAACGATAAGCTCAAACTTAAAGATAAGCTTCGACTGATGCATCAATTGTCATATTGATCTCTCAGAGTGCCAGCTAGGATTCAACATGAATTTTGGCTTCGTCTCTGCAGACACTTTAGAGAGATCAACAAGACTTCAAAAAGAAGATTTCCAAACACCGACTTTCACTTTCACCTTTGCGTCTCCTTCATCATCTCCACTCAAGAGGGCAGTTTCAGAACCCGCTCAAAAAGAAAGCGACCCACTTTTAAGAGCGGAAGCGAAACCGGTTAGTAACGAAATTGTCGCTGATTCGAAAGTTTTGTTTGGCTGTCTCAGTCCGCCATTTTCTCACGGCAAATATTTTGAACTTTCACCTTTGGAAGAGACCACGAAAACAGCGCGTCATTATTCGTCTCTCGATAATCATACTCCAGCAAGTGACAACAAGAGCAACAACATGATCAACGGACAATCTAAAAGCACTTCCTCGCAAATCAACGTCAACAAGAACATGAAACCCAAGTGCCCTTCTGACAACCTCCTCAAGAAACACTCGAAATTTAAATCCAGCGGCTACACTTCCAGCAAAGCTTCTGATAACCAAATAGGAGGTCAACAGGTAAAAGTTGAATACAGACATTGCAGATCCCTGACCACTTCTCTAAGCAACGTTAAGTCGGTTCTGGTGCCGGTGTTGAATAGTTTGGAGAAATTGACATCTTGTTCGAAGCAAATGCCTCCTCGAAGGCTGAGAAAAGCTGATGTTGTGGTCAAAATGAAGAACAAAAACAAATCAGTTGAAACTTTGGTTACTCAGTCCGAACTGGAAGTAGACGCAGATAAAACCAATTCTTCGACATCTTCAAGAAAGGGAAGCAGAACTTTCTGGTCTCACAAGAAAGCTACGAGTTCAACAAATGTTTTGGCACTCGACACTTTCAACAAACCCAAGGATTCTTATATCAATAACGGTATGGAAACTTCGGATTTGAGCGTTTTGTCTAGCGATAGTTGTCCCAGAACGGTTGTTGAGACCAGCGAGCAGGTGGAAACGTCTCCAGAAGACGATCTTCCAGAAAGAATCGAAAACCCAAAAAAAGAATCCGATGCCAGACGTAAACGCAGAGGCTACGAATTGACGAGACACGTGGCCGGACATTGCTTTACGTCTCTCCTGGCATCACCGACTGAGGAATCAGACTCCCAGGTTGAATCCGTCCAACTCGATTCTTCGCCAACCTCAACTCTTGCCAAGACGCCGTCCGTTCCCAAACTTTCCCAGCCAACCGCACCTCTTCCAATTCCTACAGCCGTATCGGACTCTACGGCCAACATAGAAGCTTCGACGAGTACTGCTTATTCTCAGTATTTTTTTAAACCCATCCACACGGCTCCAATCAGCTCTCAGAATATTTCCTCTGCTTGCTTTCCGTTCTTTTTTCCAGGCAAAGAACGCCACCACAAAAGCAACGAAAACACGACCGATAACATATCCGATGGAAAACATTCCGGTTGTTTCGGTTCCAATATTTCTCACAAGATTCTTTCTGCCGTCAGACCAGGAGACAAGAGAAGTCATAGCGGCAGAAGGAAGCACCCTTCCGCTGGAACAATCAGACCCAAACCAACCCATCCGCCAACATTCGATGTATCCAAACCTCCACAGCTGAGGAACTTAAAATATCCTCAAGCATCTCAGTCAAGATTTTCTTTGGCTGGCACAGGAGTTCAAAGTCATTTCAAAGCCAGTCATCCTCCTCAGACAGCTCCAGTTACCGGTGAGGAAATTTCCAAGCAGAGGTTTCGCTTTAGATTTAGCAGCGGGGGTTACATGGGGCTGAAAAGGAACAGACAGGGCACCATATTGGAGAATAGAATTGATAGGACCACCAGCAACCAATCAACGCACGCCAGGAGTTCATCCATTGACATGAAACCGCGAGAGGGCATTCCTGAGAGAAAATATCCAAGTATAAATCATATCTTAATAAATTGTATATTCTTCAACATTTTTGTAGATCATTTATCATTAAATTTATGAATCATTAGCTATTAAATATATCATATATATCACATAATAAATGCGCAAGTGTCACTATATTTCAGGTTTATGAGCAGAATTTAATATCTGCTTAATTTGCACATACGATTTGTGGATAATTGATATTATGAAGAAAAATATTTTATTAACTTTGCATCATCGTCACCAATCTCCGTCATCATAATCGTCATCGTCATCATCATCGTCATCATCATCGCTATCATCATCTCGATTAGGTTAGAATCTACATGGAGTTGATACTGTTGTCCATACACATTTCCATAAGACTTCCTTTCCGTCAATTTCGTCACTTGATCAACTAGAAATGAGTTTCCTATCAACCACAGAATGTCAGAAATTCAATGATGAATTAGTTTAAATCAATAAAAGTTTATTTATATGGTCGTCACTTGCCGCATCATATTCTTTTAAACTGAAAATATGCATTTTTTCTATTGAAACAATTAAATATTCAAAATATTCATGAAAGTTAGGCTAATAAGTATTTATTAAGTATTCAGTATCAAACCAAGTTAGTTGAAGGAGTAATAATATGATTTAATAAATATTTACTCAGTGATCATGACCGCTTTTACAACATTCTCGATGTCTTCACATTCAGAGAGGTAATTTCGGGGGAGGGCAGGTGGCCATTGGCTGATTTTAGATTTTTAGACTAGATGCAACAACAAAAAATATCTCCTCATAATTTACGAGGGTTTGTCCCCACTGAATTTTGGCTAGAAGCAAAAAAAGGTCGTCTTCTCAGGTTGTGGGAGGATTTGCCTTTCTTGGTAAAAATCTGAAATTACGTCCATATCATCATCAACATTATCATCACCGTCGTCAACAACAACGACAACGACGACAACAACAACAGAAAATGAAAACCTGAGAAAAATGGTCCTAAGAAAATGACCAAATTCCATTTTAGCAATCGTTGTTGTCGTTGTTGTTGACGACGGCAACAAAAAAATTAATTAGAAGATTAAATGGACCTCGGCTGTCTTTTTTGTTGTCATGAAATTGGCTTCATTGTTTTGAATAAATTTTATTTTTTAGAATCCACAAGTTGTGGTCGTTCAAGTCATGTAAATCAATTTTTAGAATTTTTAATTTTTATGTTTGCAAGAAAATATCCTAATATTTACGCATTAAAATTTAAATTTTAGTTGCGTCTCAAGTAAATTAAAAATTACATTTCTAATTTAAATTCATTTAATAGTACAATTATCTCTAATTTTTTATAATATAAAAAAACCCGGTGAATCATAGGCAAAACACAGTTTTTTAAGATTTCCACTAAAGTTTTTCTAATTTGCTTTGAAATCTCTGAAATGCATCCAAACACATTCTAAGTTTTGAGCTGTTGCCAAATAATCGATCTTCCATTTTTTAAGAAAAAATGTATTTGAAATATTTGGAAGTATTCACATTACAACAGATTTATTAATTTTCTGGAAATAATTTTTTTAATTAAATAAAATCCAGTCAATCCCAGAAAATAATGATAATATGATTTAATTAATTAAAGTAATTTAATAAGCCTACAGCAGTAATTAAAAAAAATTTGAATGCAAATGCCAAAACCCGAGGTCTGATAGAACGCACCTGTTAATGAAATTGTGTCGTGATTAATAGGCTGCTGGCGCGAGTTATTCTGTCACACTTTCATTGACATTTGTCACGAATTACTTGCTTAATTAATAAAATAAATCAAATAACCAAAGCAGGTGTTTGCGTAACGTGTTTGCATAAAGCAATTCCAGCATTATTTGTATTTATTCTGCAATTAATTTTTTTTCAATAATTGACTAAAGAGTTTCATTTTATTTCGTACAACTTAAGATTTCATTCCAGCTCCACAGTATTTCAGCGTGGATTGCATCGACGCTGTCGAGATTTCTTCCACCGGTCGTTTTGTCTCTAGATTGACAGAAAAAAGGTCAAAGTTCAAAGAATCACACGACCGCAAACTCTACAGGACATCGACAGTGATAGGGAGAGGTTCAGAAAAATTCAGTTCTGAGAAAAAAAAGTGGAGTGCAGGAGATGCCAGTCATCAGCAGTTGAGTAGCAGCATCCACTCTCAGACCAACTACAACACCTTCAGTTGCAGTAACAGTGGCTACAGTTTTGTCAAGAACCCCAACATCAACATCACCATTAATTCCAGCAGTAGCGGTTCGAAGTCTCCATCCCCAACCAGTGAAACGTCAGCGCACCTCCACCCACCCCAGGAAACTCTCACCTCACCTATGGCTCCACCCATGACTCAAGACGTGAGTAATGAAGCGGCATACATCAACAACGGTAGCAACTTCATCAAAGAACAGATTTGGTCCTTCCTCAAGCCAACTGACAACAAATTGGCCATGAAACTCTTTGGCAACAAGAAGCTGGCTTCCAAGGAGAAAGCTAAAAGGGCCAAACAGTCCCAGCAAAGGAGTTGGATCATCCATCCAAGGAGTACTCTAAGGTTAAGTACCCATTTATTTCATCATTTCTGCTGTTTGTCGCTAATGTCTTGTATTACCTTTGAATTGTGCTATTTCCGTAAACTCTTTTTCTATATTTTTATACTACTCTATTTCTATACTAATCGAATCGTTACAAGTTGACAAGATTTGGAGATGTAATTCATGAATGCTAAATTAAAATAAATTATTTAATAATGATAATAAATATGATGACGATGAAGTTGAATAGAAAAACGAAATGAAAATATTTGCATGGACATTTTCTCAGGGACGATGTTTCGTGAAAAAGATTTTCCATGCAAAAGGTTGCTAAATTTAAAATAAATGTTGAAAATAAGCACGCAGAGTTGATTACATTATAATGAACATTAATATCCAAATTTGTATATCCAAAGTATGCAATTTATAAAACACTTTATGTTTTTTTTTATCGAAATCAAAAACATTCGATGTTTTTTGTTATCTTTTTTTTTCCATTTTCAGTAAACCTTTATAATAATAATAAATCTAAATAATACTTTGATATTCTGAGCAACTACAAACAAAACGTTGAAATATGATAGAAATGAATCAAAAATGGTGCTGCCAGGCTTAGGATTTTTTCATAAATATTTTAGTAAACTTAGGAATGAAGTGTGATTAAATTGTCAAAACCAATAAAAGTAAATGTTGCTTTTTTAAAAATTAGGTTAGTATGATTTTAATTATGTTCCTCCTTGTGATAGACCAATGAATCAGGTAATAATAGTAGTTCAGGTGGTTCGTAAAATAGAAGTTGACAAATATTGTTTGTCTGACTTCAGATAACGAAAGTCTTCAATTAGAAATAAATAAAATTGACTTAAATAAAAACCAGATACTTCAATACATTTATGACCTTCATTCATCAGTCCTCCTATCTATCATAGAACATAATTATGATATTTTAATATACTTAATACAGTAATATTTAAGAATTACGATATACTATTTTAAATTTACTTTTTATTTACTATACTAAGATATACTAAGTTAAATTTTTTTCAAGTCATAAAAAAATCTCATAAATATTACTTTTTTTTTAATTAGGCAGGGAGCACTTCTGATATAAAAAATATTGATGAATGTTATTGTTTACTTAATGCTCAAGGCATCAGTTTTTTTTCCTAAATGAAGCATTTTTCAATAAAAACTAATTTGAAAAGAACTTCAATAAAAGTTTTATAATTTTACGTTTTATACCAAGCACAACAGCACAAAATCCTTTGGTATTGGTCTGCGCGTGCGTGCCTATCTATTTAAAATAATGGTCGATGATGACGTCATCGCCGATAAGGGATGTTATAAATAATTATTCTCAAGGGAAAAGTTTGTGATTGGTCAGAATTGCTGGATTCCCATTGGTTGAAAACATTTATGATCTCAACACAATTGTAGGAAGTGATAATATGATATAATACAGTGCGGACAGAAACCTTAAGGACACCCCATATTTTTGTGATAACTCGTTAAATATAAGTTCAATATTACTCAATTTTGTACGTAACACACATAATAATATTTATTGATATATAGAAAATATATATATTATCTAAATATTAATTAAGCAATTATTTTCGATTAAAATATATTATTTATTAGTTCGCAAGTATATAATATTAAATTTGTATTAAAAAAATAATTAAGAAAGAATTTTATTTTCAATAAACATCACATAAGACGTTTGCAAATGGTGGCACGAATAGTTAATTTTAATTTTACGCTTGAAAGACAAAGCGGAACAAAAAGAATGAATGAAGGAATCCATCTGTCATTCTCTGATTTAAAACGTCGTTTTAAATGAGTTTATGAAATTAATGCAAGAAATTATTCTTTCCTTCAGAGAAGTTAACTAAAAATAAAATGTAGCATAAAAAATACGACGCCTGTCGTAAAACAAATAAAAAGTTGATATCAGTTGTTTTTTCCGGTTGCCATGGCGATCGTAATGGCGAAAATGGGAGGCATTCGTCTCGCTCTACGAATTATTTCTATTTGTCACATTTTTGTCTAAAATATTTGATTTTTATATTTAAACAATAATAACAATAACAGGTTTACATTTTAATTTTGCAGGAATGTAGAAACCTTCAGCAGTCATAAATTGCGGAAACATTGATTGATTAAAATCTTTAAAAATGTGGAAAAAAATCAATTGCTGCCGAATGCAGGCGAAACGAATGCACATTAACATTTATAAAATATCAAACACAACGATGCTAATACTTCACGATCAACATTCATCCTTACCTGCAGTTATAATAATATAATTTAATTTGATATAATTTCGTTTATTCATTCAACTCCGTCATCTTCAATTTTCATACAAGTTGCATCCTTTTAAGTTTCTTTGGGGTGGATGGATGGCATGAGAGAAGGTCAAATGTTTGGGTGGATGGATGAATGGATGGACTAATGGATGGGTGGATGCAAGCAACCATGACAAGAAGACATCTCTCGGGAGCAGACTTCGAAGACATCCAAACAGGGGCGCAACCAGCGAAAAATGCTGGGGGGGGCTCAAGTTTAGAAAAGCCCGACGCAGTCGAAAAATTTTTGAAACTGTTCAAATCAATACTACTAATTTTAATTAATAAAGAATTAAAGATAGAACAGATTATTATTATAAGTTTTTATTTATAAGTCTGCAGTCTTTTTTGTATCTTTAATAATTTATTAATGAGCTTGACTATCTTCTGTTTCAAAGTTTCAAGCCAGTTAAAGCAACTGAAAAAAAAAAGTTTATGATATGTTTAAAATTGTAATATGATATGATTGATATCCTAAACATTTCACCTAATCTAAATTATGTATAAAATTAAGATCCTAAACAGTTTAAAACAATTTTGAAATGTTGTAGTCTAAATTACATTTTGATGTGTTTGCAGTTTACAAAATAATTTTTCGATCAGTCTGTGAAAATCTGTTCACCATTTTATTTACTGGAAGAAGTGCAGTAGTTTAGAAAATGCCCTTTCTGCATCTGATGACGTAAATGTCTGAATAAGAGCAACATCGAGCATATGCAACTCGGGCTGAATGCTTGTGGCACAGAAAAGATCTTGCAGTTCGATACATGCATTGGGATCAGACTGATCAGCACGTAAACTTGTCGATGTGAATTGGAGCTGTCTTTGCACAGTTTCAGAGTCTTTTCCATGAATGTTGCAGAATTCCGAAAGTTCGGGAGTCATTGTGCCATTCTGCAAAGCATCAAGAGCAGCCAAGGCAGGGTTGTCAAAACGACATTATCTGATCATCAGATAACCAGCGAAAAATCCTGGGGGGGGGGCTCAAGTTTAGAAAAGGGACGAAAGCCCGACGCAGTCGAAAAATTTTTGAAACTGTTTAAATCAAAACTACCAATTATAATTAATAAAGAATTAAAAATACAACAGATTATTATTATTATGAGTTTGACTATCTTCTGTCTACAGTCTTATTTTGTATCTTTAATAATTTATTAATGAGTTTGACTATCTTCTGTCTCAAAGTTTCAAACAGGTTAAATCCCCTTACCCCCCCCCCACCAAAAAAAAACTCATCAGATTTGGAAAAATTGCAGGGTCTCTCCTATTAGGCCTGGGGGGGCGCAAGCCCCCCCCTGCCCCCCCTAGTTGCGCCACTGCATCCAAACACAACCCAACATTCCTGGGATTCTTCGGACAACATCATTCAATTTGGAAAGAGTGAGACTCCGCCACATGCTACAATTTCATTCAATCCATCACTCGACAAACCAGTCACATCCACTCATCAATTCATCTGCTTTCATCCATCCATCCATCCATCCATGTATTATAGAATTTAAAAATTAAAGTTTCAAACAAATGGCTTTCAAATAACTCACATTATTACTGTTAAATTTAATTACTAAATGTTTTGTGTATTTGTATGGCTAGGGTTAAAAGGTGATTATGATGATGTTACAATGATAATAGTGAGATAATGATTGCAATCAATGAGGGTGATAATAACGATAATATGGTGATGACGATGGCAGTCTTCCAACAGGGCTTAGTTATCCATTCTTGTTTAAACGATTAGATATTCATTCAGTCGGAGAGCGAAGAGGAATACTATGATGATGATTATTAATATCCTAATATTTACATAAACATTTATCGATTTCAAAATCTTTACCACCATCATCATCACCCTGAATTGAATCCACTGATATTAAATTCAAATAATCGAGTAAACGTCACGCAAAGCAACGAGCCACTTCCTGATCACAGTCTGCTTATTCTATGCTTTAATTGATCTATGCAAGATGGCGGCGCCCATACTTTTAATCTTCTTTTTCGAGTTACATCCGGATTTTATCATTAAGGATTAGTGTGTTCGGACATATGCAATCACAGCAACAGCAACAGCAACAGTAATAATAATAATAATAATAATAATAATAATAATAATAATAATACAAAAATAATAACAACAACAAGAGGGATTTCGGAGACAATAACGCAGAAAACAAAGAAGGAAAAGCGAGAATATGTGTGGCAAAATCTAGAATTGAGAGAGGACAAAGTTAGATCCAATACTTGCGAATTTGTCAGAACAGCCAACCATCAATCAAAGGTGTACTCAAAAAGGGAATTGTTACTTGTATTCCAAAAAATACAAGGGACACTCAATCCAGGTGATTTCAGACCAATCAATGTCGGACCAATTACGGGCAGGTTATTCCACCGTGTGCTGACCAAAAGAATGCTCACTCACTGGCTTCTATCAAATTGTCAAAAGGCTTTCAGGCACGGCGATGGCCTAGCGGACAATATATGGCTCGTTTCACAAAGAAAAAGAGGGAGCAGAAGCAATGGCTGGGCAACACTTTTATCGACAAAGCATTTGATCAATCGATTGTTAGAGCAGCCTGCAGACTTGGAATTTTGCCATTCGTTTTGAGATGAGATACATTTCAGAGGCTTATCGCAACTGCTCGGTCCAACTAAAGATTGGAGAAACATTGAGTCACGGCATTCCAGCGAGCGCAGGAGTCCGCCAAGGAGACCCTATGTCTCCTTTGCTTTTCAATGCGGTAATCGATATGGTGATGGCAGAGGTGGATCCTTTCATCGGTGCATTTGCCGATGATGTGATTCTATTATCCTTCACGGATTTTGGAATGAAAAGGCTTCTGGTACAAGTTGAGGGGTCTTTGGCAAAGGTGGGATTGAGTGTCAATGCTAAAAAATGCTCATCTCTGAGGGAGGAAGTGCAGAGGAAGTGTAATCCATGTATTGTCAACCCGGATCCTTATCTTGGAGTCAATCAATATCCAATTACGGCAATGAATATTCCTGACAGTTGCAAGTACTATCTTTGGTCCCAGGTTGAAATATGCTTCAATAGGAAACAAATTCAAAACAAGTTAATTTTAATATCCATTGAAGCCAAATCAAAAACTTTACACTATCAAATCTCATTTAATACCAATCTTCGTGCATTATCTGACCTTCAATGGCATTTCGTTGAAATCTCTCAGTGCTTCTGACACAAAGATAACAGTCACGGTAACAGCAAATTTGCTGCACGACAATGGCTGCGGCTTCCCTAAGACACTTCCCTTGCTTCCTTTCCCGCGGGAGTTAAAGACTCGGATTGTTGCAGAAAAAAATGGATCACAAGAGTTAATCGAATATCGGCAGTCCAGGACCAATGAGGATGGGTTTCTGCTTGATACGTTGAAAGATAATAGCGTAATTCTCTGAAAATATGGAAAGTTCGGAAAATCAAAAGGGCCCGCAGCTAAGAAATAACTGAAGTACGAAACTGCGGCAAGTTTGTATGACTCGGTCGATATATATGAACTCCAGTCATTTTTCCAAGGGGCAGGAATTGGTGAATGGAGTGGATTATGACTAAGCGAATACATAAAATGTATCAACGTCAGGTCTGCCGTCCTCCCGACCAATCCCAGGATATCCAGGTATCATCCAAAGATGAACACCTAATGTGATTCAGGGTTTGGTGTTTTTGAGTGCCTGGACTTTCTATCATCTAGGTTTGCCCAGGTGTGGATGCAGCGAGAAGAGAGCGGCATAACAACATTGCCCGCCAATTAAAAAAGAAGCTGACCAAAAAAGGTTACATACCAAATTGAGCCTGAGTATAAAATATAAAGAAATTTCAATTCCAGACCTGGTGGCACGAGAGAGGGATCAGTCAATAGTATAAGATGCCACCATCGTTTCTGATACGGCCAGGTTGGACGAAAAACATATCAGCAAAGTCCAAAAATAGGACGACAAAGATACTCATATTTGGATGATAAACAACCGTCCAAATGGGTTTTCTTCTCCTCAGGTCTTTGCGACTGCATTCGTTTACAAGTGTAGAGGAGTGATCACTTCAAAATCGTACTCCTCTTGGCGCAGCATCGGCTTCTCCAGAAGCATGTTAATGAACTTATCGACAACAGCTCTCTCTGGCACTTACCTCACGTGGAAGCATCCCAATCGAAAAACTCAAAAACGATTGCAGAAACGAGTTGGATTGTAGCGAGGATATTTATTATGTCTTGCACGGATTGTTTATTTTTAAATGTCGATGGTGCTATGGTTTACCAAGAAATGTATTATGTCCCAGGGTTTTCTCAGACCCAGAAGGGAGACTAAATATTCGTTGCGGTTTTTTATATTGTCTGTGATCAAGTTCAAACACTTGTTTGGCTGAGAAAATAAAAGAAAAAAATATTAATAACAACATTGTTTTATAGCTGTATAATCACTTGGAAAGGAGATTTCCCGAAAGTGAAATGAAAGAGTGGTTCATTTGTTATATCTAATGTTTCACATCTCCATCGAACCTAAACAATTTCAGTTTCGGAATCAATATTTGCCAGAGATGTGCGCAAACACTAGGCTTCAATTATTCACAAAAAAATTAAAACCCGAATTGTATATTCTTTCAAGGACTCGGTCAACTGTACGTTGCACAAAGATTTCACAGGACTAAATTTGTTGCTGGATGTATGTGGGACCTTTCAAGCACAATTTCAAACTGATTGTGAGAGAGTACAATAGATTCAACAAGAACGAAAGAAATAGAAAATGGGAAATAGATTAGATGTGGAGCACCTGCAAGATGTAATGATCAAGTTGAAAATGGGATAGTTATTGACAAAGTTTAAAATCTCTGGATATGAGAAAAGGTGAAGGAGCGATTACTTTTTCAAATCGATAAAAAAAATACGTAAAGATTACATAATCTTGGCTCACAAAAATCAATGGGATGTTCAATTGAATTTTATTTCAATTGTTTAACATGAGTTCAATATTTTATCACGCTTAATAGTTATTATAATTATTATCATCATCATTATTATTATTATTATTATTATTATTATTATTATTATTATTATTATTATTATGATTATTATTATTATTATTATTATTATTATTATTATTATTATTATTATATTATTATTATTATTATTATTATTATTATTATTATTATTATTATTATTATGATTATTATTATTATTATTATTATTATTATTATTATTATTATTATTATTATTATTATTATTATTATTATTATATTATTATTATTATATTATTATTATTATTATTATTATTATTATTATTATTATTATTATTATTCTTATTCTTATTATTCTTCTTATTATTATTATTATTATTGTTATTGTTATTGTTATTGTTATTATTATTATTATTATTATTATTTATTATTATTATTATTAATATTATTATTATTATTATTATTATTATTATTATTATTGTTATTATTATTATTATTATTATTATTATTATTATATTATTACTATTATTATCCATTGAATTTTGCACTCAGTTTCCAAATTGTTTTTTATTTGGTTTCAAATTATTCAACTTTGACAGATAGACCGTCACTTTTCGTCTACTGATAATTATTTTATGTTTCTTCTCAAACAAATATTCATTCATCCATTCTTCTATTTTGTTGGAATGACAGGAAAGGTTCAAAAAGTGCTTGGTTTTTGACTAAAATTTCCAATAACGAAACACGATTTATAAACAACCAACTATAACATGCCTTCTTGGAGTCTTGCGAATGCACTGATGAATGCAGCTTGTGAATCAGTTTTTAAAAAAATCTAATTGTATGACAAACCTCACGTGGCTATTGTTTTCAATTAGTTCCTCCACAACGAACCATAGGTTATAAATCTATTTATTCTCAGAGACAACGTAAAATTGTCCAAAGTAAAATTTAAAGACCTCTCTAATTCAAAAGAGAAGCCGTAAAAAGTAAAAATACTTTCCTCTCCTTTTAATGGTATCATCCGTGCTTTCTGTCATCCAACAAACCCTATTTTAGTGAACCATTTACATGACCCGACACAATTTACAACCGGAAATAATTTCAAATAAAACAACATAATTTAAACCTGCAAACTGAATTAAATCTCTGTAATTTCTTCATATAATTTTACAAACATTTATATATCAATATGTTTCACGTTCTATAATTTCAATAGGTAAGAGCAAAAATTATTCAAAAAAATATTATTAATCTTTGTAACAATTTATATAACAATTTATATCAATTTGTCAATTAATCAATTATACTTTATTGTAACACATTATTAATTAAATTTAATATTCAGCTATAGCTTAACAAAATCCAAATGATCACAACGAATGTTGTAATAATCATTTCTTAAAATTCTTTCACAACTCAGGGTATGTGGGGATGATATTAAATGGGGTAAGGTCTGTGAAGAATGATCCAATTACAAACAACACGTGACTCGCGTGGAAGTCGAAAACTTTGCCATCACTTCTGATCAGCAGGAAGTGACGTCACTGGCGAAGAAAGAAAACAATTTCTGTTTTTTACCTCCAAATGCCAGCCGTATTTCTTCTTAGTAATATCAATGTGCTAGCTCTTCCATCATCGTCGTCGTCATCACTATCGCCATCATAATCATTAGTGGATTTTATGGTATCTGATTTAAAAATCCTTTTTATACATTTTCAAGCTTCTATTATATCAGTGCCTTAATCACTGGCAATAATCATTCCGAAAATTATGCTGTATAGCTTATTTGAATGCATCACTACTTAATGTAATTCTTCCTGAAATCATTCGCCGTCACCATCATCACCGCCGTCGTCATTATCATCACGTCATCGCCTCATCACAAAATGAAAAAAATCAGTTAACTAATTATTTATCAATCCAGGTTGTACTGGGATCTGTTGATGTTTGGACTTCTACTCACGAACATAGTCATCCTCCCATTGGCCATTTCTTTCTTCACTGAATCCATACTTCTCGGCTACAAGTGGATTTTCCTCAACTGTCTCTGCGATGTCGTCTTCCTTACAGACATTCTTCTCAACTTCAGGACAGGTGAGATTAGCAACTGGAGTGGTTTCTGTTTGCTTTTGATGGTTTGGAAGTTTTTTCAGTTTATTAATAATCTGGGTAAGGTGTTTGTATTTCTAATAATAGATTAGAAACCGAAAGTATATATATTATTAGATTATATTATTATTATTATATATTATTATAATATAAGTATATATATTATTAGATTATATTATTATTATTATTATTATTTGTAGTAGTAGAAGTAGTAGTAAAAGCAGTAGTAGTCTAGGAACGAGAATTCCAGATCTTTGCGCTTGGAATAAGACAGAATACATCGTTTGCGATGTGGCGATTATTAAAGATACAATGGGACTAGACCGATGGCATGAATTCAAGGTGAACAAATATGACAAACCTGATATTCATAGATGGATGGAGCAAAACAATCCGATTGCCAATGTGGAGAAACAGAAAGGGCTGATCACAGCTCTCATATTGAATTGGAGGGGCGCGGTGTCTTTGAAGTCCTGGGAGTTTTGGAAAGCACATGGGGTCACAAGAAGACTTCTTATGTGGATATCCATTAAGGTGTTACATGAGACATATAAGATCTGGAAATTTTTCAAGCATAGTACCTGGAGAAAACACAAACGAAAGGGCCAAAGAGGACGCACAAAAAACACTTTCAATAATTCATGACAATATTTCGAAAATTTATTTAACCATTTCAATACTTCTATTCGAACTCAAAATATTTATATTATGGTCCTTGGGTGATCCCTGACCCGTATGAGGACTTTAAATATTCGGGTGATGTTTTTTTTTTGATGATGGTTCTAGAAAGTGTCAGAGGGCTAAATAAAATCTTTGAAAAGTCCCCTGTCATGTGCGAAACCAGGAGATTTGGAAAGCCGCAGCAGAATAGCTTCGGGAGAGCTGAGCCAACTAATTCTCGGCGCCTGACCACGGCTGATCAGTTATACAAAACTGTTGATGGATACGGATTTTGCTCCCAAGCATGTTGATCACAGTGATAAAGAGCACAGGAGACATTGGGTCGCCCTGTCTGACTCTTCTACCAATTGGAATAGACTCACTGAGTCCCTTCTCCGTTCTCAGTTTTATATTATTCTCATATTAACTGTTTTTCGAGAAAGAGTTTTAGGGCTGAATAAAATGTTTCAAAAGTAGTAAAATTAGGTTTTCATAACTTCATTTAGTGACGATGATTATCAGAACTTTGTATTTTCATTATTTTTAACTCTTTATTTCATTTTTCCCAATGAAATTAAAATATTATTTATTTAATGATTAGTTAAATTGCACACATTAAGTTCCCATTTGACGTTGTTGTTGCAAGTTGAAATATAATTTTTCCAAGTTTGATCGATAATTATATTCCTTCTGACAAATTTTTAATTCATTATATTTAAAAGAACATATGCACTGAAAATATTTTAAAATTTACCGGTCACATTTCCTCTTGTAAAATGACTCTTCTCGCCACTGTCATCATCATCATCATCATCATCATCATCATCATCAACATCACCTGTTTAATAAACAACCCTCTGAAATTAGCCTTCACGCTCCATTGAAAATCAATGAAGCAGATCCATAAATCAATAACTGAAACACCAACTGAGAAATTGTTCCATGGAGATCAACAAAGATCGAATGATGTTTGATATTTTGCGAATAAATAAGTAAATTAAAAAAAGTACGTAAATAATAATATTAATAATAATTAAAAATGAACATAATACTTAAATAATAATATTAATAATAATTAAAAATGAACATAATACTTAAATGATCATGTTTTTAAATTCCAGACCTTTTCTCTTGTCACATAATCAGATATAAGATGCGTTGGTGCATTATTTATGGGAAACTGCTTCAAACCTTCTGACGACTACGATGATGATGATGATGATTACGATAATGATGACGATGATGATGATGATGACGATGACGATGACGATGGTGATGATGATGAGGACGTGCTTGAATGAAGATGTTGACGACATTAATCTCCCGCATCATAAGTTAATTAAAAAAACGTGATTAATCCCACCAATGCCATTATCTATTACGTGTTCATTTCCTTCGCGTTATTATTTTCGTTATTACCATCATTATCTCTTCATCACAGCCACAAGCAACATCATCATCATCATGTACACAATCAACGACTACCTGGCATTAAACTACTTTACTACAGGTATAATTTTGGACAGCTACACGAACGCTGTTATCGTCTCACCTGAGAAGATATGTCGCCACTACCTGCGCACGTGGTTCCTGTTGGACTTCCTGTCGTCACTTCCGTTTGACGTCATCATCGTCTTCTTCACTTCACATTCGAACGCTCCTCACATCGCCTATGCAGGTTACTAGTGTTTGTTCAAATTCACGATGAATAAATTATCAAAAATTATGCTGATGACTCTCGACGATTAACATCGCAGTCATTGTCGTCATCATGTTGCAAAAATTATTCGAATTTATATTAAAGATGACTCACATTTTATTAATAAATTAATGCACAAGTTATTAACAATGGCAGCCATAGGAAATCATTGCCTTGGGAGTTGAACCGGATACCTCTGGATTAGCTTACCTATGAATTATACATTCCATTGCGTCTATAAATTTCTGCTCATATCTTGCGCGAAGAGGAGTAAAGTAATGCAATGTACTGTAACGTAATAACAACAACGATATTCAGTGTATTTAATGTCTCTTAATAAAAATGAAATCGCGATTAATAGATAGTTATAATTAATGAGAAATTAATAATTATTACAAGAACTCGGAAGATGAAGACATGGTTCCAATAAGTGCGATAATGTGACGACGACAACCCAAGTTATGGCTTCTCTCGTCCAACGCTGTAGATGACTATCGATTCTGAGGCTCTTTATCGATCTTGTGTCTTTCTCCAGCACCTACGTCATCGTCATCATCATCATCATCGTCATCATCATCATCATCACATCATCATCATCATCTCATCATCATCATCATCATCATCATCATCATCATCATCATCATCATCATCATCATCATCATCATCATCATCATCATCATCATCATCATCATCATCATCATCATCATCATCATCATCATCATCATCATCATCATCATCATCATCATCATCATCATCATCATCATCATCATCATCATCATCATCACCATCGTCGTCATCGTCATCGTCATCGTCATCATCATCCTCATCATCATTATTATTACCTTATCGCATATTAAACAAAAACACAACAGCGGTAAATATAGGGCACAACTCGCTAGCAATACCTATCACTTGTGAAGATTACATTAATCGATTAGACGGTGACAGTCTTTAAATTATGATTAATTCAAGATCAAAGATCCAAAATTATGAGGATTATTACTATTATTATTACTAATACTATTACAAACTTCTTTACTCACGATTATCTGACGGATAGCCACATGTGTTAACGATCGCCTAACTAATATCTGATCAACAAATTCAAATAATTTCTTAGTCGTTCGTCTACGTCCGTGAAACGACAGCAAGTAATCCAAAGGCATCGCGTTCGAATCCCGACTCAAGACAACTCATATTTCCTTCTAAACACCTGAGATCAAAAGATTTGTTTTTTGGGAAGATCTTTTTTTTTTAGTTTTGTAACGAAGGTATTCGATAATATTTCAGTTCCTAGAACACAGGAAGGCAATGCCATTTTAACTATTTTTTAAAAACTTTATAAATATCATCTTCAGCAAGAAAACTTCCACAATCTATGATTACCATTTTGGTTATTTAGGCATGGACGTCGTCATTTCAGCTTTTTTCAGGGGGAAGGATGCGCAAACGCTCACACAACTTGAGCTGAATTTTTGTGCTTCTAATCAAAATTCAGGACGAGGCAAACCCTTGCACAAATACCCCCTTGCCCCAACCCGAATGACGTCCCTTTATTTAAGCATCATTATCGCAGGCATTTAATCGTCAGTCTGTCCACAAATCCATCCACCAATTCAGCCATCCGTACGCCCATCCATTCCTTCATTCAAAAATGTTAACAATCTTTCCACCCAGCCACCTTCTCATCCATAACTTGCAATTATTTCCACGACAGGACGTGCTCTGAGAGTCTTCCGTTTGGTGAAGTTCGTCAGTCTTCTGAGGTTGCTGCGTTTGTCTCGTGTGGGGCGCTATATAAATCAATTGAGAGTCGTGAGTGCAATGTTATTTTCCTTCTTCTTAACTACATTTTAGAGTCATTCATTTTATTACGCATCCGTGCATGTAAGGCCGCCGACAAAAATTTAGGCAGAGCATCCACGAGTTCCTAGGTTATATGAATTCGGTAATGGAAAAATAAAAACCGTAAAAAAAGTTTTAAAACTTGAGCGGGCATAACAAATTGCCAGGTACCTGGACACCTCGGCACTTACTTTTTACGGCCTTGTATGCGATTCTATATGTATGTAATTTTAATTTTTTTATTTAAAACTTTATTTTTATTAACAATGTGAATATTAAATTATTACCACCTTTATTTTTAATTGCACCAAATGCAAACATATTTCAGTGGGGTGGTTTGTTGCTGATTATACATTATATTGTACATAAATGTTATTTTTATCTCGCTTATGAATTTATGTATATTTCACTTTTAATTACATCTTATAATATTTTAAACATTTATTCAATATACCAAATTTACATTTCAACAAATGTAAAAAGTATCTCCCTTTCTTTGCAACTTTCACGAGTTGTCTTCCTGAACTCTCGTTTCTTTGACCTTTTTTTGATTTCATATTTCCAAAGTAATTTAGCCTGCCAAATTTTTAAGTAACATATTATAAATATTACAATGTTTATTTAACCGATTTGGTACCAAAATTAAAATATTTAAAATTAAATATCGAAAGTAATAAGAATGACAACAGAACGGACCTTTTTCCTCCTGATGACACAATGCAGTCGTGAGGAGTAGAGATGCACTGAAGTCAGGAAATCCTTCTCAGCTTTCGTCGTGAATTTTTGTTTTGAAATGATGTTTTGGCTCATTGGAAAGAACTGCAATGCTTTCGATGTCTTTCTGAGTGCATTTTCAATCCCAGTCACCGAATATTCCGTGAAACATTCCCCAAAACAAAGTTTTGGAAAATCTTTTGTCCTTCTCGTGAAGCTTCTGACCTAATTATATTATAATAATTATTATTATCGATATTGATGCTAATAATTCATATTCGAAGAGGAACAGATTTGCGATTATGGTAGCATTGATGACGATAATGTCACGTTCTAGAGTGCAACTTGATAGTAATAGTATTGTTAATAATGCCAATCACGATTTATCACTATAAATCAAATGAGGCTGCCACAAAAAATTTTTCTAAAAGGAATTTTTTTTAATCGTTTTTATTGTTTTATTATTATTATATTGTTGTTGTTGTTTCATCATTATTATTATCAATATTATCCCTGCCATTGTTATTATCCGAAATATTGTAACATTTTTTTAACATTTTAAATTTCTAACAATATATATTGAAACCTTTGATATTTGAAGTCAGTTATTTTTATTGTAATTAAAGTTCATTTATATGGCTCTTGTTCTTGTTATGGGGCGGTTGTCTGTGATGGGTAGCGAATGCAGAAATCTTAGGAATTATTATTATTGACGCCTCTTATTAATTAATAAATATTAGTTAATTATTAAATGAATAATAGCTAATAATTAATATTGAATGATGAACGATGTAGTAGTTGCAACAATGCATAAAACAATTTAAATAAAATTTTAAATAAATATTTTTATATTATTGATTACCAATTTTAATAAAATTCAATTTATTTTCAGGACTTCGGACAGGTGATACTTGGCTGTAATTTATTAGTTTTTTTGTGTAAGTTATGGAAACCATTTGTCTTCGATGGGGAAGGAAATTCTCGAACAAAAAGTTCAATTATTCATTTTTTGAAGTTACTCAATAAAAATAGCTTTTCAATTTTATTTCAGTTTTCAAAAATTAATTTTAAATTCTCTAGATTTCTTGTGCATGAATGCTGCGGTTGAGTTTGTTTTGTTGTTTTTAAATTAAAGCACTTTTATGTGCGCATGCATTAAGTTCTTCCTAATTCTCTTAATGGTACTTAGTCGATCAAGAACATGCATATAAATCTTTCATTTTAACCGAATTCAAATCCACTAACCGATGTGATATGATACATTCATTTACACTTCCGTCTTTCCTCCACTTTCAACTTGCTTCAGATACGTTTTATTGCGTATTCGTGCCCAACACCGAATCCACGAATTTTAGGAATAATTTATCTCTTCATTCATTCATCCGTCACTCCATCTGTCTAGCTGTCCAACATCAATTCTTTCTTTCCATCCATACGTGTACTATTTTTAACTCTCTGACTCATCCGTCCACCTATCCATCCACCCATCCGTCCATCTTCACATTCTTCATCTATCTTTTCTTTTAGTTCTTCCAGATGGCCAGTCGCGTCATGCACGTCTTGAGTCTGGTCTTCATTATTCTCCTACTTGGCCATTGGAATGGTTGTCTTCAGTGGTTCGTTCCAATGCTCCAGCACTACCCTGGGGACAGTTGGACTGCCCTAGAGAACCTCATCGTGAGTGGGTTTGTGCTGAATTGAAATTAATTGCTCTCATTCATTGTTCGCTAGGATTCCTACGCATGAAATATGTGCTAATAATGTCAAGGTTGTGTTAATATCGAGTGTAAAGTACTTGCTTCGGGATATGTCGTGACGAGCAGAATGAAATCGAAGCGACAAAACAAGGTTCTAATATTTGGAAAGCGATTCTATTAAAAATTAAAAAGCGTCAATGTCGATGCAAAAGAAAAGGGCAGCAAACAGTAACTAAATACAATATTCTCTACAACACTCGATCACAAAACCTCTCACAAAACCGTTCTGCCACTCTCGATCGCGACGCCTCACACACTCTCTCTCTCTCTCTCTCTCTCACCAACACTCTCTCTGAGCTTCGCCAGGCCAGAAGATACATTTTCAAATGTTTTTTTAACGTCCGTTGCGTAGCTAGATGATTAGCTACGCAGAGGGGTTTGAATCCGCGCTGCCATCGTTAGAGGCGCAGCCTTAACCATTAGGTCATGCGGGCGCAGTAGTTACATTGTCGTCTGTCTGTCACCTTATATATACATTCAGCCAAGGCATGCAAAAGGTCTTACTGAGCATCCAATCATTGAATCGCATGGTCCCAGGTTGACGACAAAAACGCCGCATTACGTTCATCACACCTCCGCGACATAAAATAAAATGCAATAATTAATTATAATAAATTACATAATTAAATTTAGTCAGGACACTGACATCGAGGTAATGTTTCTTATTACTCCGCCTGGAGCTCCGACGGGGATCCTCAGAGGAGTTTCCCCCGTCTTCAAACGTTTCGGTCCTTTGAATCTCCGCACGTTTTCGGGGGCGGGCCGCATCCGGTAATCAGCCGGATGTCCCTGTCCGTTTTTTGTCTTTCTGGACCCAACATTTAAACCGGCTATTCGTTGGCCTTGTTATGTCGGTCACTGCTGCCTGGACTGGAGCGACTGCGAAATCTCCCAATGGCTTCTTCATGTCGCATGCTACCTGCTTTTTACCTGCAAACTTCGACTATGCGAGGCTCTCATTGGCCTTGTTATGTCGATCGCTTCCACCCCAGTTTGCTTACAGCAGACATGAAAACTCTCAATGGCTTTTTCACGCAATTGATGAGCACGTGATACAGTCTCGGTTCCGCCACAGAGACGGCATTCTTTCACCAAACCTCACTTTTGAGAATGTCCCTAGAGGACAAGTGGTCGTACACTGACCTTATCGCAGAGACAAGTCAGAGCGGGAAAATCTTTCATATATCGCTCCAGATAAGGGATTGTTGCATCTCTTTCCATTTACCCTGCTGTGATTGCTGAACTGCGGTGTCCCGTTATAACAGCCCGGCAACAGAATAGCCCCGACAAAACAGCCCCGTCGAAACACGGCGACAAAATAGCCCAGGACGGAAAAATCCCGTAAAAATGGCCCCGTCAAAATAGCCCCGATAAAATAGCCCGGCGATAAAATAGCCCAGGACAAAACAACCCGTTGACAAAATAGCCCCGTCAAAATAGCCCCATGATAACTCCATGTCAAAGTATTTTTAAAAAATGTTGTGAAACTGAATCAAAATTTTATTCGAAATTAGTGCAAATAGTTAACTACTGCAGTTAACTAATTTTATAAAAAACGTAGTTAGTAACTATTTTTAACTACTTTTCCGTTGACATTTGATAAAATTAATTTCAACAATCTGAATCAGTAAAATTACTTGAAAATATCTTTACTATTCCAACAGTTGAAAACAGCAACAACCACAGAAATAAATGCAAATTTTGCAAAACATGTATTGTTTGTTGTTATTATTGTTCTCCAGAAATTTAATTTGCATAGTCTTGCTTATTCAAATTTGTATCTGGCTTACAAATTTGTGTTGACATTATCCTCATCACAAGTTGCTTGTGAGAGGTCGTTTTCAAAATTGAAATACGTTTTGAACAGATTAGAAATTTTCTGAACCAGTCAATTCCACGATCATTCATGCTGATGTCTTGTGAGAAAGACTCTTTTCCAAGAATCAATAACAATGAAATCATTAATGTTTTAGCATCGGCTAGTGAAACGATGAAAAAGCTGTTATAATAGTGAATAGAAATTTTAGACTCTAGTGTTTCTTATGTTTAAGTTGATCAAACTAGGAGTTAAATAAAATTTCCCGGGTCGGTTTTTTAAGCGGCTCTGACTGATGAGCTCGCCTGGGACCATTTTGGCAAGTGGTTTCATCCACCTTCATGTCTGGGTAGGATCTCTCACTTCCTCGATCGTCAACTCGGCTACTGACTCATCGATCTCATTTTGCGCTCGGAATTTCCTTCCAGATCTCAGTAGTGGCTTGACTTCGTGGATCCTGCTTTGCGCGGAGTTGTTGAGCATCCATTGCATTTTGATTTTGGAGAGCTTGTACTCTTCCACAGACCTTAGCAAAGCGCTTTCCTTTTGCCTTTGTGGCGTCCGAGTTCGGGCTATCGCCTGGAGTCCTTCATTTCCTGGACAGGCACGACCCCAAATATCTCGATGCACTTGTTGTAGATGAAGTCATTGAAGAATTTCATTGATCCATCCTTCAGGCTTTTCTTGAATTCTTGCTTAAGTTTCTCATCCAGTCCCAGTGCGAAGATTAGTTATTTGATAAAATTTAATCAATAACGAATAAAATAATTATGCAGAAGCATAAAAACCGACATAAAGACGATTTGAAAAGATTATTTTAAAAAGACTTTCTTTAAGTTCTCTGAAGATTTAATAGAATTTGAAATTCTTTCAAGGAAAAGTAGATTTTGTTTTCAGACCAAAGAAATTTTTCAATATTTTAAATATTCCAAATTAGAACACTTCTGACTTATTTATATTTACAGTAACAAAGTTATCCAGGGTGTAATACATAATAATATAACGTCAAAACTCAAAATTATTTTTTTCATCAAAGCCTCCACTACATTTTTCTAACTTTCGATCCATCTAAAAGCAATATTAGCTTCTCAAAAAATTCCTCGTGGCACTCAAAAATATAGAAAAGAAGAAAGTCGCTGGAAATGAAGTCTTGTGTTTTGTGGGCGGAAAAGAAAGAAAGATGGAAACGAAACAGAGAGAAGACGAAGTCGAACATTGAAAATCGATAGCCACTGATATGGGCACATCGGCTGGTAGAGAATCCTGATTCCTGAACTGTTCCTGATTACGATGGATCGTCGTTATGAAATGACCGGGTCGATGGTGTCATCCAGTCAAGTTGGATGGTAACGTTCCTACGTGTTTCGTTTCTGTGGAGAAATCAGTTTCAAAGCTTTTTGAAGAAGATAGAAGATATTTTCAAAGATCTTCGCGCAAAGATAAGTATTCATAATGTGAGGTTGAGATTAAATAAACGAGATCTTTGAGAACCGTCTTTCCATAACATAAACGCAACCTCCGTTTATTTGAACATAAATTTCAGACATGTGTTTAAAATTTATCTATTCCTTTAAAATGTTTTATGGCGGTTTGTATTACTTGCTCTTGGAAAAAGTTTTATGGCAACCTCAATTATCTGGAATTGTTGGCTCTTTCACAAAAAAGCTTCGTTGCATTAGGTTTTATCTTGATGAATCCACGAATGTGAGACATTGAAATCGTGGGGCAAATGAAAAACAAAATTATAAAAAATATAAAAAATACAAAAATGTAAATTATTCAGTCACAAACTAACCGAACAATCGCAAAACATTCCAGGGATTTATCTCACCAACAACTCAGAGAATTTCAGCAGTGACATCATTTTAAATCCACATAGCAGTGTTTCATCCATCACTTAAATCACATTACAGGACAGCGAATGGACGGAGCAGTACACATGGGCTGTATTCAAGGCTCTTTCCCACATGCTCAGTATAGGTTTCGGGAGGTATCCCCCTCAGAGCACTACGGACGTGTGGCTGACCATCATAAGCATGTTGACTGGGGCAACCTGCTATGCCCTCTTTGTGGGCCAATCAACAACCATTATTCAGTCATTTGGCATATCTAAAAGACTTTATCAAGAAAAGGTTAGCCCTGCTTTAAAAGAACATTTCTCGTGGTCGTTATCATCATTAGGATTCATCATCCTCGTCATCATCATTAGGATTCATCATCTTCGTCATCATCCTCGTTATCATCCTCCCTTTGATAACTAACGCTGAACTAGCTTGGATGCGGCGATGAATGGCCGAAAAAACACACATAGAAAGCCAGCTGTTGAATGCAGGAAATGAAATTAAACAAGCGAATGGAATTTAAACTTAAAATAAACTGAATTTAACAAATTTGACTAAAATTTAATTTGAAAGTAAATTAAATCCTGAGTAATTTTTAGTGAAATCATTTTCCGCAAAAATAAGTTAAAATAAAAATAATATTAAAGCAATTACAACCATTAAAACTTAAACTTGCTTTGGAATGGATTGAAAGGAGGGCAAACGATCGCTTTACTGTTTGTATAGTTGTCATGGTAACCTGAAAACACCACCATGCAGAATGATAAGGTGCTATTTATTGCAAACTCTTTTATTGTTACAAGCATGCTTTATGGCCTAGATTATAATCATTTGTGTTACCATCATCATGATCATCATCGTCATCGTCATCGTCCTCCTCATCGTCGTCGTCATCATCATCATCATCATCATCGTCATCGTCACCGTCATCGTCGTCGTTATCGTCATCGTCATTATTGATATCACCATAGACATCGTCATCACCATCATTCCGCAGTTCCAGCAAGTGGAAGAATACATGTCCTACATGAAACTGCCACGACCCCTGAGACGAAACATCACGAAATATTACGAACATAGATATCGGGGTAAAATGTTTGACGAGACCAGCATATTGGCAGAGGTCAACGAGTGTCTTCACGAGGTCAGTTGAAGGTCAAGAGGTTGAATATATATATATATTAATATATATTTATTAAATAATATAATATAATAAATATTAATAGATTAAAGTTCTTAAAGATATTTAATTACAAACGAATAACTTGTATATTATCCTGGATCGATAGCGATTATGCGTTTCATACAACTGATTGGATGTATTTAAATAAATTGGAATAACTACGCTAAGGTTGTATTTGTATCAATCCTCAATCAAATTTAATAAACGTTGATTAATTCATTTAAGGATCAATTTTCCATTGAAAATTATTCGATTGTATTAAATTTCTCTTTTAAAAATTGCAATCAATTCTCTTGATTCGATGCAAATTATTCCAAAAAACGAAAACATTTCAGGGGTCAAAGTTCAATCCTTACTCAAATTTCAACGTACTCTTATTTGCTTATTTGCCTACCTATTTTTTTTATTTATTCTTGAATTAAACAACACAATTTTTTGACTCAAGCATCATTTATCATATGACTAACAACTAATTATAGACATCTCTAGTACTTGTGTATGATCAGCCAATACGTTATATGTAATACATAACAATACATTCGACTGCAAAGATAATTTCACTTTGCATTCCGCCCCAAGCATGAGACTATTTGCATTTAAATCGCTATCCATTATGTTTCTTATTGAGCCTACGAACCTAGGTACAACGGATCTAATGGATTTATCACGTATGATTGATCTTTGAGTTATAACTGAAACATTATCAAAAGTAATTTGTAAATCCTTACAAAATTACCAGCTCACTTCGAGACACATTCGTGACCATTTTGACAGGAAATAGTCAACTTCAACTGCAGACGTCTTATCTCTTCCGTGTCCTTCTTTGAGAAGGCAGACCAAAACTTCGTCACAGATTTGGTGGCAAAACTTCAAAGTGAAGTCTTCTTGCCTGGAAACGTCATCGTCAAAGAAGGAACTTTGGGAAACAAAATGTTCTTCTTGCAGGAGGGAATGGTTTCCGTTCTGACAAAAAGTGGAAAATGTGTTGCCAAGCTTTCTGATGGTTCTTACTTCGGAGGCGAGGCATTGCACTTTTATCGTTGATAAGATTTAGCTTAGAAGCTCACGGATCGTTAATATATTAAAATTAATGTAATAATAATATTACTTAAACATTATCTTACACTTTTATTTGACCGGTATTGTATAGCCAATCTTGTTTTAGCAAAATTACCATCGTTGTCGTTGCAGAGGTCTGCCTGTTGGCGAACACTAAAAGAGTGGCCAGTGTCAAGGCAGACACCTATTGCAACGTCTTTACATTGTCAGTTGAACATTTCGTCTCCGTACTAGAAAGATATCCACACATGAGGCAAGTCATGGAAAACGTCGCCAAGGCTCGAGTGGACGACTGTTTTTTCGAAAAAGACGAGACGATTCTCAGCGACAAGACTGGCGACCAAAATACGGCGACCAGCGACAACAATCCTGTCACTTCCCCCTGTGGAGCTTCCGATGGAGACGATCACAAGGTCGGCTGCTTTGGTCTCGCCAGAAGAACCGCCAAAAAGCGGAAGCACCCAAAGTCTGAATGAGAGAATTTGAATGAGAGGTTTTCTTGCTGGTTTATTCTTCAAATGAGATCACTTTTGTAGCCAATCGGGACTCTTCGTCAACATTTATTTTAACCCTTAAAACAATAAAATATAGTAGCGGTAAACATTAGCAATCTCAAAATTAGTAATCTCAAATCTAATATAACTTTCTTGTGTTTTTCTTATTCCTGTGCAACTGTATAAATGGTTGCTAAAATGATGACGTTTAACGATTGTATTGACAAATACTAGAGCAATGCCAAGTATTTAACTAATTAATGAATAAATTGTAATTACCTATTAATCACCGCAAGAGACAAGGTTTAGAAGCTTTTAAAGTTAGCTGCCATATCTGCCAGAAGAATCAACATTTGACTAGCTTGCTTCTTTCTTTAAATCTTTAGGGGCTCAGATATAGCTTGCATGCGCGTTATTTAGACATGGATTTTTCTCACCATTTTCAATACATCATTACAATCGTCATTGTCGTTGTCAAACATCATCATCATCGTTCCACATGGCATGAATGACTTTTTATATTTGAAGCAGCAGTTTCATTTGCACCTCAAGCAATTACGATGATTAAGATGATGGCGATGTCATGATGATGTTGCAAGCAAGCACTGTGATGATGATTTTTGGTGAATTTGTTTGCAGGTATTTCTAAGTTTTTTTTCGAACAAACCGGTGTGTTTATTTGATAACAAGTAGCTTAAAGTTGCGCTGTTAATTGTAATTCATTGTAAATGACGTTTTTGTTACTTATATGTGTGATTCCTTATTAAGATTTGTTCGAATAATTCAACAAATACAAATGTTCTCAAAGCTTGTAATCTTCAGCATTTCGGTTGTTAATCTCACAAACTGTTTCTGCAGTCGCTAGTAAACTTTTTTTTCCGCCTGAAACCGTTTTGTGCACTTCTGTTATTTTTTTTTTTTTACACTTTTCGGTTGTAGTTAGTTGTTTTTGACTTAAACGATCTCAAGTCGCTGCAATTGTCCTAATCACCATCATCTCCATCCCAAACATCATTCGTTTGTGCAAAAATGTACAGTTTTGTACAGACGCACTCGTTAGCAATGTTTTAAGTGCTTTCATTTTGTTTTGTTTCAATTATAAAACAAATTGAATTTTTTTTATAACATTTCAGAATACGAATATACAATTGTTGGGGCTCTTGTGCTAAACTCAACTTCATGAGCAATAGCGGCTTAACTTTATTTCAACACCTATTTTATACCATTAAATGAAATAATTTTTTAAAAACTCAAACACGAGAACAACGAAAATAATATCGTTATATTTATCAGTTTATCACATTATCGTACTACAATTCACAACATTATTAACAAATTTCTTTCATTCAAAATGAGTAATTTAAGTAAAACAAAAAATTACCTTACCTAATTCTTAATTCGGAAATTTTGATTAATGTCAAATTCCGAACAAATTATCCAAAAAGATTTTCTATTATTATTCTGCAGCAACCAATAAAACTAAATCAGTTGCATGTCTTACCTCATGAAACACCTCAACACAAATTCGTTTGTAATTTTCCTCATACTTTACTATTTTATTTATTTCTTCAAGACATATAACTTAACTCACTTAATAAGCTAAAGAAAAATGAAACAGTTCTCATTTCACATATTTTTTGGCTTTGTTAGTCAGGGACGTACTTAGGGTGGGGGCAGGGGGGAGCAACGGCCAGTATATTATTATTATTATTATTATTATTATTATTATTATTATTATTATTATTATTATTATTATTATTATTATTATTATTATTATTATATTATTATTATTATTATTATTATTATTATTATTATTATTATTATTATTATTATTATTATTATGATTATTATTATTATTATTATTATTATTATTATTATTATTATGATTATTATTATTATTATTATTATTATTATTATTATTATTATTATTATTATTTATTATTATTATTATTATTATTATTATTATTATTATTATTATTATTATTATTATTATTATTATTATTATTATTATTATTATTATTATTATTATTATTATTATTATTATTATTATTACTATTATTATTATTATATTATTATTATTATTATTATTATTATTATTATTATTATTATTATTATTATTATTATTATTTATTATTATTATTCTTATTATTATTATTATTATCATTATCATTATCATAATAACACTGGTTGTTATGGAAAGCTGGACTGTTGCATTATCTTGTTAAAATTAATTTTTCATTTCCAAACTTTAACAGTTTACTTGAACCACTTGTGGCAACAAAGTTTAAATCTGACTATGAAAGAGAAAAATACGAAAAAGCAATTCAACTTCAAATTTCGATCTCATGTTAAAATATTCATCCTATTCTATGAGAATAAAATTACAAATAAATTCTTGACACCGATATTGATATAAGACGAGAAACAAGAACATTAGTGACAAACTTTTGTGGCCAGAGTTTGAACACTTAAAAAGTTTTAAAATGTTAATATTTGGGGCAAGTACTGTAATATATTATATCATACTATTCCAAAAAAATATTTATTGCAAAAAATTTGATATGAGGCAGTTTTGCTGAAAATAAATTTTTTTTAATATTTAAGAAATAAAAATGGTACCAAACGCAGGGAAAACAAAAATGGCATCTAAAAGCATGCAAGCTATTTATATTGCAAAGAGTTATACTCTAAAAGTAGGAAAAGTAAGAAAAGTAGGAAAAAATCCAATGCTACAGCGTCAACAAATGATATATGCCCCCATGGTCCCAGCTGAAAGGAGGCGGAGAATGATGGACCATCAATGGATTCAAGGATTACCAACTTTGCTTCCAAAGGACTTTTGATTCTGAATAACACCCGGTATAATGACGTGCCATTTAGAAAATATACGTGTGGAAGAGTTTTCGCAACCGAGGGGGATCTCAAAGTCTATTTCAATCTATCAAACAAAAGCAAATTGTTGGTGTGGGGCGTTGAGACAGTACCATCGCAAAGTTGCAGATAGGTAAAATGCCGGACGACACCGGACCGGAATCAAACCAGTTTTGAGTGTGTCCGAGTCTCTCGCCAAGGACAGACCCCCAAGAGACAGGATAAGGTTTTCTCGAGGAAATGACAAGAAAGGCTGGTCAAGGAAGAGGTGGATGGGGAACTTAAGGACTTAAGAAAAGCATGAAGAATCAGTGGTGGCTGTCGGTGGAAAGTGGCTAAAGAAGACGAGAGAGAAGGGCTCTCCTTCCTACGGGAAGACGTGAAGAGGCGAGTGAGGGATTTGCGCCGCGCTAAAAGAGGGAGGCAGATGAAGTATATCGAGGAGAAGAGCTAGGAGAAGCTTTTTTAGTGATCCGTACAGATACGGGAGATTGCCACTAGACCCTCCGAATTCGGAAGAACTTTCTGTAGAGCAAGACTAGTTGGAGGAACACTTACTCAACCTATAGTGACGCCCTCCGCCATGAGTCTACAGGAAAAGGCCGACATCTCGGCGGTGCCTCTGCCTTTCAGACAAAATCACTAAGAGTGAATTGTGTGGTAAAACAGTTCGAGCTGCACACAGCCTTAATGAGATGAAAAATAAGAAAGATAGCTCCACCCCAACAACAAAATTAGCTCCGCCTGTAATGATTAAAAGTGAATATGCATTTAATTAAAGGTTTACCAATATGTCGCGAGGTGTCTACTAAATTTTTAAAATTTGACACGACTAGAAATTCTTCGCAAATGTAGGTTATTTTGAATAATATAAAAATATAGCACGATTATCTACTATAAAGTGATCGAGAAAAACATTTTCATCAGTACTTAGTTTGCAATTCTAATAGTTTAGGATGAAATGATATGCGACAAATGTTCTCTAATTTCTTATCACCGACTTTGAAGTGAAACCCCCAAATTCCTGCGGGTTGGGGTTTTGAGTATTTATCTATAAAATGAAATAATTGTAGAAATAGTTTCGTTAATTGTTCTCAAGTATAATAATAAGTTAGGTAATGAAGATGATTATTATTATAAAATAAAACTCTTTTTTTTATCTTTTTTTATTTTCCTCTCAAGCTCTTGCTGTCATACTTATTTCTTAATAAATAGCCTAATGATGACCATAACAAGCAGTCACTAGTCGGGTCTTCAGCAAATTCAATCGCTTAATATTTTGCGAAAGTGCACGGATACCATCAATGATTGTCATCTCGTTAACTTTCTTAAACTGAATCCGCGGATATCCGAAATTCATTGGCACACCCGCTCGCCTCGGTGAGATATAGAATAAAGCTTTTAAGAACAAAATAAAAAATTACAATAAGAATAAATTTTAGAAAACTGTTGCACATTGAACAAAATATGAATTTCGTCGTTCAGGTGTGAGTAGACATGCAGTGGATTGATTGTTTCAAAGAAAAAATGATATTTTTACTTTTCTGAAGTCTTCAATTAATCATTTAAGTTGATAAAATACATGCGTTTTGAATGATTTATCTGTTATTTAACATGCTTTATTAGTAATTTCTACTTTATTATTGGAAAATATAAATTAATATTTATTATTATGAATTGTTAAGGTAAATTGTAATTGGGATGTTACTACCATAACTGACAAGATAATCTTCTATTGTTGGTTTTAAATTTAAATGTTGATACAGTGTGGTATAAATTAGTAAGCATTTCCAAATTAGTTTTTTGATTGAAAAGAAATGAAGACATTTATCAAAAACATGCGTTACACGCAAGAGGGAAACTTTTAAAAGAGACAATATCTCCAATTTACGGCAGAAAAACTTATACAAGGTTAGGTATTACAACTTACAATAACATGAAGAGTTATGTTTCTTTAAATAAGTTCAAACCTTTATTTTCGAAGATGTTGAAAAAGTTGATGTTTGCGTTGGTGTTGCCGTTTATTCAAGTTTCAACAGGTTGTTAATATACATTAAATTACTTAATGCTTTTGAAGTAATTACTTTAGAATTAAAAAAAAATTATTTTTACGACAAAAATGCAAAAGTAATTTGAATTACGTAATGGTAACATAATATGGTATAATAAAGTTTGTTGTAATATATATTAATAATATAATCTTGAAATATATTTTTGATCTTAAAGATTCCAGCGATTGTCCAACCTGCCCTAGCAACAAGTTACCTTGTCATACTCCAATCAGGTTTAAAGGGAAGTGTCCATGCTTAATATGTCTTACCAAATGCTTCGTAAGGGTAGGCGTTTATTTGCTTTGGGTCAAAATTAAGTTTTTGTTTTAAATAAATAAGTTAAAGTTAATTCGATTCAAATTTAAATGTTTTATGGCATCACTTTTAAGGAACCTGTTTGCCAGAAGGGAGAAGTCTGTACAACTGAAACTGTACATTATGCCAACTACACTGTCGGAGATACAGCCGTTTGCAAGAATTGTAAATATCAAAATAACGAAATACCTAGATGTAAATGTATGTCGGTGTAACTACACAATTTCAGTTGTACAATGTCCTCAGATAGAATGTCCCAACTCATGTCCGGAGAGCGGGTACTTCATCGACAAAAACGGATGTACGACTTGCTTGTGCAAAGATCCTTGCAGAGAAGTTTGCATTGCATCAATAAATTCCAGAATAGTGCAACGATCATTTGATAGAATTAAATTTATATTTAAATTGGATTAATTAATTACAGGTGACAATGCATGCATAGAAATTCCTTATCTCATTGCCTCAATAATTTCGATTTTCAGCTCAAATGTTCAAAAGGTTGTGAAACCTCAGCAATGAGCCCTGGCACTGAGCCAAACTATGAATGTGAATGAATAACATTTGATTCACAGAAATCTAACTTTGCAAAAACTATTTTAACTAAATCAAGAAAATTTATAAGTATTGAAATAACACAAATTAAGAAGTTAAGACAAATAAAATCAGAGAATAAATATCTTGGGATTTCTTTTATTCAGCCAATCTTTCGAGTTCCTTCATCAAATAAGATGAGAAAGCACATTTTAATCGCTCTACAATTTATTTAGCTTTCTGGCAGTGCAGACTGGGTCTCGAAACGTTGCGACTGTTGCAATGTTATGCCGTTATGATAATGCTGCCATTATCGCTGCATTCAGGAACGTCAGACAACGTTGACGCCATTAGATCAGTCTATCAGTTATGCAATGAGTGCTGCTGAAATTTATTAAAATTCATTTATAAAGTTCTCTGTATAAAGAGTAAATTTCTCATCGTAAAAGAACAAATTTATTAAAGTTCAAGGTTATTATAAAGGATTATTCAATTATTCAGTAGGAAAACTAAAAAAGTTCTGAAATTTTTTTAAATAATTTAATTTTATTAATAATAAAAGTCTTTAAAAAGACATTTACATATGCTTAGCATCAGATTCTGAACAGAGTAGTAAACTGCGTTGAAGATAAAATTAGCTTTCTGATATCAACTAAAAACAAATCTAAAAAAACTGAAGATAAATAATTAATGAGATGATGTAATCAATAAATACAATTGCTCTGAAGTTCAAGAAACGTAAGAGTTGAGGCTAAACTGACCAAACTAAATGTGAGACTAAAAGAAGAAATCAACGAAATTATTTCATAAGTTAATAAATGAGTGGTAGACTTAATAATTGGATATTAAATCTTCATATATCAGATTGACTGGTTGGCTTTATTCCAAAATTAGTCTGTTAAATTCTTCACTTTTGCTAAAATATTAACCTTTTTCAACAATCTTAAGAACAACAAAAAGTTCACTAATTTAATTTTATTTGATCCAACTATTAATTTTTACTAATCAAATTAGATTTCCAAAGTATTTTTAAAATTAACTTTTGTGCCGTTAATATATTAAATATTTCAGGCACAAAAATAGTAAGGTTCCATGCCAGGATCTTTGAGTTCTATGTGGCATTCTCCTTTACATTTCAGCTGAATAACAAAGTGAGATCCAAAATTTAATACCAACAAATTAAAACGTTTGTAAGTGATGCCATTCTTAAATATTCATGTTTAAATACTCAATCATAACATCCTTAGCCTTGTAAACATTAATAAAGCTTAATTTTTATTCATAATGTTCAACTACCTTACCTCTTTGCAAGGATCAACACAGAGACATGTTTGGCATCCGTTGACATCGACAAAGAATCCACTCATTGAACACTGACTGCTGCACTCCTCTTTGGGGCATTCTTCGACTTGGTAAAAGTGATTAAAAAACGTTCCAATGTTACTCATAATGTGATATTTGTACATCTTTACAAAATTCAAAAGCAGTTTATAATAAAAATTCAAAATATTTACAGGGCTTGCAAACAGCGGTTTGACCAACTGTGGTGTTGTCGTAGTAAACATCCTCCAAAATACAGGATTCACCTTTTTCACAAACCGAGTTCTAGAAGTAAATTGTTAGTCTTCTAACAGATGAAAAAAAACTGTCCTAATCATGTAGTTATGAAATGGACATTAATAAACTGCACATACTCAGATGAGAATATGTGCACCAAAACATCAAACAATTAGACTAGAACAAGAACTCTAAATGTAGCATAAATGTCAACAAACCCTGGCATAACATCTCGTCAAACACATATAGCATAAACAAGGTGCATTGAAAGACACTTGAGTGTGACATGCCAGAGGGTTCTTTGGGCATTTAGGACACATTTCAAGGATAGGCACTTCCTCTCCATTTGCACCTTCAGTAAAGTATTTGACTAATATCAAAAATGTTTTTTTTTTTAAATTTCGTTGACCAAATAGACGAAAAACCTTATTTACTTCATTGCAAAAATATATTTTATAAAAACATTTTCGATTACATTTAAAAAGTTAAATGGGGTTTAATTTAAATGTAACTATTTTTCAGACGCGTTTTAGTTTGCTTTTTGAAATGACTGCGTTAAAACAAATTATTTGGGTAAACTCTAACTTTGTGGTGCAGCGGCGGCCCTTCCTTCTGAGGCAATCAGGAAGAACACGACCAAGACATAGAAGCTCTGCATCTTTAAAGAAACTGTTCTACGTTAGGAAACAATTTATTTTAAATTATTTTATCACTTTATCTTAATTTAAATAAATTACTTGTAATGGCTGTATATCACCCACATCTGCTGTGGTATCTTGTCCCTCCTTTATAGTCTCAAGATGAATAAAAACTAGCCATGAATGCAACTGGCTTTACGTCGACGTTTATTGATTGTTATCGAGCGAGACCAACTCTTATCACATGCTGATTTTAGAATCACGTCAACCGTTGAGCCTTACTTTGTTCATGGACCATAAAAAGGTTTCACTTGCATCGATGATTATTTATGATTTCAAACAGTTTTAAATAATAAATTTAAATTTGGAAAAATTGAGCCATTTCAAATGCAATATTTGAATTTCTTATAACACGCCTGATTTAGCATGACATCTGATACACTTCAAATCTTCAGCGTCTAGACTTTTCCACATTCACAAACTCAAACGTTGAATAAAGAGATCATTGTCTCCACTGCACCGGCTGATTGAGTTGTACTCAAACGTTTTTGTTTTTTTTTTGTTTTTTTGAAATCTTCACACTAAAAAAGACTTTATCCACGCAGCTGTTCTTTGGAGAAGAGGAAGGCTTTACTGATGGTCCGCCTTCAGCCTTGCCAGCCAACAAATGTTTATAAAAAATAACAAAATAAATAATTAAACTTCAGAAGACATTCATGTGATATTATTTTAAAAAATTACACCCTAAACTAGAGATTAAACTCAAGCATGTGTCAATTGCAAAACAAAATCTTCTTCCTCAAAATATTTATTTTTATGACCTTGGTCATTTGCTTTGCAAATGAAATAAATTTATTTACGAATCAAATAAAAAATATTTAAAAGATATCACAATAATAGCGATAAAATAACTTAAACTAATAAATGACTTTGTTTATTTTAGTGATTTAGTTATTAATATTTTTTTAAAAACACGTCCATCATCATCAATTAATAATAAGTAATCTTTCTTTTAAACTCTTCTGAATTTTAATGCAGGTGTGAAAAATTTGTATTAAGCCAAACGTTTCTAAATATTATTTTAATGAATTTTTCTAACTCAACAAACTTTTCACTTAAAAATAAAGTTGGAAGGTTCATCGTCAAACTTGAAGAAAGATATGCATGGAACGCTCGCATCCAGCATATGTTTCCAAACGTGAAATGTTGACAAGAAGTTGCAAGAAATCGTAAGTCAACGACTATGACAGTGAACAAATAGGAAATTTCACCAAACAACAGTTCCCCAGTCATTTGTCTGACTATAATGAGTGATAAACTGTTTGAGGTTGTGTTGAAAGTTAACAAACATTCTTATTGTAATACAGAATAAAAACACGTTCATCGGTTTAAATGTTATTTCTTAATTATTTAATGACTATAAGTACTAGCAGTTAGTACCAACAATTGATACGTAGACATATAAATAATATGGAATTATGTATGATCACAATAACGGTGGAATCAGTACCTGTACTTTTTAAGTAACTTTTAAATGCTGTAACGTTTTACTTTTACTTAAGTATATCTTTGAACAAATACATTTACTTAAATAGTTTTTTGAGGTATTACTTGTACTTTTACTTAATAGCTGAAATGCAAACACTGATAGTTTGGTTGTTAATCTTGACAACTTGACCATGTAATTATTTTACTTATTTTCGTATAAAATGAAAAACAGTTATGTCCAGCCTCTTCAAAATTAATTGGTAATTTTTGGCAGACACGATAAACAACTGACTCTTCACGAGTATAGAGCAATTAAAACGTCAAAAGCCCTCCAAATAGTCACAATTTTTTGTCATCTAACAATAAATCTTTAACTCATGAATATTTCCAAAAAAGCTGTTTTTTAAGGTTCATTTCCGTTGACCTAATTTAATTCCTCATACACATAATTAAAATTGAATAATGATTTCATTTGTTAATTATTCAACTGCAAATTAATTGTTGAATTTATTTTGAACATCAAGATTCCACGCACTTCGTCCGAATGTAATAACAGCATTCTTATTAATTAATTGCTTAAAACAACATGTCATATCAATAAATTATTGAATTTTACATACATTTCCGAATGTTCTATGTAGAAACGGACTTTTAATAAAAAATATTATCAAAGTGTCTCCAACAATGTTGTTAAGAGATGCATATGTTCTTTGCATTTGTCATAGTGATATAAATTTATCTCATTCATGAATGTTCATTGTTCGCTATTATTTTTGAGTCAAGCAATACTCATTAATGGTGATTGATAATTATCGGATAAAAAAACTCACCAACTATGCAGACTTTCAAAGGCATCTGTCGCCTAGATTAAAATGTCTTGACAGAGGCTAATAATGGGACATTTAAATTTGGGGCATTTAAATTTGGGGCAAGCATTGCTATTCGAAGCTTGCAACATCTCTAGGCGAGTTCGTAATGTCTTTTTCATTAAGCTTCAACATCTTGCTATTATTAAATTTCATTAGATTTTATTAAATGTCGTTGTACTTGATATGTAACAATTTGTCTTTTTCAAATTCTAAATTAATATTTAACATAAAGAATAAAATACTTTAACTCATCACTTTTTAGAATGAGAACGGTTTTGATTCTTGTGCTGGTCTTGTGTTCATGTTATGTTCATGGCCGCTCACCAAGTAACGTTAATTTTAAATAGTGAACTTCTTTAATTTATTAATTAAAACTTGAGCTTTTTAATTTTATTTTATAAAAAATAATTTTAAAATGTCGAGACACTGTTGGGGTACTTCGGATTATAATTATTTAATAAGTACCAATACATTAAAACCTGTAATATTGTAAGCAGAACATTATAACATAAATTGATTGTCTAACTATGTTTTAAAATTTATTTTCAGGATGTGCGGACTGTCCAGCAAGCACCAGCCCTTGTGATGAAATTATCAACTTGTTAAAAGACAACTGCACTTGTTCCGCTTGCATTACCAAGTGTAGTGTTCGCGTAAGTTGGTTTATTCATATTATTTGCTGTTGATAATATTACATTGTCACACCAAATGTCAAATGCATTTTATGTTTCCTCAATTTAATGTCAATGCAAGTTGATTTGTAGTATAACAGATGCGCCGAAGGAGAAGAATGCATTGAAGTGCCTTCAAATATCAGCGACAAGATTTTTGTTGCAAAATGTGTTCCATGTGAGTTTAAAACAAATCAGATGCATTACTTTCTAATTATAAATAATATATTTTTTAATTGAAAATAAAATACCTCTTAATTGTAAATATTACACTTTTTAATTGTAAATAATATAGTTTATCTACACAATTCACAATTTTTATTTAAATTTCGAATGTTTTAGGATAAGTAAATCAGCGAAAAAAAATATAAAATATAAAAATTTGTGATAACTTAAACTAAATAAGTTCAATATTACTCAATTTTTTATATAATATCTCTTTATGGTAGACAAAACATCCTGCAAAATTTCAAAAAAATTTAACAAGCTGATCTCGTAAAATATGCAAAATAGCATTTTAAGGCCGTTTGAAAACGTTAAGGACATTCTTACTTATTTCCAATAAAACTTGAAATTTGTCATAGTTATGCAACCAAAATGCACATTATGCAAATATTATCGATATATAAACCCAAACAAAGTTGATGTGAAGTTTATAAAATTACTATTTTATAAATGGCTAGGGGAAAAATGTTGTCTGACAAGGTGAAGGGACTAATTGAGGCTTTCAGGCAAGCAAATTAATCGATCACGGAAAATTGCCAAAGAACTCAAGAAATGAACTTGATTTAGGAATTTGTAAAAGATTCCAGTTCTTAAAAACCATCACAAGTTGGCAAGAGTGGAATGGGCCAAAACCATGCTCTCCAACAGAAATGATTGGGACAATATTATTTTTTCAGATGAGAAGAAATTTAACCTGGATGTACCTGATGGTCATCAGTTCTACTGGCCTGACTTCAGATTAGAAAAAAACATTTTTTAGTCGAAATCATGAAGCAGGATCGATGATGATTTGGGGAGGAATTTCCAGTGAAGGATTGACTGAATTAGCCTTTCTGGATGGGAGTCTTCTGTGGATTACATCAAAGTTTTAGAAGATCATTTGTTGCCTTTTGGGGGAGATTATTATGGAGAAAATTTTATGTTCCAGCAAGATAATGCCCCAATCCATACTTCCAAGTTGACAAAGACATTTTTCCAGAGGAGAAATTTGAAAGTTATGAGTTGGCCAGCTTGTTCCCCGGACTTAAATCCTATAGAAAATGTTTGTGGAATGTTGTTAAAACTTGTTTACAACAATGGAAGGCAGTTTCATTCAAAATCTGACCTGGAAAACGCCATTAGGAGTGCCTGGAAAGAACTGGACAGAAATTTCTTTAAAACTCTAATAAAATCAAGAGACAATAGATGTTTTAAAGTTATTGAAAATAAAGAAAACATTATTTCATATTAATAAACTTTATTTGTGTTTTTTTCACAAAGTTTTTAGTCATTTTTCGATGATTTTTGCAAGTGTCTTTTATGGTTATTGGACGCCCCGAAATCTTGTTTTTGGAATTTTAAAATTAATGCACGAACATATTTTGATGAAACTTTAAGAGATAATCACAAATATATAAATACATAACATATTAAAATTTCCCCACAATCAAATATTTCTTTATCGAGTTATTACGAAATAATGGGGTCCTTATGGTTTCTGTCCTGACTGTATAGGGGAGTGCAGGTTAGCCGAATGGGTGCCTGCATACGGCAGTAATGGCAGCAGTCGTAATTTGTCGTGTTCGAAACCCAGCCTGCATTGCGCCAACGCCCTCGATATGGAGCGCTATATAAATGGTTACGAGAAGTGCCTCTGAAGCTAAAAAAAAAGTTTTATTAACGTCCGTTGCATATCTAGATGATTAGGACGGTGCTCTGCAGCGGGGTTTGAATCCCGTGCTGCCGTCGTGAGAGGCGCAGTCTTAACCGTTAGGCCATACGGGTGCACCGAGCCTCTGAAGCTATGCACATGGCGCTATATAAATGAAGTTACGATATGACACGATGAGCATAAAATTACACGTGAAACTTTTACAGAATGCATTCTAATTGTTTCCAAAAGGAAAATGTACATAAATTATAAAATAAATCTTAAAACAAGATCGATGCTCGTTTCAGTTACTGGTTGTCCTGAACTTTCTTGTCCACCTTGTCCTAAATCTGGCTACTTCGTAGACAAGAACCAATGCCAAACCTGTCTTTGCGATGATCCATGTGCAGAGGTTTTTATTGGTTTTCAATGCTTATTTAACTATTTCGATTGTTAAAAAAAAATAAGATAATCATTAATGCATGCTTACAAAATCAAATTATATATTACCAAATAATTATAACTAAAATTATGAAACATAAATAAGCTTTCAATATATGGGTACATTTAGGAGCATTCTAAAAAATGTTAATATTTATTTGTTATTTTAGAAATCATAAAAACAATTAAGAAATAACGTTTTCAGCTTGAATGTCCAATCCAATGCATCTGGTGGAGCTCTTCAAGTTTCTTGGAACCAAATGCTGAATGTGGAGGCTACTGATTAGAAAAGATTTAATAATTAATAATAACATTGTTGTTAAGGCATTAAGGAAAGCTATTTGGTTGAACATTTAGATAACTTTAATTAAACCACGTTTATTACGTTGACCTAAATAACTAAATAATAAACAAAATGACATGACTTTGTGTGTCTGTTTGCTAATTTCTATTTTCACTCACAATAGTTAACAACTAACATCAATAATAATATATAACGTAATACTTCATAAATTTATATTTCATACCAACAATACAATAAATATATTATTTTGCATTAACTTCTAAATTCTATCCCAAACAATCACCTTATATCTCATGGTGAAACCCACGACTTAATGTTAAGTCCACGCTAAGAAGAGAAAATCAATATAAACATTAATTATAATAATAATAATAATAATAATAATAATAATAATAATAATAATAATAATAATAATAATAATAATAATAATATAATAATAATAATAATAATAATAATAATAATAATAATAATAATAATAATAATAATAATAATAATAATAATAATAATAATAATAATAATAATAATAATAATAATAATAATAATAATAATAATAATAATAATATAATAATAATATAATAATAATAATAATAATAATAATATAATAATATAATAATAATAATAATATAATAATAATAATAATAATAATAATAATAATAATAATAATAATAATAATAATAATAATAATAATAATAAATAATAATAATAATATAATAATAATAATAATAATAATAATATAATAATAATAATAATAATATAATAATAATATAATAATAATAATAATAATAATACATCTTGATATTTTTTTGTAGAAGGTTGAATTGTTTAATTTTTAATGAATAAATGAACCATATGGCTCTCAATGCATGGTTGATTTATACTTTATATCGTTACTTTTTTACTTTGGTATAAATGATATTACGTGTTTTAGCTGTTAATGGTAAATTCTTCAAACGGGGCTTCAATAAATATTTGTAATTTAAATTTTAAAAAACTTGTCGATAGGAAAAATAACTGCAAAAATAACATCAGATAAAGTGCTTAGAATTTCATAATTTTAATTTATAATTTGGTAAGAGTCCACGATCTTCATCATTTCAAATATTAATATATTATATTATATTGCAGATTTTGTATACAATGATTGGCTCACCTTTATGTCTACAAGGGTGAAACAGATTTAATTGTCACATCAATCGATGGCCATCATGAACTATAATATTACTTTTATTAGTAGCAATTGAAAATGTCATGTTTTATAAAAGCTTTAAATATGATTTCAATTTTTATTCAAAGAGGATTCAAACATATGTCGACAAAAGCGTCTATGAACACATCTGTTGCATCAAAATGGCAGGCTGAAGCATTTTCAGCTTATATATTCAATTCATCTTTTATTTTCATCGGAATCTCTTTCTGCCAGAGGCTAGTTCACAAGGAATTTTTTTATATCCTTATTAGATCTTCAAATATTTTGTAAATTATATTCTAGGATAAAAGAAAGATTTAAGTATAGTTAAATTATTTCTTCTAGCTTCGAATGCAAAATAATCTGATGAGAATGAAAGCTGTCAACCTCCTCGTTTTCTTGGTGGTATATTCCGAACAAGCCCAATTACAATTACTAAGTAGTGTGGCCTATGATCTAAGATTTTTCAATGATCCTGGAACCACTTGTTAGTTGTAAATAAAATAACCAAAATCCAATTTAATTATTAATAATGTTAATCTTGCTAAATATTTTTTAATTCTTCAACATTTACAAGTGTTTTTAAATAAATGTGCCTTTGCAGAATGTACAAACATATAGTTGTAATAATTTAGTTATACGTTACATAATTAAATTAAACATAATAAAAAAGGTATCAAAAATGTTTTATTAACGTACGTTGCATAGCTAGATGATTAGGACGGTGCTCCCGCAGCGGGGTTTGAATCCCGTGCTGCCATCGTGAGAGGCGCAGCCTTAACTGTTAGGCCACGCGAGCGCACTAAAAAAGGCATCCTTGCAGTACAATTATTAATTATATCAACAGCAAAAAATATGTCTTAAGAAACCACTCTTGCGTACAGTGACTAAGATCTCAACTTTTATTTTACATTTAATTCATAGAAATAACTATAAAATCAATATTTACAATCCTTTATTTGTCAAGAATGAAAACAGTTTTCCTTCTCATGACTTCCCGAAAAGTGATTATTTAATTAAACTCATTAGTTTCGAATCATTCCAACCATTCAATTTGTGCTTTCGTGATGATCCCATTGTGAATGTTAAAAACCTTCCCCTACCACGAATTGTTTCGCATTTACAAGAAAGATTGTATCTGTTCTGTTTGCATCACCAGATGCAGTGTTAGAATGAGTGATAATTAAATTTTTAAAAATTTATTTTGAAGTGAACCCTAATGTACTTGTATATGATGTGCAAGTTAGCCGAACGGGTTACGTGCCTGCATACGGCGATAATGGCAACAGTCGTAATGTGTCGTGTTCGAAATCCAGCCTGCACTGCCGCCAGCGCCCTTGGGAAGGAGCGCTATATAAATAGTTACAAGAAGCGCCTCTGACGCTATGCATATGGCGCTATATAAATGAAGTTACAATATATTTCAAATCAGTAAATATATAATTATTACGTGTTTATAATTTTAAATCAGTTATGAATTTACCTAATCAGATAAAATGTAATCATGATACAAAAGATATTATGATACAAAATTTTTATGATGCCAATACAACCACTGTCCTGAAGGACAATGTTGTGTCGAGAAATCTTCCCAATTCAGCACTGTCGTCGAAGTTGCCACATGCCCCACATGTGAGTGGAGACATTGTTAAACAATTAAATTTATCAAATAAATCGTTGAAGTAATTGATATTATTTCGGTTCACTTTTTTATTTTTACAGCAACTTGGAGGCGAACACTAAATACTGGGCTTGCTACCATACTATATCTTACATTTCGCCAAGTTATCTGAATTGCTACTGCATATATTTGCTCAAACTTGTTTTGTGATTTCATTTTCGTTTAATAATATTTTAAAAGGTTTTTTTATAGTAAGATTTGAATGTGACTGAAATTTCTTGTAAAATCCATTCGATGGCATTCAGAGGCGTTTCAAAGAATAATGATGTTTTCATGGATGATCCTTCAAAATAGCCTGTCGGCAAAAATAGCCCAAAACAAAACAACCCCATCAAATTAGCTCAATAGCCAAAGTGCTATGTCACAGGTCTGGATGCAGTTTGATGACTAATGCTACAGTGCGAACTGGGTTGCGATCATGACGCGTAACAACTGTTGCAGGCACCACCTTGCGACGACAAGACTGGATCAAGTGCAACTGAGCTTTTGGCAGCTGTGAGTAAATTTTCATTTCTTCCGGCATTGATGAGTGCCGAGTTTGTTCTTCATTATATCAAGCCGTCAAGTGTGATGCTGCAAAAGTCAGTATTAGATATGTATCAAGCAATGCATGAAGTTAAAACAACTCAAGCCACGTTGAATGATGATCGAGCCAATGTTGATAAAAGGTTTAATAAAATTTATGACAATATTATTAAACTAGCAGAGATCATGACCATGAGAAGCAACATATGAACCAGTGATCCCGTTGTTTTTTGTCGACAATTCGTTTTCATACCATTTCTTGATAATATAATTCAAGGAAATTCATGGTGAAAAATTCTGAAGCATTGTCCAGTGATCAGCTAAGAATGGTTGCAGGCGCTTTTTCAGACTTAAAATCGACACGTGGATTACAAACAGAATATGAGCAATGGTGGGTAAAGTGGCATGAAGATAAAGATGTTGGACTGACAATCTCAAATTTTGTAGATTCTCTACATTGGACAGACAATGATTTATATCCAAATGTTAGAATGATTTTATTCATTTCGGCTATCTGAACGCCTGCAACAGCTAGCAGTTAAAAAAATGGTTAAACACTTATCGATCTAAGATGCCCAAATGTACTTGGGTTTAAACCGACTTACATGAACGAAATGATTTATAAACTGGGGTAGGTCGTCAGTGCAATTTTTTGTTAGATTGACTTTGGATATCAAAATAATGTTGCTCTAGCATCTAAATAACGTTATAAAAAAGAAAATCGTTAAAAATAATTTTGTCTTCCCTGGCCGCCTTGGCATCGAAAATCAGTCATTATTCGATATTGAAATATGTAAGGAAAATGCTACAGCTTTTTAATTCAGTGTTAGTTTTGTTATTAATAACCATAAAGTAATATATTATGACTTTATTCATTTGATTCTATCCTTTTACATAAATATAACTGCACAGAATGCACATTTTTTAATCATATAATTATGCAAAAAACTCAGTTTTCCTGAGTTGTCCAATCTTTTTATAATAAAAATGTAAAATATACTTTCTAAATAAAAGTTTTGCTAATATGACCGTCTCTTTTCACATCTCCACAAGCTGATGCTGCTGTTTCTTTTATAAATTTGATGTTTTTCCACTTTTTGCACATTTGGGGTGTGGCACGGGAAGACATCTAAAGTCACAATTTTCCGGTGTTTGCATTGCATTTTCATTTTCATCATTATTTACATCCTTCAACATAGGTTGGTGAGTACTAGGAAGATCTTTCCAATTTACAAGACTATGGTAATGCATCAACGTTCAGAGGAGGAATTATAAATTTCCTTACTCCTGCAGATTCTGCAGCAACGGATTGTCTGCCACATCATCTGGCAACTGTAGGAAACTTCATCATATATCTATCAGACTCACTTTTTGTGTCCTCAATTGATTCCTCAACACCAGTCACTTCCATAGCTTTTAAATCACTATTAGAACTGTTACCACCTGATGCTCATGCACTACTTTTGCTACAAGAAATGGAATTATGGTATTTCTGCCTCTTTGATGCTCTCAGTTGCTTTAGTTATATTGCAAGCAGATTTTTTGTCCAAAGTACCAATAACCACATTTATTTCATTTCTTTGATTCAGGAAAAATTCACTCTCAAGTGCTTCTGGCACCTTTAATTCTCTTGGACAAGTGCAAATACTTAACTCGAGACAATGGCATGTTTCTGAATATTACAAACTGAAACTGTCCTGCAATCAATTGTGATGAAGGTTTTGCTTCGCCTTCCTTTTTCAAAATCATTTTTAAAATTTTGTGCACGGCTTCTACTTTTTGTTGCACTCTTCTCATTGAAGCATTTACAAACTAAATCTGCACCGTTTGCATATACTTGAGCAACTATTTCACTTGACTTAGTATTCTTTGGAAGTGGTATTTGAACAAGGAAATAATGCTGCATAGCTTCCTTAACAGTTGGTAATTGGCGGGAAGTTAGTTCACATCCAATACCGTAAACTGGACAAGTCAGTTGTGCTCAATTAACGGCCATAGCTTGCAGTAGAGTTTGTAAAATTACTACTTTTACTTCAACAGAACTTTATTTTAGTTGTATACATTCAATCTGCATGCAGAAACATAAAAATAAATTAAAATATAATCAAACACAGAAAAAAATCAGAAACAATAGCAAAAATATGACCTTTTCCCCCCTCAGGCGGCAACAGAAATCAAAAAATAATTTCTAACAAAATATTTTTTTCTTACTAATATCATCCTGGAACCTCATTTTATCACTATCCAAAATAAGGTGACCAGACAAATATTGCGCACATTCTTCAGTTAAATGTTCAGTTTAGCAATCATATGACATACCGAGTCGTAAATGAACATCATTGTAACTACGTAATGTGTTAAGTATTTCAGTTGTACACTGTTCCAATTATCGTAGAAGAGAAAATTTAATAACATTTAAGAATATTCAATAGGATCATTTGATTATTCAATAGGAGAACGAAGAAATTTCAGAAACCATTTTTAAAATAACATGATATTATTAACAGTTATTTTGAAAAACATTTCAATATGCTTAAAGTCAGATTTAAGACTCTGACCTTTAAAAATAAAATTTACTTATTTTGTAAATAATTAAGAAATGCTAATGAATGCAAATAAATACCAATATTTTGAAGCTGTTCGTGATTTTTATAAAATTAACCGTCATTTCAACTTTTTCCAAGAGTTTTGTATCATGAGTTGGCTTTTTTTGCTTTTAATCTGAAGTCATGTCCCTGTCCCAACACATTAACGAAATTACTTAATTAAATTAAGTAGTAGGCTTAATTTAAATATTGTATATTAAATCGCCAGGATGATCGATCGGCTAGTTGGTTTATAATATAAAGTTAGTGTAATAAGATTTTTCAGTGGTATGAAAATATTAACCACATTTTCAACAATCACCGAAAAGTTCAATAATTTAATTTTACTTCATCCAACTATTAATTTTTACTAATCAAATTAGATTTCCAAAGTATTTTTAAAATTAACTTTCGTGCCGTTAATATATTAAATATTTCAGGCCAAGTTAGCTAGCACAGAAGTAGTAAGGTTCCATGCCAGGATTTGTGTAGAAAGAGCGGCATTCTCCTTTACATTTCAGCTGAATAACAAAGTGAGATCCATAATTAATTATTAACAAATTAAGACATTTGTAAGTAATGTCTTTTTTAAATATTCATGTTTAAATACTCAATCATAACATCCTTAGCCTTATAAACATTAATAAAGCTTAATTTTTATTCATAATGTTCAAATACCTTACCTCTTTGCAAGGATCATCACAGAGACATGTTTGGCATCCGTTGACATCGACAAAGAATCCACTCACTGGACACTGACTGCTGCACTCCTCTTTGTGGCATTCTTTGACTTGGTAAAAATGATTAAAAAACGTTCCAATGTTACTTATAATGTGATATTTGTACATCATTAAAAAAATGAAAACAATTTACAATAAAAACTCAAAATATTTACAGGGCTTGCAAACAGCGGTTTGACCAACTGTGGTGTTGTCGTAGTAAACATCCTCCAAAATACAGGATTCACCTTTTTCACAAACCGAATCCTAGAAGTATATTGTTAGTCTTCTAACAGATGAGAACATGCGGGCCAAAACAATTAGACTAGAACAAGAACTTTAAAAGCAGTATATTTATGAGCAAACCCTGGCATAACATCTCGTCAAACAAGTGGAACAGGGGCAGGGTACGTCGAAATGCAATTTAATATGACATTCGATATAGTTCTGTGGGCAGTCGGGACACTTTGGACACCACGGACATTCCAAGTCATAATCTGAACTCTTTGGAAAATCTGGAGTGGTTCAGTTTACTTCAGTAAAGTAGTTTTCGATTAAAAAATATATAGCAAATGCTATTATTATTATTAATTTTATTGGCTTTGGTTACCAAACTTTGTTAACCTAATAAACAAATGATCTTAAACTTATTTCCATTATTAATTATTAATTTTTTTCAAATAAATTTATCGTGTAAATATGCTTTCAATTATATTCTAAAAAATAACATTACAATGTACGTTCATGCAGTTTAACTTAAATGTAACTACTTTTAAACACATTTTAATTTGTTTGATTTTTGAATTCACTGTATAAAATAAATATTATTTCGGCAAATCAATTTGTTGCTAACTTTCTTCCAAGTAAACTTCCTTTCGCAGAAGTTGATCCGCCATTCCATATGAGGCCATCAGGAAGAACACAACGATGAAATAAAAGTTCTGCATCTTAAAAAAAAACTGTGCTATTTGAATTCAACGTTAGTTTATTTTCTTAATTTAAATTTAAATTTATGAATATATTACTTTTAAAAGTTGAATATCATAACTGAACATTTAACTGAAGATCACAGCATCTGCTGTGGTATCTTGTCCCTCCTTTATAGTTTCAAGATGAATAAAAATTAGGCATGAATGCAACTGGATTTACGTTGACGTTTATTGATTGTTATCTAGCGAGACCAACACGTATCACGTGTTGATTTTAAAATGCATCAGCGACTGTTGATTCACTGTTTAAATGACATCAACTTCTCATTACCACTCTATGTATATAAACTAAAGGACGACAATTTGTGTTAGTAATAATTCGTGACCCTCTTTTTGTTGTTGAAATAAATAATTGTGTTATTTGAGAATTTTCTGCTTGAGAATTTGTGGGCTGAAAATTTTTTTATTGAAAATTTATGACGTACGGGTGAAGGAGGAGCGGCAAGCGCCATTTATGAACACATGTTGGGAATATGCATGAATGATTAATGATTAATAATTTAATGCGTCTGTTTAATAAAACTTCCATGTTTTTATAACAACGATACGATATTTCTTTCTGTATCTTTTAATTACTCGCAAGTCCGTATTTAGGGGGGAGAGGTTACGGATTCAAACATTAAAAAAAGTTTCTAATTGTAAATTTATTGATTTATATAACATCATATAATCATTTTTATTTAATATTATTACTATCATTTGATTTTGAAAAATATCAAAATGAATGCAAGCACTTACAAGAAGCGATGTCGAAAAAGCATAGCATCCAATCAACTTGTCGGATCGATTTTGACGGGGCTGTTTTGTCCTGGGCTACTTTAACGCCGGGCTATATTGACCGGGTTGTTTTGACGGAGCTATTTTGTCTTGGGTTATTTTTTCGCCGGGCTATACTGACGGGGCCGTTTTGACGGGGTGCCCACTAACTGATCGCTAACACATTTGAAATTATTTGATTGATTTTTTTTCTAGAGTGGGAAGACAAATTGACATGATGAAGCTTCAAAGTCTTCATTTTCATGCAATTTTGACCGTGCGTGTTACGTTAGTTATGCCAAGTATGTTGCGTCAGTTGCGTAATTTGCATCATCGCACATAAACATATTGGCTTGTTAATATAAAATTTAATTTGCCTATGATCAGGCTCAGAGAAAACCAAAACTTTAAAATATTTGTGGCAATCTAGCTTAGTTACTTTAAAAAGTTGCACTAATCGTAATTGAAGCAACACTATGTTTTAAAGAAGGACGGACAGAAACCATGAGGACATACCATAATTTTCTGATAACTCGCTAAATATAAGTATGAATAAACCTCATGGTTTCCGTCCAGTATAACTCTTACCGCAACTTGCAAATATGAATTTAAGGATGCGGCTACTATTTCAGGCCACAGCACTCACACGTAAGAAACAAATAATAACTTATATGGTTTTATATGCGGTGGTATTTGATAGATTCTTCAACTTAAACATTTGTAAATTCAGAATGAAATTGTTAATTTTGTATATCGGCCAGTGATGGGCAAAATAAATCGCGATTGCGATTTGAAATGATTTGAATCGTGATTTAGGCAAGGTTGCGATTTGATTTGAACATTGTTGGATTCGATTTTTGCCTCAGTGATTTTGATTCGATTAGATTTGCCTTTTGAAATAAAGATGGAATGAAGAGCTCCAGAAAAAATCAGATGGTTTGACTTTGTTAGCCGCTGTGCCTACCAGATGGAACTCTAATCTGATAACGCTAAGAAGATTATCTCAAGATGCAGTATGGAAGGCGGTTAATGAAACTCTAGTTAAAGCCAGGGAAGTCAAATTCAGCTCAAGTGCACGTGTCCCTCGAATCACGGTTTCACGTTCTTTGCTGCTTGAGCTTGTCTCTTTACTTGAGCCATTTGAAGAAGCAACACAGGTGCTGCAAGGTGATGGTGTCACAATTTCTCAAGTGATACCTGCATTAATTGGGATTGATGAAGCAATTGAAAATTGTAAAACTCAGTTAATTGCTCTGAAAAAAAAACCTTCGTGCAGCTCTTCATAACCGATTCCAGGAATCTATGAGAAGACCAGAGTATGTGGTCTCAACTGTGTTGGATAGTCGTTTCAAACTAGTTCCTTTTGGTATCACCCCGCTGTTTGATTCGCATTTTACTGACAGTGACTCACAGAAAAGTCCTACATTAATAATCCCATCAGCCAATGAGGCAAGATCTCTTCTTCTTCACATGATGAATTCAATATAGTCAGATGAAATAACAGGGTCTCACACTGCACAGTCTAAAACCTCATGCCGAACAGAAAAGAATCTACCTGAACCAGCTACCAGTTCTGGTCGGCGGAGCATTTTTGCAAAATACCATTGTCCTCAGGTATGAACAAATTATATTGGATTGGAAATGTACGTTAATTATTAAATAATATGTATATATTGCATGTTAGTGACGAAGAGGATTCAGTGTATCTTAATGCTCCATCGGATCACAACATCACTGCTGAACAATTTTGGGCAGCTAATGGTCAACGCTTTCCAAAACTACAACGACTTGCGCGTAGACTTCTAAGCATCCCGGCATCATCTGGAAGTGTGGAGAGACTGTTTTCAATTTCAGGTGCTTTCGTCTCTGCCAGAAGAAATCGATTATCAGCACCAACTGTGGAGTCACTGTTGCTCTTGAGGGAACAGAAAACTGAGTTTTAATGATTTTTTAAACGGTAATATGTACTGATTATCTATATGTACTGGTTATCAGACACCTCATTTTGGTTTCAATAAATAAATAAAAAAAAAATAAAACTGTAAAAATGTTGGCTGTTAATTTCATTGTGTTTTGCTCGAAAAAATTTGCGAAGATAGGGCAGCAGGAAATTTTCGGAAGATTTGATTTGATTTGGTATTTGGGCGTTTGGGATTTGATTCTATTTGGAATTTTTTGATTCTATTTGAGATTTGGTAGTTGAGATTTAAATCATTTTACAAATGATTTGAGATTTGACCATTGAGATTTGATTTGATTTGTGCCCATCACTGATATCGGCAAATATCTACAGATTAATTTCCAGAAATCATTTTAATTGCTCAATTAAGCAGTTCTATTTCTTTTGAAAAACAATGAATGGTGCAAAAAGTATTAATAAATTTCAACATTTAATGAAATTTTTTCATTTTAACATACATTGAGATTTCATTGATGGATTAGATGCAAAATCATTTAATTTAAATGACGAAGAAAGCGTATCAATACAAACACAATTGGTTTAATCTCAAGTAGTAGTCGTCTCCGTAAAACTTATCCAGAATCAACAGCTTTTATTTCTTTCGCATAAAAACGAATTGCTGCATTTATCAAGATTAACCCGATTAAACGTAAAATATTATCTAATTACAATTTTTATTAAATAACCGTTTAGTATTACAATAATTAATATTTTATAATAATTTAGTTATATGTTACATAATTAAATTAAACAAAAGTACAAAAGGTATCCTTGCAGTACAATTATTAATTATATCGCCAACAAAAAATATGTCTTAAGAAACTACTCAAACTTGCGCACCTGCCACAGCGACTACTTAGTTTTCGAAATGCAGTTACACCCATGAAATTGATATATAACATCACAAATGATCCTTTCTTTACTCGAATGTCACGCGCCCTTTTGAGTGATTACACAACCTCGCAACCAATGTTTTGATTTCATTTAGAACACTATTTTATCTTTTTATTAGCATTTTTTTATTTTTTTAAATTTTACATTTTAGCTTCATGATTCTTAAATAACATTCTAAAATTTATCAGACGTTCCAAAATATATTATAAAAAGAAATTGGGTCAATGATGTAATTGAAACTAGACAATATGATAATATATGATGTGACAATATTTGTAATAATATGATGTGATAATATTTGCAATAATATGATGTGATAATATTTGTAATAATATGATGTGATAATATTTGTAATAATATGATGTGATAATATTTGTAATAATATGATGTGATAATATTTGTAATAATATGATGTGATAATATTTGTAATAATATGATGTGATAATATTTGTAATAATATGATGTGATAATATTTGTAATAATATGATGTGATAATATTTGTAATAATATGATGTGATAATATTTGTAATAATATGATGTGATAATATTTGTAATAATATGATGTGATAATATTTGTAATAATATGATGTGATAATATTTGTAATAATATGATGTGATAATATTTCGAAGTAATTTGGAAATAACCTCACGATGAACCTGTTGAGGTGGAAGTAACCACGAAGAAGAATAATAAAGATAGCGAACAAGCTTGAGGACAATAGGCGAATGATTAATTTGTCATCGAAACCATTGATCCATCGATATCCATAAAAGCAATTTATGAGCACAACTTTCAGGGGAAATAATTTATCTAAAATCATGAACAAAGACTTTTTGAATCACTTAGAATTTAATATTGTTTAATATAATATTTAAAATACTTTTTAAGGACATATCTTTTAATAAAATCTTAATCCTACAATAATTTTTAACAAGATGATTTTTATAGTGCAAGCATTTTTCGGCTATTACATGACACTTAATGTCTCTTCGGGCCGTTTACTGGATGGCACCTTGCACCTAAAATAACTCAGGCCTAACTCAACTATTCTTAATGGAAATGAAATTATTTTTGGTAACTTTTTAATAAAACGAAGCATATGGCCAGTGTTGAGGCAACGAGAAGTGGAAGCAACAATGGGAAAATTGTTATTTGCTCAACAAACCGACGAAGCAACACATCGATAAGGGCTTCGATTGGGGTTGAGGTTTCTTGTGAATAGAAAAAAATCAAAAATATTTGATGACAATTTTCTCTAGGTCGAATAAAACAAAGAGGTCTAAAGAAACAGCTGTGGATTTGCTACTCTCTCGTCCAACCTGTGCTAACCAATAATCCATATCTTGATTCGCATCTTCTCTAATATATATTTCGAACGCTTTAGACCAGAAAGGTGTTCCTTTGAAGGTAATGTTTTATATTAATAATTCAGTACACGTCTTTATATATGAAGCTTATATATTTAATGTATTTAGATTAATTTGTACATTAATCGCATTAATTTTTCTTGAATTTAGAAGTTTAATTGTTTACGTCTCATACAGCGATTCCTTATCTCTGAAAATGAAGGCTGTCATTCTGATCATTTCTTTGATGATCGTTTCTGTTCAAAGAGGAGTGACAGTACCAACTGGTGAGTTAGTGAGTGCAACCCCTAAAAAGATTATAGATGAAGAGAAAGACTATATCTTTCTATAATGTTGAATAATATTTCATTTAAGACCTTACCACATTCTACAAGGACTTACCTTTTTATTTTAGTATGTTCGGATTGTCCAGCGAATAACGGTAACAATACCTGCGACCAACAATTAAACCTTGTGAGGACGAACTGCTTGTGTTCTCTTTGTGTCACCAGATGCAACGTTAGAGTAAGTGATCTTAAACACTGTAAATTATCATAATTTATTTATTAGAAATATTCAATTATTCTGGAATGGTCAGTAACATTCAGTAGTTAAATTGAATGGTATCTTGTTAATGTAGAAAACAGTTTGTAAAAGTGGTCCAGCTAGTAAATGTCACGTGTTGTGAGGGATTTAGTGTGAAATATTGTAGTTTGTATCACTTTTATTTAAAAGACAATCATTAACCAATCATGTAAACCATAAGAACGTAATTGCTATATTTATTGCTTATATTTTGATAGAACAGCAGTTGCAATGCTGGCGAAGAATGCATTGAAGTGCCTTCCGATTTCAGTGCGAAAGTAAAGGTTGCCAAATGCGTACCATGTAAGTCGCTGGATTAATTGGCCTTCCTAGGTTTTCTTAGTAAAGTCTATTTTAAGTGAAATCTATCTTTTCAAATAGACAAATTGAGGTCTTTGGTTTGAGCACTTTTAGATTCAAGTACCAGTTGCTACATTCATGTGGGAAGCAAATATAGATAGCAAAGACATATAAAATTCTAAGACATATAAAAGACAAGTTCTAAAATTGAATTTTGGTTTTCTTAGTTTCCGGTTGTAAGAACATGACTTGTTCCAGTAATTGTCCAGTTTCCGACTATTTCTACGATATGAACGGTTGCAATACTTGTCTCTGCGAAGATCCCTGCGCTGAAGTAATGAGTTCATGTTTTTACATTTTTATTCAGAGGTGGACTTGTTTTTAATCAGAATAATTTTTAGCTTCAATGTTCACACGGTTGCCAGATGTGGACCACTTCTACGTTCATTGAACCGACGTTTGAATGCTCACCACCTTCTCCAACAGAAACTCCTCTAACAATCCCTCAAGAATAATTATTTATTCTTCATGCCTGAAAATGAACATTAATATTTGAAAGAAATAAATTTAGCATCGAAAAACTTCAAATTCGGTTACAAAATTCTAAACATTCACAAAAGACGCTAAATGAAAAGTTTAATTGATGGTATTTAGACAACCCTTTATTCGAAATTATACCGATAATTTCTTGCCGCAACTCCTTCTTTCGGTTCTAATCTATTAATCACTCAGGAACAAATTGAATGAATGAATGTGGATCAACAATCGTTCAGAACACTTAGATGGTTGAGATGATTTAATGAATAAGTACTGTAACAACGAAACCCATACAGGCAGCCTCATATTAAGGTTTGACATTTGATTCCATAATAAACTTCCTCGTATTTGTGAAACGAGGACGATCGCGTTAAAAAGCACAAAACCTGATAATAATATTAATATGAAGAAACATATTGTTTTTTTTTATGATCGGAACAAAACACATAAAAAATAAAACAAATTAAATTTAACAAAATGAAACGTAAAAACCAGCTCAGTGATTGGGAGTAACACCACACTCTTTAGACACCCATTTCATATTAAAATAAATTTTTAGTTGAGGATGTATCTATTCGGGTGGACGGAAAGAGCATTGTAATTATATCCTTATAAGCGCCATTGATGGTGAATACTTGGTTTATATATGTTGCTCCTCACCATCTTGATCACCAACTTGCTCCAATTTTCCTATTTCTTTGGTTATTCTATTAAGAATAAGTTAAGCATTAGGTAAGTCTGTGTAAAAGCTAATTGTTTTTTGGGCTCAATGACGAAAAAGTAATCAGAAAGATTTAAATATATTTTGTTCCATTCTACCTAACCATGTCTTACACAGGGAGAATAGTGCAAAAAAGCAATATTTAAACATTCAGGCGGTAAAAGTTGAAAAACTGTGAAATGTGTGTTTTAAAAAGCATTATCCAATAAATATAAGACGAATAAAAAAAATTTCATGTACTGACTTATCGTAGCATCACATAAGCCAGCACGAAACATGATCGCTTTAAAAACTAATTATGGCAAAATATTATTGTAGCAAAAAAATTAAATGCATCTTATCAGAAATGAATCAGTCATTAAAGAAGATCACGAAATCACCATACCTGTACTTTTGTGAGAATGCAAAGTTGATCAATACTATCGTTTGCAACAATTCATCCGTTGAGCTTCGATTGCGTGACAATTCATTAGCTATTCTAGATTGGATCAATAAAAATTAATTTAACACAGAACTATTTATAGCTTAAGAATTTTACAGATTAAAACGCTTGACTTTAAACTCCATTTGTGCTCTCACGATGATACAAGTTTCCCTTTTCTTCCTTGTTTGTGTTGCAATAACGGCAACAGGTGACTTATTTCTATTGCAACTTTTAATAGCTTCATTTTAATAATTCATAAATCTAATTTACATGGAGATAACTTTATATCTTGTAATATGATTTTTGCATAATTGCCTTTTATTTCATTAACTTCTCACCAAAGTGTTTCCGTTTATGTAGATACAAAACTTTAAAACAAAAAATATACGATTGCTTTGTGTCCCCACATTATGAATTAATGTAATTAATGCATCAAACAAAGGTTGCCCGGAGTGTCCGAAAGATGGTCCTTTTTGTCATGAACTGAAGAGCTACTCTGCTGATATTTCTGGAAATTGTCCGTGTGAGACGTGCCTAACTAAATGTTCCTATAGGGTCAGTGAATTTTAACATTTTGTTCTGGTGTGATAAGGTTTAATAAAATATTAATATCTGTTTATTAGGATTAATAATTTAAATCAATAACCTAATGTAACGACATAAACGATAATTTATATCATTTAAAAGCTTAAATTTGAGAGTGGATGTCACATTTAAAGCGTTACCTCAAGAATGTATTTTGATATTTCCTTAGATAGATGAAGATTGCTTTGCGATATCGTCATCACAACATCACATTTTCATGTATCCACTTAACAACTTTTAAATCAGGCATGGGACACTATGTACTTGTAATTGAACTCGAGTACCGATTTCAGGTACTTGTACATACGTACTTGGAAATATGTCGATTGCAACAACATTCTTAATAAGGTGCCACGACACTTGTTAGAATATTACAATTTGTCCAGTTAACTGAAAAACTGCCGCATATATTTGCAAAGTTTTGATTATTCTATCTTCTATTAACATTTAATAAAATGTCACAACTAAAAGTTGAATATGAATGACATTTTTGTTCTGAGTCACTTCAAAGATTAAGAATGAAATATCTTCCTGAAATAACATTTTATCTCAGGGATCATAAAATCTGGCTATTATAATAAGGTTCTGTATATAAAGTAAGTAAATACCAAAACTGGATTTTTAACATTAATAAGGTTCTGTTCTGTTATATTCTCTAATAAAAAAATAAATAATTTGGATAATATTAAATATTATTATGAAGCTAGAGGATCTCAAAAAACATTTTTAAATTGAAAATTCGGAGATGGATCCATCACTGTCTGGCTTGCCATTTCCTTCTGTTGATTCGTCAGACATTGAATTGTATTGTTATACATTATTCTGATGTTGGAGACATTGGAGTTGCAAAGTTTGAGATTCTTCAACAATAAAATAAATTCAAGTCAATAAAATTTCCAGAACATAATTAAAAACTTATTTTAATGTTTAAGGTAATTAAAAAGAAATGCGAAAAAGACACACCATTAACCGTACTTATTTTATTAATTAAAAGTTTATTTGACCCTGATAAAGATTTTTGCTGCTGCATGAATATCACTGCTTTTAAGTGTTTTTGTGGATTTTATGGCTTTGTGCCTAACTTATTAAAATTTTCTAGTAATTCAATAAAATTAATATCTCCATATAATTGGTATCAATACTCGTAATAACAAAATTTTGGCCACAAAATTATTTCAGTGACAAGCACTATATATTTGTATATATACTGGCCTCTGCTTTACAACTGTGGCGCAAGAGTCGATAAAAAAAAACTTGTTGAAAGTCATTAATGAGCATGAATTGAAATTACTTGTTTTATTTGTTAACAAATGTACATAAATTCAATGCAATTTGGCAATTCATCAAATATCCATATTTCAGCATTTTTTTAATGTTGTTTGTTTTTAGTTTAACATATGTCCAGCTGGAACTGAATGCCAAGAAAAGCCAGTGCCTTACAATGGCAGAATCATCGGAAAATCGGCCAGTTGTGAGAAATGTCAGATTGAATCGATATTATTTGTGATTCGTAGCACAATAACATTCGATACGCTTGATAATTAAAGCGATTTTTTACTAATTTAATTAATAAGACATTTATTCAATAATTCTCATTTTTTAAATATAAACATTTCTTGACACCTATTTGAAGTTTCAAGATGCAATACGATTGTTTGTGATTCTGATTGTCCCATGGGAGGATTTTTATTCGACCCCAATGGATGTCAAACATGCCTGTGCTCTGATCCTTGTAAAGAGGTGAAATTGGAAGATTTATATTTGAATACCTATTTTGCCCTCGATAAGTGTTTAACATACATGCTTATAAGACTGTTGACAATTTTTAGCTATTTGTAATTATAGTATCGCATATTATTTTAAATTTAATTATATACATTTATTATCAATTTTATTAAATAATAGCTGTCTAATAATTTTTCCCATTTAGCTCAACTGTCAGAATGGGACCAGATGCATTTTTTGGACCAACATTACTGGTACAGATCCTGAATACGGATGCGTTTTTGATAATTAGACACTTTAAAGACAAAACCTGTTATAAATACGAGGCAATTAAAAACCAGACTTCTTCTTTAAATCAAATTTTGATATCATAACATCAAACAGACACTTCCATTAATAAATAATATGGTTCTTCAGCACAGTAAACAAATGAACTTTTAATGTAATGCAGATCTTGATATGAATTTAAGCAGGTGTCCTATTTAGGAATTTGTAAAAGTTATGAAGTTGATTATCTTAGGGGTACATAAAAGACGTTCTCAAGGGGAGAGGGTCAGAACTTCAAAGACGGCCTAATGCGGAAAGGATTAGGGGTACTTGCCTTTACTGCCTTTGCGAAATCCGCACTTTCTTTCATTTTTTAATTTCCATTAATACCATATTCTTTTATTTACATTTGGAAAAACTGTTTTAAATTGTTTTAAAAAAATAGTTACATATAGTTTTAAAAAAAGGGGCCTCAAATTAAGGCTTTAAGTTTTCATCACAATCTATTGGGGATAGAACTAAATCAATCACTAACAACCAAGAAAATGTATTGCTGGTTACAAATTTTATATATCGGTTACAATAGTATTTTTCATTGGAATAATAAAAATATTTACTTATTAAAATAAATCTATAAGAAATATTTTTATGCAAAATAAGTGAGTGACGGGTACACCAAAAGCGGACATTTGCGAATAGGGGGAGGGTATCAAAACCGGCAGAGTTTTGCGGCCGTCTTTTATGGACGGTCCCTAATGATGCATAAGATTACAAAGTCTTAATGGCCTTCGATCGATAAGTTAAATGGCCTTACGTAACTTAAATTCAGACAACAGTTGAATTTCAAAATTTGTTTTAAGACTTAATTAAAAACCTAAAAAATTGATTCTATTAGATACTCTTACTTAAAAGATAAGTAATAAGAGAGGAAACTTTATTAAGCAAAAAGATAAAAACGTCAATATTAAATTTATTTGCAATTTTTAAACTAATTATTTCATTACAGACAAACCAATTTAAATTAAAGAAAATATTCATGAAAACTTATGCGTCAATGCTGCACATGCGCAGGATGAGGAATGTTTAGGCCAGTGTCTCGATTCACTGTTTATTTTTGAGTAGTTTTGGTTACTTTTAAATTTGTTGACGCCAAATTATGAACTAATTGAAAAATGAGCCATAGAGTACCTCAACGCGTACCTCCTTTCGTTACTAATTCCTTGATGATACGTCAAGAAATACAGAGGTTCGAAAGTGTACACCCCTGTATTTATGCTTTGTATGATTTAATTGAGGAAGGATTGCCCGAAAATTCCCTGTTGCAGCGTCAGCTGCACGACTACATAGTTTGTATAGAAGGTAAAGCAATGAATTGTTACTTCTTTTGTATATTTATTACATTGGAGACATTTGTGCTTTTACCTATGTGGAAACTGTTTTATATATATTTATTTTTTATATATTTCTTGTGTCAAATGGCAAAATCTATGAACTAATTTGTCGTTATAAGATTGTAATTGTTTTCATACCATGTTATTTATTGTTTTATTATGTAATATTATGAGCTAAAGATGTGTTAACACTAGGAAGCATTCATTCAAATGATTACATAATTTAGAGAATCACAAGTTGGCTGCTTTACAGCAACATGTTTGAATTTCAACATGTATAAATTTACTTATTAAACATTAAATTGAATTTTTAGATTCTTTTGTCAACAGTCAAGAATGGACTCTCAGTAGATCTGTACCAGACATAAAACTTGTAAGTTTTTTTTGTTACATTTTTATTATTTATATTAACGTTATCTCAGCCACATTTTAATTTTAAATGAATAATGTTTTGATAATTGCTTACATCATTTTGTCTTTTGAATTTCAACATATTTTAAGTTAATTTTTGAGGCCTTTGTGCTTTGCTTATCACTGGTCCCATATTCACCAGTTTATGAGAAGAGAGTGGAATATTTTCCTCCTTTAATGAGATGATGTTATTTCAAGCTGCTTTGAAGCCTCACTGCCTATTTTTATCTCTCAAATTAGGAAGCGTGTTCTGTAATTATTATTTTTAGATTGATGCCGTTTTAGTAACATTTTTGTTGCCAGACATGATGTTTTTCATGTTGTATGTTACAGCAAATGGCTGTGTTGAATAGCAAATGCTATTTTATCCAAAATGAAATATGAATGCTTTTTAAACAAACGCATAACTTAATATTTATAATGGCTTACATTGTAATTGTAAAAAGTACTTTATTTATATGAGGCCATGTGCATAGCATCAGAGGCGCTTCTTGAAACCATTTATACAGCGCTTGTGGCAGTGCAGGCTGGGTTTTGAACACATTACAAGTGTTGCCATTACTGCCACATGAAGGCACCCATTCGACCCAACAACCTGCATGCCAAAAACAAGTTCCTAATATTTATTAAAAGAACCTGTAACTTTCTTTGGTACTTTGAATTGTCAGGCATATTTTACTTGTGGATTAATTTCCATCAGGGGATCCTTGGCAGTGTGGACAGTGGAAAGTCTGCATTGGTGCACAGGTACCTCACCGGTTCATATCTGTCCGACGAATCTCCCGAAGGTATTTGAGTGTTTGTCAAAATAATTGACAGCGGAATTAACATGAATTAATTAAAAGGGGGTCGCTTCAAAAAAGAAGTCATTGTTGATGGGCAAAGTCATCTGTTACTGCTGAGGGATGAAGGGGGTATGCCTGAGATGCAGGTGAGTGATGCTTGTAGTTTATCATGAATATTTATGGTGTTAGTCATGGCCGACAAAAAAATTGCAAGTAAATCGAGTTGCAATCATGGCTTAAGGACTGAAACTTTAAAGTCAATGCTTTTTAATCGATATGCAATAGTGCAGAGTCTGCTGTGTAGAATTCTTGTTTCAAAATCTAGTGATATGACTCATGCCTAATCTGCATATTTTTAGTTTCGAATTTCTACTTGCTGATGTTGAGTGAAGCTTAGCTATTTTTGTCACCATCATCATTAAGCTGTGTTTTTATACATTTTTTTCAAATACTTTCTCTGCAGTTCAGCCACTGGGTGGATGCTGTCATTTTTGTGTTCAGCCTTGAAAACGAGGCAAGTTTCAGCAGCGTGTATGCCCACTTTGCCAGAATGGCCCACTACAGGGACCTCTCTGACTTGCCGATGGTCTTGGTGGGCACTCAAGACACCATAAGCGAGAGCAGTCCCAGGGTAATCGACGACGCCAGGGCTCGGAAATTGGCCGCCGATCTCAAGAACTGCACCTACCACGAAACATGTGCCACCTATGGACTGAATGTCGAAAGGGTCTTCCAGGATAGTAAGTGGAACTAATTCTCTTCGAGCTTTTTGTAAAAATTTAGTTATTTTTTAGTCTGTTTATTAAAGTTGAGCTGGTTAATAATTACGACAATAATTATAGTCTGCCAACGAATAATGCACACGAGGCAAGCTGCCAGTCGCTTGCCCGCTCTCCTTCCTACCCCGAACATGTCTTCCTCGAGACTTTACCAAAACATACCTCCATCCCTGTCCATGAGGCACGATCCACACCACCAACAGCAGTTTCATTCCAGCCAGTTTCCCAACTCATCCATGGTTGCCACAACCCCGACCAACAACAACAGCAGTCCCTTCAGCAATCAGGTTGGAGAGATAAATTTTCTTTCGATGTATTTTGATTTATTAGAAACTAATTATTACTAGACAGCTGGTTTGTCCATTATTATTTTGCTGCCATTTTTTACGGATCGTAACAGCATTGCAACAAATGAGTCATTTCATGCCAAATGATTAAACTAAGACGCACAATTCACATGCCAGAGGATCCCTGCCAAGTACCAGCAGCAGGAAGCCATGATGGTCAAGGACAGGGATTCCATCACTTCACGAGAGTCAAGCAGCTCGAAGGACTTCACGGACAAAAACATTCTCAGACGACAACAGCCTCCCCTGCCTCCTCTTCAGGTTTGCGTGCACTTTTGTTCGTTATTGTTATTTGACGTTCCAGTCAACTGATTACTTATTCATTTACATCATCATCATCAGCATAATGACTAATATGCGATCATTTCATTATTACTTGCTCAAAGCAAGTAATACTGTGATTGGTTGTAACATAACATTGTTATGGCAAATTTGTACTGCAGTTGTGCAGCATTTACACCGATTGTTGGTTGATTGTTGAAGGTGCCTGGCAGCATGTTGTTGAAATCATCCTCACAGCAAGATCCTCCTTTGTGTCAACCTTCCAATCAGATCTGCAACAGCTCTGAGGTAATAACAAGTCGATGATTACTTCTTATTTTTATCCTTCGGTTTTGTCGCCGCGCTCGGCCGACGCCATCTTGAATTGTTCCTGCCAAGAAATTTTATTTGCTTCAATTTTGTCTAAAAATTTAATTTGTGTTCCTTTAATTATACTATTTATTGCAGATTTCAAGCAATGATGCTTCATAATTTAATTTAAGTTGCCATCAATTATTGCACCTACCAAGCAAGCCTAATTTGGCAGCAATCGAGCATATTTGCACCATTACATCAACAATTAAGAACTGTTTATCTGGCATATTTGAGATGCTTCCACTTGATGTTGTTTGTCATCGTCGAAAGTCGGCAATCAAATAGATGTTGTTGCGTGTATTTTTGGCATCAACCGTTTTATTGTGATAAATGTTACTCGTTAATCATTCGTTAGAAAACAATTAAGAGAACGTTGTTGTTAACGATCAGCAACTTGATATTGATTTTAACTCGAGGGCCATGAGTTCGATCTACCTCGCACTCGTCGCAGGTGGCAAAACATTTAAATGTCCTGATGATCATCCAGGTAATCCCCCATAGTCACCACCGGTCCTCACTGCCCCTGCCTCATTGCAATGGTGATGATGATGATTCCCATTCCAGGCCTTCCATCCTGAGCACACCCCTAATGATGAAAAAAATTATGGATAGGATTAATTTCATGGTACTCTGCCAGTTGTTTCACGATCTCATGCTTCCTGATGCTTTTTAATTTGCCTTTCACCCTGATGGTTGTTGTAATGGTGATGATGATTATTATCACCGTAATTATCTCATTATAATTATCCCAGTGTGCTTTATAATTACATCCTCGAAGCTTCGGGGAGCTTTTAAATCGACATTAGAAAGAACGTTTGATTTTTTTTTGTTCTACTTTTGGAAGAAGATTACGATTATTCAACTCCAATCACATGATTGATTAACTTTCTATTGCAATGCATAATGGCATAATTCGTCAGTGGGTGATCATATATAGTCTTGTTTTGTGCTTATTGAGTCAAGTAATGTGTCATCACAACGTCAGTTATTATGTGCAATGTCTCTTAAGCTATGGTCTACAAGTGGGTTAATAATTGTAATGACATTTTTATTTCATGAAATGTTTACACCATCTCTCAGTAGCAGCTCCAATTACACTTCAAATGTTCCTAAAGGATGTGATGATTATGATGATGATGGTGATGTTGATGAGCTAAATATAAACTAACATTCTTAATGATGTTTTATTTGTACATCAATCAATGTCTTGTTCTTGCATAATTTTTTTTTTTATTTCAAACTTTATTTTTCACTTTCACCTGGTAACTTTGCTTGACTGAGTGGTTTATAGTCTATAGAGTTATAATCCTCGACTAATTGAAACAATCATTCTGCTGAGTCATCGAGCATGATTTGCATTCGAACAAATTCCTTTCTCTCTCATTTCACTGAATCTTTTTAATTAATCCCACATTTTCTTGACTTTGTGATCATTCTGATTAACACACTTTCCCATCTGAATGGTCTTGTGTTTTATTTAGATTTATCGATGTTTACATTTTAGAAAAAGGAAGCCAAACAATCAAAAATAGGAATGGTTCCACCTACTCCGGTAAAACAGGTAGATCGCATCTGGTCTCTTATTTACTCGTTTAGCTATAAATAATTAATTTATATATATAAATAAATAAATAAGTTGTTATCAATGGTGATGAGGGTGATGATTCATTGTTAAGGTCTTAAAGTATGATTGTTCCTAGCCATTTGATGTCCTTTTCAAGAATGATTGTGCGTTTGAAGGGATTCTTGTACAAGAGGAGCACTAAGCCGTTGAGAACGGAGTGGAAGAAGAAGTACGTCACACTCTTCGACGATGGCCGCCTGGTATTCCACTCATCCATACAGGTTCTTTGGTTTACTTCAGTGCGTTCGGAGAATATTTTAGGAATTTTTTTGGGAGGTTGCTTTGAGTGTTAGTTTTACTCAAGTTTTATCATTCTTGTTGTTTTTATGATGAAGTCACTGATTCCAACTATTTATGTGAATGAAATTGTACTGCGATAAGAATTAGGACCAAAATTCATGAAACAATATTTTGAAAGTTGTACAGTTATTGATAAACAATTTTCATGCTTATATTTTTCCCAGCATTTTTGTTTGTTAATGATTATTTTTTGAACCACTCAGGATTTCACAGACAACGTGCATGGCAAGGAGATTGAATTGATGAAGACGGCCGTAAAAGTACCGGGAAGGTGTCCGAGAGGATCGGAACTTCCACGACCGCAAATATCCACCAACGCCAACCTGGGTTCTGCTCTCATGTCCAAGGATGCCTGTGTCATTTCCAACCAAGGAGTTGACTCATCGAGTATGTCATGAGTTATCATTGATCAATATCATCAACATTAATCAATGTCTTTCTTGTGTAATTTTTTACGATAGCTTTACAAAGTAACAAATTTTTTATTTAAGTTCCTGGTGTGGAGCCGATGAAAATGGGTGATCCTAAAAAGAGACACAGGAGACTTAAAAGCGGTGCAAAGAGTTTAGATTCTAACGAGGGTGAGCAGAGGAGATGCTTGACAGTACTATATTGATTGATATTGATTGATATTCTACATTGATTGATATTGATTGATATTCTACATTGATTGATATTGATTGATATTCTACATTGATTGATATTGATTGATATTCTACATTGATTGATATTGCTTGCAATTCAAGTCATAACCTGGTTTTAGATTCTACGGCAGGCCTGGAGTTTCTATTGCATTCCCTTGACAATCAGCAGTGGCATTTCAAGGCTCAGTCAGCAGAGGTTGGTGGATGTTTACTTTTAATCCATTTAATCCAAATTGAATTTATAAATCCATTTAATTAAAATTGAATTTATAAATCCATTTAATTAAAATTGAATTTATAAATCCATTTAATCTAAATTGTTGATGTCAGGACCGAGAGGACTGGGTGCTGGCAATTGAGCAGCAGATTCTATTCAGCCTGCAGCAAAACATCAGTGATAAACTCAATGTGAGAACACTGCTGGACTGATGATGTTAATAATAATAATAATACAATAAGAGTAATAATAGCTATTTGATAATTTATGTGTTGCTTAACTTGGTTGGTTATTTCAAGATTATGGATTGTTAGATGTTTAGTGCTGCTCTACTCATTTGAATATCTTACGCAATTATTCAACAGAATCGGAACAGCATGTCATCCACCGACTCTGGAGTTGCCATGGCGATTCGATCCACGGCTGGAAATCATTCGTGTGCGGATTGCGGTGCACCCAGTGAGTTGATGGTCATGAGGCTAAATGGGTTAAATAAAAATGCTTCTAACTTTATTCAAGTACATTCGTTATGCTATTCAGATCCTGATTGGGCCAGTTTAAACCTAGGGATATTAATATGCATAGAATGTTCTGGAATCCACCGAAACCTCGGAACCCATCTTACCAGAGTTCGGTCCCTCGATTTGGATGATTGGCCGTAAGTGACCATTTATAAATATAAATACATTTAGCTTGTTAACTAATAAGTTAATAGGCTGCTCTGTAATTTGGCAGAGAGCAGACTGATATTTTTATTTGACCACCCTGAAACGTCTGCTCTTTAACAGGTCGGAACTCGTAATGGTTCTCACGAGCATCGGAAACACGGCCGCAAATTCCATATTCGAAGCGAACACCCAAGGGCGCCTGAAACCCACTCCGACATCACCGAGGTAATCATAGTAACTTTTGTTTTCAAGCAACAATTCCACTTAACTCAATCAATTAATCCTTCATTTACTAACTGAAATTGATCAAATAATTAACTCATAAAAGGGAGGAGAAGGAGAAGTGGATAAGAGCAAAATACGAGAGGAAATCCTTTCTTCCGCCACTTCCTTACCAAGATGTGCCAGTTACTCAGGTGCTTAAAACTTAAAAAGTCCACGTGAGCGAATGAAAGTTCAAAGAACGTGCATGTTCCCAAATTATTAAATCATGCTTACCATTCAGCCCTGGCAGTGATTAGTCTAACGATTATCATTTATTCTGCAAGCTGTATTTCAGATATTAATGGGTTTTAAGGTCATACATAATTAGTATAATTATACACTTATTGACTGGAACCTCGGTTATTTAGCACATGATCGTAATGTCTTTAACGAATGCTATCCATTTAGTCCTCCCTGCTTACTTGCATGCCAGAAAAATGTAAACTAATCAATTACTTTTTGGTCAAAGCAACTGATGGATGCAGTGGCACGACAGGACGTCTTGAAGTGCTTGCTGGTGCTCGCTTACTGCACTCCCGACCACGTCAACACTCCTTACAGCAGGACCGACACTAGGACGGCTCTTCACATTGCAGCTGCACTTGCCAATGTCGTACAAGTTCAACTCCTCCTCTGGGTCGGTGATAAATAAATGATGCACATACAACAGCAATTGTTAGATCTTTGGGACTGATGCCCTCTAATACTCTTAGCATTGTTCAAATTTTGAATTTATTAGTTACTGTGTATTACTCTGCCTCATTTTATCAAGCTCTGAATTTCAACTGCTCTGTTTTATCACAAGTAGCAGCAAATATAGTGATAAGATTATTTTATAACTCTTTTAAATTTTTATATCATCCCTGCTCAAACACTTGAGTATTCAGTAAACGATTCATTGCAGCACGGAGCCAACGTGTTCATGATGGACCACGAGAACCACTACGCTCTCTTCTACGCTCAGTCGGCTCGATCTCAAGACTGCATCAGGTTGCTAGTGGCTCAGGGCTGCCCCGATGTTAATAATCCAACCCCACCTCCTCTGCCTAATACTTGATATTAGAAAGCAGACTTGTCGTTATTGTCATCGTCATCGTCGCCATCATGTTCGAGAGCTCATTTTTCTATCTCCTTTTTTTGTCACCTTTTATTGCAAAATAAAACATCCTTCCCTCTTCTGTCTGACATCTGCCTGTCTGTACATGCTTATTACATTGTTATTAGTGTGTTGTTTCCACCTGTCGATTTAGCTCATCGTGGTGCTATTCGGTATTTATTTCCAGGTGGCACTCCGTGTCATCCTGCAGCTGATATTGACGTGCACGATGTCGAGCTCAGAGTTCAAGCAGCTGAGTTTGTTGAATGCAAAAATGCCAGGACTTTGGTCCTCTATAATTGTAAATTTTGTTTGTCCTTTCATTTCGAGTCAAAAAGCTTTACTCAATGGATGCAAGCACTGCTCGGAATGCTGGCTTGCGAGATCCTAGGATTCCTTCGTTTTGTTTTTAAACACGTGTGGGGTTACTAAGCCTCAATGGCTTGGTTTCTAGTCTCTTAACACCTGTTGTGTAGTATTAGGCCATTTTATAAGGCGTCATCGGCTTTGAGATTTTTTAGCTAGCTTTGTTGCCCAATATCGAGACATTTGCACTGTGCTTCGAATGGACTGAATCTTGATCGTAATAAAAGTCTGATTGTGTTATTTTAATTTTGCTGCTGATCGCTGTAGATTTCGCGATCTGAAATTTAATTTTTGAAAATTGTTCCACTTTTAAGTTGTCTTCTTTTTTTTTTTTTTTATTAATTTCGACGAGTGAAGTGTTACTCCGATGTTTTGTTGTTCGATGCTTTCTCTCGTATCGAGTCACAAAAGACCTCACGTCTGTTGATGCTCTGACGACGCTAGAAGCCATTGCTAATAAATAGGCCATTCCTATGTTCGGTTTGCAAGCAACTCTCCCTGTGTTCCTTTAGCTAGGATTGAGCACCCTGCGGGTAATCGGTACTTTTTGAAAACTGCTTTAGTTCTCCTACAGCGCATTCTGTGTACTCGTTCGTCATTTGATTTTTGTTTTAGCGATTCGAGATGATTTGAATGCGATGATGAAACAATCACCATCGGTGAGCAAGTTCTGATGAGGAGGCAGAGTTTAGTATGATGGTTAAGACTTTCATTTCCAGCGTTGATTCGGACCCTTTTACCGGGGCGCCGTCCTAAAGGTCTCGTTGCCTAAAAGGGTGTTTGGTTATCAACGGCAATGTGAGGGTATCTCGCATCCCGCTGATCCCAAGGAACAAATTCTCGGAGCACTTCTGTCTACTCACTTTTCTTTGTAATGTTTTCATTCAGAAATTATTTTTACCTTTCGTTTATAATTATGGTTGAAACGCAAGATATGTTGAGACTGGTTTGCGAAAGGAGGCAGTCGTAAGGGAAACTAATCGGAGGTCGAGAGGGGGAGGGTTGCCAAGAAAGCGAGAAAAGTACGAGATTAATTAAAATCTCAGTTTCTTCATATGTAAATCATGAGAACGAGAACCACGTTTAGTCTGATGACCCATGCCTTTATCCAAGCTTTCTTGGCTGTCAGGAAGCGTTCGTGTTTTTGCAGAAGCTGACGACGTTGAAATTTATACATTTTTCAAAAGTTGCCGACTAACAAATTGCTCATCTTAAGAGCCACCGTTTTAAAGTAATTTTCCGATAGGCTCAATTCGAAAGTTGGCATAATTAAACCGGAAGAAGAATAATTTCCATTGCGGTAATTGCGTCGAAAATTGAGGAATTGACAGAAACATGTTCCGCGTCGACGTTGTTGGACTTTTTTTTATTGGATCAAAGAATTCAACTGAGGGTGATCTCAAATTACCAGCACGCGAGAAGAAAAGATGGCTTCCAATTCGACCACATGGAAAAATTGGCACGAAAAACGAGTAAACTCAGGAGTCGAGTGACATTTCCACTTGTACATGCACAACATTGAATTTCACGTAATGCAATCTGGCCACCTGGTCTGTTTACATGTGGTTATGATGTCTTGAAACGATTAATGTCCAAATACCGTCTGCCGATCGGGACAGTCGAAATCTAAGCGAAATATGGTCACCATCGTCGGCTAATGACAACACTGCCATCAACTAACATATTTGGCCAAGAATAATTTGTAGAATAACTGTAGAATCATCAATAGTCACTTATTCTTTAACTTTTTCATTTTTTTCCTTAACATTATTTTAAAGAAATTCTCCTCAAGTTAAGCTCATTAAATTGGCCATTAAACCCAGAGATTCAAGCATGCCCAACAGTTTCATAGTTGCACTGTAGTTATAAATATAAAATTATGGAACGTCAATAATCTTAATATTACGAAACGTCAATAATTTGAATATTATGAAACGAGCAAGTAATTAGCGTCGTCTAGAAAATGCCACTACAACACGTTGAAGGAAACAATTAAACAAAGATTGAGAGAACCAGTGATTAGTAATTAGACGAAAGGATAATAAGAAAAAATGTAACCGGTGCTAACTACAAAAACTGGTACTGAGAATTGAATAGAACGGCCAATTCGATTAATTGGTAATTATTTAAACTATGAAGCTCACGCCAATAAACTAATGCTTTGTCATAAAACTATGCCATATCGGAGAACACTGCAAAAGAAATTAAAACAGAGGTGTCAGCAATATCCGCACAGTTGTCGAGTGGTCAATTCCTTCGGTGTTAGAGGTCCTTGTTTACAGTCACGACCAGAAAATGCTATTTATTAGCCGGAACACCATTCAGTTATTCGTTTGGACTGAAATAACTCAATATCAAGCTTCCGTGCCTTATTCAATTTGCCCCTATTCAATCAGACACAGGCGAGGATTTGTTGCGATGACGTTCAAGACGACCCAGGCAAGAGCTGATTGAATAAAAGAGAATCTGCTTTATCAACTAATTGCTGCGTTATGATAAATTTGGTGCTTAGTTACATGATTTTTGATAATTTAGTTAGATGATCAGTCGATTTGCCATTAACAACAAATGTTACTTCATTTACTAATTATTTTAAATACCACCTTCAACATTTCTAAATAGGTCAAATTTGGAAATATGAGAAGGTCAATAAATTATTTTTGAATTTATTTTAGATCTTCAAGTAAATTCGAGCAAGTGTCTTTGTTGAAGTTGCCTCGGAACTTCGATTAGATTTTGAAACCAACAAAATTACTAAATGGAACAAAATGCGTCAAGGAGGTGCTTTAGCTGTTGTAAAATGGCACTCGTTTTCCCAGCCGCATCAATGTCGATCGTGGACGAATCAGAATTTAAGGAGGCGGAGTCTCGGAAATGGAATGTCCACAAAAAACACGTTCATTTGTCAGGATGCGATTTACCTAAATTATAAAAAGATTCTCGACAAGCTTTCCTTCAGAAAGCACATAACTTTTTCATGATTCTTAAAAGCGCTTTTACATAAACGTTCTCATTCAAACTGTTGTAAAAAAAATGATTCATTTCGCAAGCACTAACCATCAGAACTACACTGGAGAAGCACATGCGTTCAAGTCTCCGAACAGGTTCTTGCTTACAAAAATGGGAGCGAATCCAATCATTCATGTCAAAAGGCCTATGAATGCTTTCATGGTCTGGTCCAGAGGTCAGAGAAGAAAAATGGCGATAGAAAACCCGAAAATGCACAACTCAGAAATATCGAAGCGACTAGGTGTGGAATGGAAACTTTTGACGGATGATGACAAAAAGCCATTTATCGATGAAGCGAAACGATTAAGAGTTCTCCACATGAGAATATATCCAGACTACAAGTACCGACCGAAGCGAAAGGCCAAGCACACTTCCATGCAGCAGCCCATCAAGCCTGATTCATTTCCAAATTATTCTGTGGCAAGTGGACATCGCCCTATTGACACCTCAATGACTTTACCTCAGCCGCCGTACGACATTCCAGCCCAACACTTGAACCCTAAATTGTCATCTGGATTGCCATCGCATGAAATTGAATACCCTTTCAGCTTGGCTTATTCACACCTTATATTACCCCATTTAGTTCCAAAAGCAATGTCCTTAACAACTCAGAATCTAACGGATAAGAATCCTCTTTCGTTCATTCATCATCAACTGGCTCTGAGACAAGAAGGGAGACTGCCCGCCTGCTCCATACCCTACTATAACCCTCCTTTCGGATATCTGCCCTCTTCGGATAGCGGTCATAACACCAATTCTCTGACGATGTTCCGATCTTGGCTAACCAGGTGGCAGGAAACGCAGATGAGTAATTTCAGATTTACATCGGGGAATTTGATTTCAAATATGAATGGCTTGCCGCATCCGCCAGTCCATTTGCTCCTCAATGGATCGCAAACATCGGACCGCGATCAACACAAGTTAATACAATGCGACGCTTTATTCAGTTCGTTCAATCGAGTGTTCCCGTTTCTTCATTCTCATCCGTGGTCCAAAGATCCAGAATTGTTTTCTTCTATCGCTCGCGAGGAACAGTCTGAGAATCAGATATCAGGGATTTGACAAATTCCAGAATTTCGTTTGAATTATTTGAACAATTAGGTGGTGTTACCCATTGCGACATTTGTGAAAACGCATTCGACGAAAGGCAGATCCTCGAATACAAGGCTTTTAAGAAGAGGTTCATCTGGAGAATCGAAATCCAAGTCTTTGAGTTGCAGCTGCACGTCATGTTTTAAACAATAGTGTTTCAATAATTCGCCAGATTTTGTTTCAAAAATGTAAGACATACTTCTAACAAGTGTTCGGGTTGTTTATTAAATTTTGAAGGAGTCAAGGAGCCTTTCTCCAGTTGTTTCACATTGATAGCCTGCAGGTGATGTTTGTAAGATCGAAAACATCTTGGCACTTTTGAAAGATCATGTAACTTAAGCATAAAAACCTTGAAAAAATATGAGGAAAGAAAGCTCCGATCGTCTTCTGATTTGTTAGATTTGTTTTCGAATTCAATAAGCTGCATGCAGTCGTTTGGGGGAAACACTTTAGTCATTTGGTTTAAAACTGAAACTCACGTTTTCGATCAGTTTTAGAGCTTTTCCACTGACACATTCCTTCTTTATCAATTTCATATCCGGATACATCACCATCTTCAACAATCAAATTCAATAATAGAAGATGCGACGACTATATAATTAGGAATGAGAAATTCGCTACAAACTTGCCCGGACAACATTTCATAGATGCTGAGGCCAAGTTGTCGCAAATCTAAATAGAAATTAGAAGTCCCAAAGACTGAAGCTCCTAAACACAGTTGGCTCCTTCCAAAATCTATGAGTTTCAATTTTCCATTTCCATCTAGCATCATGTTTCGCGGATGGACATCACTGACAAATATTAACAACAAGTTTTAAAAGTTTATGCTGCTTAACAAATAAATAATTCATACAAGTTCTGCCGCAGGAAGTCTTATTCAAACCTAATTAAATTTGCTTAAACTGAAACAAAATATTCAAATAGTCATTTTAGGCAGACTTCTAAAAAAGAACAACAAATAAATTTCAACGATTATTAAACTAGTTTACGAGAAAAAGCATCTGATTGATCGTATGAGCTTTTTTTTTATCAAGAATAATTATTGTCTGTATCTTTCGTTAAACTTTTATAGGAAGAAAATGTATCATTTGTTCTAAGAGAAATGGACCTCCTTATGAACATTTACTTAAACATATTGCAAATTGCAATATTTTAGCCCATCAATTCCACGCAGAATTATTAAATTATTCATTAACCACTTTATAAATAAACCTGTGGGGAAACGCAGTCACCTTGCGAACGAATTCAAAATAAATTCGAAAAGCCTGACCCGTGGGTGATTCTGGAGCAGTGGAGAAATTGTAGAGCACACAGCACGCAAGCAGAATAATAAGCCACCCTGTCTTCTGAAAATGTACCTTCGACATCCAGATGTTTTCTTAAACTCCCATTCTCCAAATATTCTAATGAGATTAACAGACCCCTCTAAAACATTTATATTTAAGCAATTCATAAGGATGCATTAAAATTTTAAATAATTTATATAGATAATTAAGGCAAAGTTATTTCAATAAAATTTCATCAATAAGACCGGTAATTCCCCATCGTACTCTTCGTCCATACATTAACGACGCATGCGCCGAAGTTAAACCCCAATTTCAATTTTTGTGAAATTAAAATTTGTGTTTTTATACAATGCCCTTGTGATCACAACAGGCTCTCGGATCATTTACGAAGCTTCCAAAATAGACAGCGTGAAAGTGATGATAAATTTCATCATGCCAATGAACAGCCAGCAACACAAACTCTTACGGGTGTCTGTAAAAAACAATTTAGCTCAACAATATAAGGATTATGAGCGAGGTATATTTCTTTCAAGATTTCCCTCTCATTAGTAAATGCCGCGATTCCTCGCTTGGTTTTAGGAAACATTTTCAACACATAGAACCCAAATGAACTCTGCCCTTTCACACTTGCTTTGAAAATCTGCAAAAAGCGGATATATCAGCACACTTCAAACAAAGCGAACGTATTTTATAAATTACGTTCGTTAGGTCGTTTCCCCTGTGCAAGACGCCTAAAACAGCAAAATTTCCCAGAGCAGCAGTTGTACATAGAACTCTCCCGAAATCGCTCATGACCCCCTGAAAAACCAAAACAATGACGAAACCACGCAAGCGAAATAAGCCATTTTGTGACGCTAGGCAGGCATAATGGTGCCATATGGCGTGATGGTGAAATGAATAGCATTAAAGACTTTTATTAATTTTTATTTTTACTGAAAATCAATAAAAAAAAATAGCAATAAATTTATAGATATTTTTTTTATTACAAACATTTATTTTATTTTAATTTTTGTTTTAATTAAAAAAAAATTATATACTGTAATAACCAGCTTTGAAAAAAATTATTTTCAAAATTCTCCAAGAATTAACATGACGATCTCTTTTTGTACTAAGCGGCTGGCCTTATCGAGTCCGACCGGCTTTGTTTGGCAATCGTTTTCCAGCTAGAATTAAGAGTAGTGCAGAAAGGTCGTTGTTTGCGACAAATAGATTGCCTCGTGATAAAAGTTGTTTCATTTGTTGCATCTTGAAAATTCGTCTGCTTGCACCGTCCGCGGGTATCTGTTGATCGATCTTTGCTCGAGATAACCTCGTCATAAGAGTTGGATTAGGTGACTAGCTCGTGATAGCTTTATAACCTCGCATGATAACATTTAGTTTATCCTGGGTTTAAAGTTGCAAGCGCTTATTGCGTGAGAAACTTTTAACTGATTTAATTGATTAACTGATTTGCATTGAATAGATGTAGGGCCAAATTAAAATAGAATTGTCATATTAATTGATGCTAAAATAAATTAAGAGTTATGTTTGAGTAGTCGGTGCTTAAATTTACTTGATGTTCGTGCATGATGTGTCAGTGTTTCTTAAAATTTTGTTGAGTTTTTCTTTACTATTTGCGTTAGCAGAAAATAACGCGAAAAATGTGCAAGGGGGAAAGAGCTCAAGAAATTACATGGGAAGAAGTAAAAAAGCACAATACAAGGACAGACAGATGGGTTGTCATTGAAAATCAAGTCTATAATGTGACAAATTGGAGTAGAATGCATCCAGGTGGTTCAGCTATCATGGGACATTATGCTGGACAGGATGCAACCGTGAGTGTGATCAGTTTTGAATCTGATAGTAATTCTAATAATTTGATATAATAAATGAAATTTGGAAGCTTTTAATTACAATTATGGTTTACTCATAGTTTTAACATTGTTTTTTTAGCATTATGTTGAGGTTAATTAATACTAATGCTTAATTAAATTCTGGATGGGTTGAAAGTGCATTTCTATTAAGAATGATGAATCATTTTTCACCATGAGAAAGTTATGTTGGAAATTCAAAAAATGATAAAATGATCTTTACATTAATTTTGATATGACGTTGTGAACTAATTTTTTTGATGGGCCGAAGATCACGTCCACATGCAGACAGCATTTAATCAATAACTGTGCGACCACCCCCATTATTAACTTCTGTCATCTTTAAGAATGACCCTCACTTCACTTTTTATGTCATCCATCAGGAAGCTTTCAGAGAATTTCACAAGGACAAACTGAAGGTTTCAAAATATATGGCTCCCCTTTGTGTGGGTGCAATTGGATCAAGTCATCCAGAACAAATCAAGGAGGAGGAGATTAAAAAAGATTTTGAGGAACTCAGAAAAACAGCTGATAAAATGGTCTGCATGTTTTGAAGCTGAAAATGCTGTTGAGATTTTCAGGAAGTGTGGAAAAGTTGACATTAATTTGCATTTACTGAATTTCAATGACATTTGTGACATTACAAACTGAACACATGTAGATTGATTATGCAAATGATTTTTTCAGGGCCTATTCACCCCTAGCAAATGCTTTTATTCCTTTATCATTGGACACCTCATATTCTTTGAAATCATGGCCTATTTAGTGCTTTATTATTATGGAACTGGATGGCTTCCTACCTGTCTATCCATCCTATTTTACACCATAGTTCAGGTGAGTCTCCTTGCAGGGCGAATGCTAGTTTTGTGTTAATAGTGTGCCGATCGATAGCCTACTTCTGTCGTTATTATTTGTTTTATTATAATTGATGGTTGGTAATTGATGAGTCACATTTGCTCTAGAACTTGTTGCAACATGTAGGTCTTTTGAAAGCTTTAATTCCATTGCCATGCAGTCATGAATATTTAATTTGTGGATATCCTTAATCAATAGAGTTCCGAATAATTGATGGAATCCCTTTAATGAATGAAAGAATTAATTAATTACCGAGTTAGGCCGAAGCCGGTTGGAGTCAGCATGATTTTGGACACCTGTCAGTGTTCAAGAGCTCGAGAATGAACAAGATTTTCCACACATTTGTCATGAACTTTATAAAGGTGAGACAAAAAGTACCTCTGAATGTAATTCTGTATGCGTCTTTCACAGTGATTATCTGATGTAAACATCTAGATTACATACTTTGTTGGCTTTCAATTGTTTTATGTTGGGACAGTAATTAATTAAGCCATCGTGTGCTGTGGGATGTCTCATTGAACACAAGCTGTTACACGTTAAATGTAAAGCTAGCAACTGCAGGTTTTTCTCTACAGGGAGCATCTACTTCATGGTGGCAACATCTTCACAATCAACATCACTCCAAACCAAACGTGGTTTGTAGCCTGACAATTATTTGACATTTCATTGATATCCTCATTCTCTTATTCCCTGAGGGTTGCTTTCAGATTAACAAGGATCCAGACGTTAGATTGGACGCAGTGTTTGTTCTGGGGGAGGAGATTCCTAAAAGAGTAAGTGCACATGTCTTTAAGCATTTTCTATTTCAAGTGTGTCTAGAATTTCTGTGAGTGTAGATGTGTTCTTGAAAGCATGTTTGACGCAGGACATTTGCATAGCTCCTGACATTGTTAGCTTGCTCTGAGAATAGTGCACGAAACCAGGCCGTGGGAGACTTTAAAATGAGTGCGTGATGGTCTCATTACTCAGAGGGTTGGCTTTCAATTCTGTGTTGCTTGGCCTCGGCTTTTGTTATTCTTTGATGTCCCCAATTTAATTCAGACTTTTATTCATTCACATCCTACTTATGATTACAACTACAGTAGAACCACTTAATTGATTTCGATCAACTCGCCAACCCTTTTAAATGAAATCACCAAATTCCATCTTCCTCTTAGCATTTTCTCATTGGTTATGTCAATTGTTTTATGTAACAAAAATCCAGCGACACACGCACATTATTGTTTATTAAGGCACATTATGTACATACAGAATTTTCAAGATCATGTTAATGTATTGCCGCCATATTGATTTCCGGTTATATTGATGGTTTTTTGAAAACCCCTAGGCCTGCAATATAACCGGTTCAACTGTACATATGATTATGCAACGAATGAAAACAATTGATAAAAATGTTCTAAGCGACAAAGTGAGATGGGGTAATAAGATTCCAAAGTAATTGAGGGGGAGCAAATTCCATGTAGGAATCATTATTTCAATGAGACAATTACATCCTGTAGCATTATGCATCACATGTGCACCTCAATCAGTTTTAGAGTTGTTGATATGATATCTTCAAATCTCTGGAAGATGGCATTGCATATTTTCCTGGAGGAAATTATGACGAAAGCATTTGTGATAACTATTATCTATTATTTTATGGTAAACCTTAATTACCATTAACTACTTAATTAATTGTACTTTTCCAGGTTGCTAGAGAGAAGAAGATGTCCATGCCATACAATTGGCAGCACAGATACTTTTTTCTAAGTTAGACTCCTTTAAATTGATTCATTCACGTGGTTAAGCAAAGGTTATAAAGTGGGACTGTTGTTAGATAAAAAAATACTTAGAACGATATTTTAAGGATAACATTGTGTTTCCTCGAGTGCTTAATAATAGAATTTAAAAATTGTTTAAACATGTTTCTGTGTTGTTGTATACGAAGACTTATTTTTTAAAGCTGCACTTTGCATTTATATTTTGATTTTCTAATATTCTGCCTTTGCATCTTTTTTTGCATGTTTGCATTGCTTGTTAAGTTTTTATTTTTATTTTGTTATTATTACATTCCTTACAAACTCTTACTAACAGTCGGACCACCACTGCTATTTCCTGTTTTTTTTCAAATTATGATCTTCAAACATCCAATCTCCAGGAAAAACTGGCAGGTATGTGTTGTGATTGAATGGGCTAGATCTAAATATTTATTATTGAATAAGCCTGGCTCAGTTATTATTATTATTATTATTATTATTATTATTATTGCTGTTGTTGTTATGAGATTTTTCACGTTAATTTCAGGATGTGTTTTTTATGACCTTGTTCTACATCAAGATCTTGGCATTGTATGCCCCTTTTTATGGATTTTGGGGTACTATAGGATATTACTTCATGGTCAGGTAATTGTTACAAAATTATCTTTAATTGATTTGCCCTTGTTTGCTCAAAGCAAAAAAAATGTTTATAAGTGCATTTATTTAGTTATGCATCATGTTGCTTAATATAAATTGTTAATTCATGCCTATATTCCTAAGGGAGTATGGTTTTGTTTTCCATAAAAGCATTGATGGTGGTAGCTTTAAAAATCCATCCTAGTCATTATTTTGCCAAACAAATTCAAGTTTATTATCCAAGAAGATGTGTAAGAACACTTCTTAGGAATGCTGACAATAAGATGACCTGCAAATATAATATCGTGTGGAATATTCTCACCTTTGTTGACGATTGAAAGAAAGCAATTATCAAATTGTAAATGAAAGTACTTATTCTGTTTTTTGTAATTCAAGGTGTTTGGAAAGTCATTGGTTTGTTTGGGTGAGTCAGTCTAACCACATTCCCATGGATATTGAGGATGACAAAGAGAGGCCATGGTTGGCACTTCAGGTGAGAGTATGACATTCTAGTTGTGTAACATTCTAATCATTTATGATATGTGTAATGTTCTTTTGCATTTAATAAATTTGGTCTCACAACATTAAAAAAAAGCAATGTTTGCTTGGCAATGGTTTAAGTTGCTGCTTTACTTGTCTGTAGAAATGCATTTTTGCTTCAATATTTTTGTCCCTCCTAAAGCTTGCCAAACCTCGAACCGGTCTTTGAAAAGATTTACAATATTGTCGTGTTACTTTAAGAAGGCATTGTTGTTCCATAATCAAAAGTTTTTGATCTCCCTCGCACATTCAGTTTGAGAAGTCTTTGATTTTGACTTAAAAGATGTTGTCTTTCATATGGACATGCTTTAATAAACCTCTCTTGCTCATTTTTTTAAAGCTTTATTTTTTGAGAAACCCTTGAATTAAAACTTGATACAGCTTAAAAGATGTTAAGTCTTTCATCTAAAATTGCCTTTCATATTGACATGTTTCTTCATCAGAGAGGTATAAAAACTTCACAGAAATTGAAGTTGTTGATCTTTGAATTCATTTTGAAAAGCCTTAAGATTCAGATGATGTTTTTGTTGGTAGTTGTATGCAACTTGTGATGTGGAGAAATCTTTCTTCAATGACTGGTTCACTGGACACCTCAACTTCCAGATTGAGCATCAGTGAGTCTTAACCAATATTTTATATGACACTGTAATTATAATTTCAAGTAGATTCAAAGTTTTTATTTTTGTTTTTTATTTTTTTGCAAATTTGTTCGAGCTGAGGCATTTCAAGCGTTTTTGGTTATCAATATGCACAGTGGGTGGTGGGGCAAAAAAAAACACATCTACTGATGATTAATCGTCCTGCTAATGTTTGGTTACTTTAATGACTTCGTTGATGTCACAGCTGCTTTCCCACAATGCCACGTCACAACTTGTATAAGATTGCTCCCTATGTTAAGTCCCTCTGCAAGAAGCACGACATTCCTTACAAGTGCAAGACCTTGTCAGAGGCTTTTGCAGATATTGTCAAGTAAGTTGGGCAATTTTTCAGGATTCATTAAAATTTAAATGTATGAAATCATGCGTGGGAGATAATATTTTGATCTTTTTTTGTTAGTGGTTTGAAACAAGTATGTTGCCATTTTAGAGGATGTTATGGTACTTATTATTATTATTGTACTTCTTATTCAAGGAAATCATCCATTAGTGTCAATAAGCAGAAGAATTGTTTTACTCAAAAGTACTTGATATTTATTTATTTTGTCTGCATATAACCGATTTATTGAAGTTGGACAATGGAAAGAGTTTCAAAGATTGCTTCACTTTTCCTTACCATACCTTTTCATAATTTTAATGAATATTAATAGATTCATTTAGGAGAGAGCGTGCATGGGTGGATGGATGCAATTTAAGGGTCTTAAATACATTTATTTATGTAATACTATTTTCTGATTGGTCTTGATGCGACTTAATGGAACTCATCATGTTTTTTAAAACATTGAGATTGTTGTACTTTAAATTAAAATGATTGGTAGATCCTGGTTATAACCCTGGGAGTTTGCAATAAGTTTATTGAGCAAATATTTGTTCAAAAGAATTGAATATCTGAGTTTCTGGATGTCTTGGCTGCTGCTGCACTGCTATGTTAGGAATGCCTAAGCTTTAAAAGTTACCAAAGTAGTTCTCACAAAATAATATGATTATTATGTGCCGTGGTTATAACTATTTTGTCAAGACATAATTTCTATTTCATCAAATGCAGGTCTCTCAAGCATTCGGGGGAGATTTGGTATGCCCACTACCAGTCCTACCGCGCCTGAGTGCAAAGGATTGCTTGAGGTCTGATGAGAACCAATTCTGATCTTATTTGTCAGACCTAATGTTTGTTGTTCATTGGACATCCATCAGTTGTGTTACCTAATATTGATCGAGTAATGACTTGCATAGTATTCAGTGAGCCTCAGTTTGAGACGTGTAGATCGTTTAATATTCCTCCTGGTTGAGATGAACCTTCAAATAGGATTTTATTTTAGGTTGTTTAGGTTTAGTTGGTTCTCAAATTATTTTTAAAAGTTGTAACATTTTCTAACATTACGAGTAATTACACCCCATTATGACCTCATCGTCAATGTTGTGATTGTTGTCCACCTTTTCATACCTCGTTGTGGTAGTTGCCTGCATCATGAATCTGAGATTCATTTGGTATTTTCGAACGACTTAATCGCTCTTATGATGATGGAGTCATGCATTCTGATTCTGCCTGATGGAGGTGCACCTAGTGAGGTAAACTGTATCTTCCTCTATTCATGTTCCTATGTGTTGTTCTAGACATATGCTATATTTTCATGAAAATGTTTGTATTTGAGATTTGTTTGGTTGAAACATCCATTCCTCTGTTTGCAATGCTATAAATCTGTGGGAGGTAACAAATTGTTGTTTATTGATATGATGGGTTTTTTTGGGTTTTTTTTTCAAGAATCTACTTTTCTATTTTGGGCATTTTCCAAAATCACCTGTCTTACAAGGAACAAGTTGTATGGCATCTTGTCGCAACATTAATTTTGTTGAGCGATTTAGTGATTTCAGATAATCATGCCAGTTCAAGTTTTTTACAGTTACTATTGCTTATTCAGTTACTAGAGTGCATTTAGTGTGATGATTCTAGAGAATTAGTTGGAGACTCAGTAGTTGTCATTGATATTTGATCTTGGTTTCTTCAATCCGAATTCAATTCTGTCATTTTGTTGGCAAGACAATCTACTTTTTGCATTTGCATTATAATGTTTTATTGTAAGGATGCACTTTTGGAGCAGGTTTACTTGCAATAGCTTTCGAGTAGTTATTGAGGAATACTTTGATTTTCTTGTTTAAAAAAATGTCTGGGGTATGCCAGTGGAATTGCTTTTATGATTTTACTTGGTTGGGGTTGCCACACAATTCCTTTGTTTAGACTCTTGGTGATGGTGCCAAACATTCAATGGGGGGAAATTGGCTTATGATTGCCTAGATGTTCGAGGGCAATTCTGCCGTGGTGAGGTGAATCCCGCCAATTTGTGCTGAAGACATCAGTAAAGTACTAGTGTGGATGAGGAGAATGAAAGGCAGTTTATTTAAATAAGGCGCAAATTACGACCGTCGGGGTTGTTTAGCGCATTGGATTCACAGCAAGGTAGTTATTTTCAGTGGTTAAGAAGCTCGAGATATAATAGTAAAAAAAACAGATTTAATGCACGGAAAGTGTTTCAACTCTCGCCTCAAATATTTTTGAAATGTGGATATATTTAGTAAATAAGAATTTATATATGTATCTCTGAAAGCAATGGAGCGCCAGATAAATTTAGTCAAGCTTTGATAAACAGTTGGAGCCGAGGTCGCAATTGCCTTTATCTATTTGTGATGAGTTTGGTTTGGCTGAGGAATATGGCAGGGTTTTCCGTTAAGGAAGACGAATTAAAAGTTATACCTTATCCAGTTTTAGAGCTGAATCTTCATGTGACATTGAAATGCGTTCAGGCTTTAGGCACGCTGGGCACTTTGGTGTTCGGACCTCTGGTTGGAATCGCCAAAAGAGACTCGAGAAATTTTAGTGGTCTGGTAAAGTCGTCTACTAGGTAACGTTCTAAATCATTATGCAAATGAATTCCCGTAAAAGTATTAATGCATAATATCTGACCAATGACTACTGCAAGACAACTAGCTTGTGATGCAATTTCTTTCACGATGGAGCTTATTTTTGATATGCACATTGCTAGTCCTGATTAAAAATATAATGAATGCAATTCATGAAACAAAACATTTCATTTCGTCAGTAATTGAAGACATATTTTTAGGTTTGGGAAGTATGGAGTTATCATAGGCCTCTTCCTTGGTCCAGCAATGACTTATGGAAGAATGAAGTCTGTGAATGCAGATCAGAATGCCTTCTACGATCGCTGCTACAGGCTTAGAAATAATAAAAACCAGGTCAGAGTGGACAAGGCCTTTTTCGCTGGGCTGTTAATGGGTGGGGTCGGCTTCCCCCTTATATTTAAGATGTGCCCAATTTTTGGAGGACTGTTTGGGATGTCTGCAGGAGTCGTTTCAGCAGGGTTGTACAATAATAAATGATTCCTTTTTTAAGTTCATTTTTAACTTCTTACATTCAATCTAATTAATGCTTCAATTGGGAATTTCACCTTTGTCATTTTAGTTGTTTGGGAAATGCTAACTATTTGCTCTTTATTCATTCTAACAACATCAAATGCTTCCAACCCTATGCTTTACGAAGTGGTCTAAAAAATCTAAATTTGTGAGTTTATATTCCAATATTCTTAAGCATGATAACAGAAAATTATAAATTGTCTTTTTCAAAATGGCAACACCATAATCAATTTTTACGTTAATGGATTCAATTAAACAAGTTCAAAAACAAAAGCATTGGTGATCTGTTATCTACAAAGTAAGTATCAGTAACTCCTGCTGGTTTCAATTATCCATTTGAATGCATCCTCTATACCCAACATTCCATCAACTCTGCAGTTGTGAACCTGTGGAATGTGAATATGACATGATAGTTGTTTATGTCGAATATCATTCTGCAGTCTGATGTTAACCTGCCAGGGTCTATTGAGTTTTAAAAGTTGAAGCTCCTTGGCCAGTTCGACACTGGATCTGGACGAGGTGTCCTGAGCCGTTGCACACGAGAGCACCAGCAATGGCACATGGGAAGGGATGAGCATCTCGTTGGAGAGTGCGAGCAGTTCGGGAAGACCTAGAACCACTGGGATCGGCAAACAACATTTGAACGAAATAACAGCAGACATGAAAATGAAAAAGAAAAGGAGAAATGGACTCAACATTCATCCTGAGAGCATGAAGCATGCACGACGTATATGAGACCATCTAGTGTCCTGCAGAGGTCCTTGATTGCCCTTTGCAGTTTAGACTGATTCTGGCCTGAATTCTCTTGGACAAACAGTCTGTTCTGCAATGCTCTCTTTTCAGCTGACCTATGCTCTCTTTCATTTTGGGTGGCAGTGTAGAGAGTTATGAGGTTGAATTCTAATGAGTGGCTGCTCAAGTTCAGTGTTATACCACTGCCAATACCTGAATTAAAATGTTTTTTTTTTAAATTAAGGTAATTTTCCATGGGAATGCAAGTGCCATACCTTCAAATCTTCCAGGAAACAATGAAATGAATTTAAAGGTATTGGTGTAATCCTGGAGAAGGTTGATTACGAGTCGAGTGCCACCGGATTCTAATCCTGGGCCAAACATAGCGAGCTTAGGGACTTTGCGGTTGACCACATATTGAAATGCTTTTGTAATTTTTCCCAAGAGGGTGATTTTATTCTTCCTCATAAGGGGTGAGCAAGCCATGTAACTGCAATTCAAATTTTAATAACGCTATTGTCAACAGTAATTTCAACAGAGAGACATTTATGGTGAACTGGGTCATTATTGAAGATGTATTTCGATACTATCAGCATTTATTATTTGTGTTTGGTACAAATTTATTAATTTATAGATATGGCAGTGGTTAGTCTAGTTATAAATCATGTATTAATAAAAAAGTTCGCAGATTATTTACTCACATTTGTTTGTAATCCGGTTCAGAAATTAGCCTTAGTGAATTTGGATTGAAAGTGTGACCAATGACATTCCATTTCATCATGTCATTTTCAAGTTTATGCTTCCACAATAAGTTGTCTGTGCAAAGCCTGTTCCAAGCTTGACAAACTTGCGCAGCTTTTAGTAAAGTTATGCAATCCAATAGTTTAAATATACACAGTTGCACAGGCTCCTGTAGGATACAGATATGTTCTTGACACATGCAATTTTAAATATATTGTGAATTACAATATTTAAACCGGTAAATTGTAGAAGGTACATTTATCGTCTAACTCTTCCGCAATTAGACTCATTCTGTAATGACATCCGCGATTCTAAGTTAAGATTAAGTAATCTGAAAAGATTTAACGGAATAATGAGGTGCGAGACATCTCTCTTTCTGTATAACCTAGTCTCTATGAACTTACCAATTGAGGTTTTTAAGCCGTTAGTCAACCAATCTCCGATAAAGGAGAAGTTACCAATCAGTCACCGGACAAATGTAAACACAACGCATCATCGAACACCGTGTATTATATTCGTATCAGGTTAGAGTCACTAGTCATATTAATAATAAGTTAGTAAATATAACTTATTCATTTATTATAATTTTATGTCTACATCTTCACAAACAAAAAAAAGGTTAAACTAATTATTATTTTATACATAATCTTTTTGGACGATTTCAGACAACTTGGGGGGACAAAATTAGCACTCTTTGTTTGTGTATTGGATATCGATGATGTGGTAAAAACTAAAATACAACCTTTTCATGCTCCCACCATCGTGTTTCCAAGCATCGGGAAAATCTGTCATGAAAATCATGTGTCTTGTTCTTCACAATTGTATTTGTTTCAAAAACAATTTGTGCTTAACTGACAAATTAATTTATGAAAATCTGTATTTTGCATTGTGGAATGTAATTTTACACTCCTAATATAATTATCTATTCGTCGGAGTTCTTGTTAATAATTTTGAAAGGATGAGCTAGGATTGCAGTATTTCTTCCAACGCAATTTTCTTTTAAGCATAATTTGAGTTTTATATGCAACTATGCTAAGTTATTTAATTTTCTGAACTTTTTATTTAGTTGCTAATTCTATAAATCGGCTGTGATGTGATGCATTGTAAAGAAACTATGTTGGGGATTTTCCGTGATATGAAAAAGGCTGCCCCGAAAACGTATTCTGATCAAAATACCAGTTATTTCCATTGCCTTTGTGTTTGAATTAGATGAGCACGTGGCATTTGGCTCATTTGTCATATGCGGAGGTATGTCTGAAAGGCTAGCTAATGTCAGCTCGACATGTCCTGAGTCGCCTTTTCTATCTTCATGTACTTCAGAAAAAACCATCCATGAAAGTGCTACAATTGCTGCCAAAGAACTGCTGATTTTTTGGACCAAGGCAAAAATTCCTACTGGACGACTGCATCACATCATTGAAAAAATAAAGAAACATCACCAAAAGTGGAAAGATCTCCAGAAGTCAGCTTTCAGAAGAACAAAAACAACTTCTGAAGGAGCATGCATTCATTTCTGGCCTTGATGATCTATTTGATGCCGCATATTCAGACGCATTAATTTTGACGAAGAATCCAAAAGACAGAGAATCTTTGATCGCACAGAGGAAGAAAGGAAGGCATGGAATTTTGGGTGGTCCTGACATGAAACTTTGCAGCATGGAAAATAGACGATGTGGTAGAGCAGAGAATGTGGAAAAAACGTCTGAAAATGAACGTCTTCACTCCTAATGGGCTGATTTGGGAGGTGATTTGATGACCCAACCTTAATTAATCTGTCCGCTGTATCTAGTAGGGAATTGTTTGTGATTTAAAAAATAATAATTTAACCAATTGATTAATTTTTCTGTAGGATATCAAATTCGGAAAGTTGAATTTTTAAAAGTATAGTAAAAATATAAGTAAAAGTAAACTTTGCAATAGGAGGGTGAATTATTATTGGATGATTTGGCTGCTGGTTAGATAGATGAATGTATGAATTTTAACAATTCTACTAATTATCATCGTGTGCACGCAGCTTGGCCGAAAATTATGTTCTTGCATTCGGCGGTAATAACATCAGTCCAGGGGCGTAGCTGACTTTTCTTGACAGGGGGGGTCCAATTTTTCATAAAATTTGCTACGCAAGGGTGAGCTTAAACCGATTGTTTGGGGATATGACCATTCTCATATAATACAAGTGCATATTAAATATAGCTAAAATTGTAACGGATATTAGCGTTTACAATGCTGAAAGTGGTTAAATTTTATAATGGTAGATGGAGCATATGATGATATCAGCTATTTTTGAAGAACTGTGTTTTTTAATATATAATGAAGAAAAATAAGAAACAAACTCCCGTAAAAACTTTTTTCAAATTAACACAAAATGAGGTTCAAATTTTATTTAAAAAAGGTTATATATATATCATTATGTCATTATACAGATAAAAATGTTCTTTTTTAATTACGATCACATTATATAAAAATTACACTAATAAATGAAAATCTAGGTAAATTGCGTATTTAAATGGGAAGACCTCTTGGTGTTGACGCAAAACTGTCAACAACAACTGATAAATTGATGGCGTTCATTATAGTTTTCTCACATGACAATAAGACAAGTTGTTCTAATTTTTCTGATGTCATTGACGATCTTAAGGCAGATTTGATTATATCTACTTTGCTATGTGATCTTTCGCACGTTGCGGAAGTAACTGGCAAAGCCATCAAAAAAACTATTAATTGGTAGTAACATTTGTAAACTTTGTCGTGTGCATGACTCACCATTGATTGAGCTAAGCCTGATAAAGATTCTAATAAACGATAATTTTCACACTTCATCACCAATTTAGATTCAATAACACATAAATCATCATCAATTCTAGCCAAGTTAGCCAAATTTCGGATGCCTTCTTCGCTCCACGATTTTGGCAAAACAGATGGAATATATTGAATTAATTTAACACAGTCTGTATTGAATCTGGATTCAAGAGAGGATTTAATGCAGTCTAAGACTGGTCTGAAAAAATCAACACGCATTTGAACTTTAAATTGATCTACGAGACTGAGGTTACTGTCAGAGGAATGTATTATGTTATCTGAAACAGGTTTTGTCAGAAACTGGTCCATTACACATTTTTGAAGAGCTGCAGGAACTTTACGTGCTCTTTTATTGTTTGTATACTCCTCATTGATTCCCAGTTTACCATAATAAATTTTTGATTTTTCAAAAAGTAGATCGAATTCTTCTTCACAATCCATGCTATTCAATCCAGCTTTTAATTCATCTATAGATCTTGCAGCTGCCGCAAGGTCAATATCTTTATTTTGCAGAGCCTGCGACGCTGCGTTTACCAACATAAACACTTGAACCAAAAATTCTAGCCCAAAAATGAAAACCGGTTCTTTAATTGCTTTGAGTAAGCCAGCTGAATCTGAATCACTGCGATGTCCCAAACATTTAATAATTGCTGGCAAACATCTGTGAACAATTCGCAAATTTATACATCTTGCTGACCATCTTGTTCCAGATAATGACTGCAATGCAAGTAAACCATTTTCCAAATGTAAACCTCTGATGGCATTCATGTATTCATCATGACGCTTTGGCGAACCCTCTACAATAACAAAAACTTTCTGCAGAAAATCAAATACTTTATTGCAGTTTTTTGTTAATTTACAGACATCCTGTAAAACTAAATTCAAAACATGAGCCCAACAATGAATAAACACTGGTTTTCTATCTGATAGTTCTTTCAATTGAGCTTGTACGCCGTTGTAAATACCCGACATATTTGATGCTTCATCATAACACTGTCCAATTATATTATGAATTGAAAGATTCAAACGTTTGAGCTGCTGCAATATTATTTCAACTAAACTTTTAGCAGAAGTATTTTTCACCTGGGTTATGGCTATCAAGCTTTCTTTCGGCTGAATCAGTGACATATCTAATGACGATACTCATAAGTTCGTTGTTGGATCGATCGCTCACTTCATCACACATAATACTGATCAGTCTCCCTTGAGCTTGTTTTGAAATTTCTTCTAAAACTTCATCAGTGGTAAGTTCAATTAATTCGTTTTGAATGTCTGGACTAAGCCAAGAAACATTTTTGGGATGATTATCTAACCAGTCTCGAAGTATCGGTGAATAATTCCCTAAAAATTCTACTAGTTCTAAAAAGTTCCCACGATTATCAGATGTAAAATTTTCATCATGGCCTCTGAACGCTAAATTTTGCTTAGATAAAAATTTGATAATATCTAAAATTATAATGAGAACTTTTCGATTTTTGGCTTTTTCTTCTATTTCTTTTTGTTGCTGATCATAAAATGCTTTTGACAATTTAGCAGCTACCGATGAGTTTCTGTTAGTTGCAGCAATTCTATGTCGATAATTTTCAGCAGCAGAAAGATGAGCTTTGCTGGATTCGTGTCTTGCCATCTTTACCTGTCATTTTTTTCCAATCTTTGTTGGTAACAACAAACTGATCGTATTTGTTATTAGCTAAGTTTTTTGGTTTGAAAAGACAACAAAAAAAGCAATGAGCTTCATCTTTAGAAATGCTGTACTCCAACCATTCTCTCCCATCATACCAAGATTGTTGAAATTTTAATGATTTCAGTTTATTTCCAACAAGTATACTTGTAGTTGGAAAGGCTATTCCTCGAGGTTGTATAGCACCTAAATCAATTACTGAATTGATATCTTTAACGGATTCTGTAGGTTCCACAGCCGGATCTCGAAATAACGACATTTTTATAGTTCTATTTATTATTACTATTATTTTTATATTATTATAGAATTTAAAATATGCTTTATACTTTACCTCGTGAACTGCTTCGTAGTTCAGAACAAAACGCGATTTATTTTCAAAAACAGCGGACGAGCAACTAAAAGTAAACTCAAATAAATATTTAGAGAATTTGAAATGTTTTTGAAAAATCCTTATAAAGTATATCAAATATTTGAATGATTCATTTAATTGAAAAATAATTTGTCATATAAATGTTTCAGAATGAAAATGTGCTTGACATTATTAATACTAATGTTTTAATAGAAGGCTCATCCTTTCACTCATTGTTACTATACTCCCCCCCTCCCCGAATAAAAAAAAACTCACCGGATTTGGACCATTTGAAAAAGTGGTCCAGATCCCAGCAGGGGGGATCCGGACCCCAAGACCCCCCCGGCCAGCTACGCCGCTGCATCAGTCGTTATGCCAGGGAGCGCCCTCGGGCAGGGGCATTACACAAATGGTGGATTGATTAAAAAGTGCATTCACGTCCTACCAGCCTACACAAGGCTTTCACACCCGGGTCAAACCGAGGCCGAAAATGCAACTTGTATTTCTTATTGAAAGCCCTCGATGGTTTGTTATGTTGCTGTCTGTTCGCCACGGCGATAAACTGCGAAACTCCCAAATATACCAAAAATGCCAAAGTCGTGCGAAGCTGGATTCAGGTTGAGATCGTGCGAGGAACTTCCCTCAAACGGCCTCGGCCTGAAAAAAAATGTTCGGGATCGTGGACCGTGAGGGTCCCATTCGTAAAAAAGCACAAAATAAAAAAAATGTGATCTGCAAAAATTATTAGCAATTATTACACACCGGTTGGATGGATGGCCCACCTGCCAGCCCAAGTAATAGTGAAGCAGTTCTAAATGGCATTCGTGGTCAGACGTTTGCCAAAGAATGAAAAAAACATTACTGTTTCTTAAGTCTAAATATTTTAAGAGCAGCTTTATTCCACAATAATCTTGCTTTAATCAGTGTTGAACGAGAATTCATCACCAGGGATGTAAAAAGGGAAGAGTACTGACATATTACATGAATATTTAATTTGAATAAAGTTAGCCATGTGAGCAACCGCTATGTGAGCTATCGCCATTTGAGCAGCAGTCTGGTTACCTTAGCTTTATTCGAGGAAGAGGGTAACAAACCCTCACGAAATTGGAGATGAACTTTTTTGCGTCTAATCAGTAGCGTGTATTGTGGAACACTTTCCTTGAAATTTATTAGTTTTGATATTGAAAATAATCTTTAATGGAATTTAACAGGTTAATAAATTGACTTTAATAGCTGAAATTTTAATGGCATAAATCAATTAAATTGCTGAATTACTAATAAAAAATAAAATGATTAAAAAATGCAATGCAAAATGTTATGTTATCTTAAAATGCTAAATATTTAGCAGTAAAAAAAAGGCTAAACTGTCCTGGATGTCGAGAGGTCGGCTATTCCGAAACTTTTGGGCATGGCTAATTTAGTTCTGACGGAGGTTTCTAAAAATAAATGCTATGGGGGATTTCAGCTCGTCTATTCCCACCAAAGGTTATTTTAAAACTTTAGTTGTATGTGCTCACATTTTTAATATTACAAGCTTATCTGGAACCTCACAATTTTCAGTGTCGAGGTAAAGTGTAAAATGACATTTGCGGTTTATTTGCCTCCTCAAGCAGACTCTTCAGGGGATGTAAAACTGCCAGTAATCTACTGGCTTTCAGGTTTGTTTTTCAGACACAGTTGTGCTATGTCGCCTATATATTTATAATTAAATTAAAATAACATTGTATTTATAATGTATGGTTTAAAAGGTTTGTATGATAAAATACTCCAATTTATATAGTTCCATATTATAACAAATATTGAAAAGGAAAGACAAGGCCTTTACATTTAAAAACGTTTTGGCACTTAGGTCTGACATGTACAGAACAAAACTTTATTCAGAAGTCCGGAATTCAGAAGTATGCTGTCGAACATGGCATTATAATTGTGGGACCTGACACCAGTCCAAGTAAATCAGCTGAAAAAGCAGATGCAACTTTTTAATTAGTTCTCCATTAATTTCTGCTGTTAATAAGATGGAGGCCGTTTTTTAAACTGAAATGTTGTCTTCCACACAAAATTAGGGGGCTGTAACATTGATGGGGAAAGTGAAAGATGGGATTTTGGAGCAGGAGCTGGATTCTATCTCAATGCAACTCAGGACAAGTGGAAAGAAAACTACAGAATGTATTCATATGTCACTTCAGAGGTTTTAGACATGTTACTACTTCCTACTTATTTAACTATCCTGTAATCTTAGCTTTAATGTATATTGCTAATTGTTAATTTGTGTTGTCAGTTGGTAGCTGTTGCAGAAAAGAATTTTCCTGTTGATACCAGCAGGCAGTCCATTATGGGACACAGGTTTGGGTTAATTTTAAAATTTGTAAGTTTATTTTTAATGAAAATATCTCTGATGCAGCATGGGAGGACATGGAGCACTCATCTGTTACTTGAAAAATCCTGGAAAGTACAGGAGTGTGTCTGCTTTTGCACCAATAAGCAATCCCACAATGTGTTCTTTTGGAAAGTTTGCCTTTGCTGGATACCTTGGTGATGACAAAAAAACTTGGGAGGTACCTATCAGTATTTCTATCTAATTTCATTGTTTGCAACAACGAAAGCAAACCATTGATATTCTTAAAATAATCTCTAAATTCTTGCTGAGGGGAATATGTGTTTCTGTGCATAAAGATCATTTCGAAACAAATTTGGTAAACCTGACACATCTACAGTGTAATATAATTTATATTTCTGCTTTTGTAAATTAATGTAATATAATTTATATTTCTGCTTTTCTAAATTCATTCAGCCGTTAAAGGTGACAAATATGAGAAATACCTAATTCCTCATTTGAGTTTATTCCTCTGAATGTGGATTGGGATACCCCAACAAAATAATCATAAATCAAATGTAGTTGGTGGATCAAATCAAAGTCTCATGAAATTTTCATGTCCTACATATACATAAAATTACAAAATTCATAAAAATTACCTTATTTCCATTACATTCTGGTTTCAAATCTTAGCCTTTAATTACAATTGCAGGCTTACGATGCATGCCACCTCGTCAAATCATATTCAGGTCCATTGGCAGATATTCTCATCGATCAGGTGCTTAAGCTAATATTAAATTGGAAAGACTGTGCCTAGATCCCCACAAACAGTTGTAACTTTGTTAATAACTAATACTGCATATCATTACATCATAATCTTATCTTAATATCGATTAGTAGCCTCCCACCATCTCTTTAAACATAGGCTTTGATAATGTTTATGAAAGTAAGATTTTACGGACTCTTGATCATTTGCAGGGGAAGGAAGATGAGTTCTTAAAGGCAGAGCAGCTCTTGCCAGAGAACTTTGTGAGTGCCTGTGCAGAGTCAAAAGTCCCCGTCATATTGAGGATGCAAGAGGTGATTATTATGAAGTGTATTGTATTGTATTGCATTGTGCTTATGCTTTACAGTTTTATATCTTTTCATTCAGGGGTATGATCACAGCTACTATTTCATCTCCACTTTTATGAGTGACCACGTAGCACATCACGCCAAGTATTTGAAGGCCTGATGATGGCATTGCAGTTTACCCACCAATGCAATACTAACAAATTAAGCTAACTTGCTTGTCAAATAAATACAAACATGTTGTTTGGCTCAGATTCATGTGTGCAAGATCAGAAGATAACAAATGAGATAACCACGTAACAACATCGAGCAGTGTCTTCGTAACTTTCCGTCGATACATTGATTTCACAACGAGCATCGGACGAACAGAGTTAGTTATGTACATGCGACTAAGTGTGACTTGAACAGTTGAGACAAACCAGTTTACAGTAGTTCTAGGAAAGACAACTCATTATACTAGCGCAAACGGCATTCGGCATATTAAGCAGAGATATCTCATGCATCTAACACATGGACGATGAAAATGTACATCTCGAACAAATGAACAACAAAGACTCCAAGATTGAATAGAAACATTAAATAAATGTTGAATAAAACTAACTGGTTCAAAACATGTGGTTGGAAGGAGGTGTGTGAGATTACGCTGAAGTTTCAAAGTGGATAATGACTGCGAGCCAATCAAATGGGTTGTAGCTTTACCAGATAAGGTGAGCTGAAATTCATAAATAATTCTTAAATGAAGATGTGATGCGGGTGCAAAAATGAAAGACATGAAAAAATTTCTCTCAAAGAGTGGACAAACTTCAGCACAAAAGTTGAAACTTTAAAACATGCCATACAGAAGCTCGGCCAATTAAACAATTGACTGTTTCTGTGGATCCATACTGATTGGATGACTACATTGACAAACGACATCACCATGGAAAAGCTCCTAACAAAACATGTCGAAATAAAGAACAAATTGCAATGTTGTTGCTTAACATGGCTTTCAATTGCAAGCAGACGTCACTTGATGTTTCTAAGAAGGCTATCCTCAAACAGAAGACATTTTTAAAAGATTCTAGTTTGTTTGCAGTTCCATTCTAATTGTGCTCGTAATCAAAGTACAATCAGTGGTTATGGCTTTACCATAGCATACCACTTCTAAGCTGGCTCTATTAGCCTCCATATAGATTTGTCAACATCTTAATCGTAGTGTTGAATAACAAGAATGGTTTTAAAAATGATGATGATTACAAACACAAGAATGAACGTGGTGGAAGAATGTATGGTTGAGGTAAAATTCAACTAGATGGAAAATTTGTTGGACACAAAGCGAAAGGATAAAATTCAGTTGTAGAATCTTGTTGATAAAAGAAATAGAAAGACTCAAACCAAGTAATACTGAAATAGAAATTTATATAAATCATGAAAAAAAGCTTTTAAGAGAAATTCATAACTCAGGGGACGCTTGTTGTTGATGTTGTGAGATCTCCAAAGAGAAGAACAGGGAAACTCTTGACGTGGGTCTGCCACTGACTCGAAACTTGAAAGAACTTGATACCTGCCCAGTCAACTCCATCGATTGTTACTGAAATTTCAAATCAGGATTAAATTTTCAGTAAATGCTGCCAAATAGCAAAAATGTGCCATTAATAAAGTCTGAAAGCCAAGTATTAAAAGCTCTCACTTGGAATGAGTTCAGAAGATATTTGAATGCTCACCATTGAGTGGATGGTTCTGTGATCTTGATGTGCAAATCAATCTGCTGATGCCATCAATTTGCTGACTCTTGCTGCCCTCTGCATCCTTTGATCTCTTCCCAATGCGCATGACTAAGGAACAAAGTAGGAAGAGATTATTAGATGGTGAACACCACGTCTATAAAAGGTTTTATAATCTAAATATTAAAGTTAAGTCCAAGTCATCTTATTTATGCAACTTACTCTAATCAAATAAATAAATAAATTCAAATATTAGAAATTTTACGGTCGTGGAAAAGCTAAGATGGTTTCTCTACATTCTCATTTGCAATTCACGAAAGTGAAGGAAAAATGAAAAAAAAATAAATCCACAAGTAATCTCAAATAATCTTTCCCATACAAACAATTTCCACTCAAGACAGCTTTTTGAATCGACAAAAGGGCAAATGCATCGCATAAACGAGCACATATCAAAAGTCAATCTCAATAATGATACAAATAATACTTTTCTGCTTCTTCTCTCTCGTCACCACTACCATGGAAAGACCTCCCGATTGGTTGCCAGGCAAGCCGTCTCCAGAGAGATACAGACCAGAGTTTCTGAAGACCTGCACGGATCGGAACAAGGTCTTGAGGGAACACTTGAGATCTTTCTTGCCCAGCAACTTTAAACCTCCTGAGTCTGATTTCTGTTCACTGCTATCAGGCTTGGAAGCCGAAGAGGACGAATTGATCATGAGCCAATAATCTACTTGGAGGTCGAAAGAGTCGAGATTGGTTGAAGATGTAGGTGTGGAAACGTAGTCCGTGATGGTGTGCGTGCTGAAATGGCGATTGTGATATAAATGTAAATACCTTCTTAATCAATAATCATTTAAAAACCTATAATTCTCTTTGTTTTTATGCTTCATGTTTTTTTATGTCTATGGTTCATGTCACGATTTTACCTTGACGGAGTTGAAGCATCCTTGTTTTTATCCCCTGCCAGCATGTGACTGATCATGTGACTAGATTGCGGTGGACTATTGGACAGACTCATGCTGACATTCACAGATTCATCACAATCTGGAATTTCAAAACTCCATTTGCTCAAATCAAAGAACAGAATTTTTATTGCACAGAATCTGAACAAGATTTTGACAATTAATTTTAAGGCACAGCATTGTGTAAAACTCTCTGTACTTGATTAATTTGCTAAGTTATTTATTGCTCCTAATTATTTTCATATATTTGTTTATGTGCTACTAATTTGTGGAAGGAATAACACATTTAGCACAAGTCGATACAATCATGCTTTAACTCGTGAACTTAACTTAAATGAACACCTTTGATTCAAAGAACTTTGATGAAAATTTCCTTCTTTAAGGTAAATTTATTTTTATGTTTTGCTGGTGCAGCTCTGTATTACCCTTTTATGCTATTCTATTTGCTTACATGTTACTGTTGGTCACTTAAGTGGTTAACAGCCATTTAACCTTGTTTGAAATAAATAAATAAATGCCTAAATCATCTCAGCAAAATTTAAAATCAGGACTAAGCAATAAAACAACCTAAAGCAGAAGAGTACAAGTTTGCTGATGGGAAATCCATGAATCCAAGTCTGACCTCCTGAAAGGTTGTTAATAACTTATTACAAATATTCACAAATAATAACTAATGACAAGAAAATTGCAAAGGCAGTATCAACCCCAAGGAAGGGAACAATTAGGTGGGAAGTGTCATCAATTCTGCAAACAGAATTTCAAGTAAGTTACAAAGGGTGGTAGATTCCAGTTAGGAGTATTGCTTACCCTTTGTCCTTATTGGTCAAGATGGCTTCTGCCAGAGGAAGCTGGACAACATGGTGTGCATTGTTCAGGTACTTCACCACCCTCAAGGCAACTTCACCTATGTCTGTTGCATAATTTGAACTGCCATGCAATTTATTACTGACAACAAAATACTTAAAAATCTGATTTTATTATTTACTAACTATAATGACTAAACAATCCAAAATCAATAGATTGTAAACTTTAAAAAATAATTTAATAAAGTTATCAGTTAACAGGCAGCAACTTCAAACCCATGGACTGATTGAAACGATTGTTGAATTCGTATCTCTCAAAAACATTGTCCTTCCAAGCCAGGTCATTGAAGAGAGTGCTGTACTTGGCATCCATGTTTGATAGGTTCCTGCCAATAATGCTCACACCTGCATCACGAACAAAAATCTATGCTTACAGCAGAATACTATGATTGCAATCATCATCATCATCACCAACTTAAATAATTAAAATGAACAAGGTTGGCAAATTAATAATAATAATAACAATAATAATAATAATAATAATAATAATAATAATAATAATAATAATAATAATTATAATAATAATAATAGCAACAACAAGGTAAAATACAAAACTCTTGGATGTCATCTTCAAAAGACAATTCAGTTCCCTGATGTCAGTTCCCATGTTGTTATTAACGATAGACAGAATAGCAAACAAAATATTTCAGGTAAAGTGCAGTTGAAAGGATCAATAAGTTAAGGCAAATTCTTTGCATTTTTGGCCAACACAACATGTTAAGAAATAGAAAACGTTCATAATTCTGTTTTAATTTGATGCCTGAATAGGACTTTCAATACCTTGCAATGTATTTATTTTCTATAAGTTCCGACTAGCAATTCAAACTAAAATCAACTAAGGAAATAGAAATACCCAAGATGTTGATAGCAATAAAAAATGATTTAAAGAAGATTTGAAAAGACACGACATAAATTCTGACTCACCCAACGGGATGACGTAGAAACGAACGAAATTTACAAAATCCGATGCCTTGTTGGAGAACAACTCTACGTACGGTCTGAGCACAGAACTGATGTAACTGTCGCCTCCTATGATGGCAATCTTCACTGGCAGTTCTTGAGATTGATTCTTGTTGCTGCATTCGAACAGTTCAAAATAAAGGACGCCGAACATGATAGCAAACTGACATTTTAATGGTCATTTAAAATAACAGAAAGACATATAATGAAATGTAAAACCTGACAACAAGACTCAGAAGTTGGAATGAATTTGTTCAAATTCCTTACAAAAATATTTAAAATAACTTAAACTAATTCAAAATAGGTGACTAATGACCAGAATCAATCAATATAATTATTCACTAAGTGTAAAATATAATTATGGATGCTAGAATTTCTTTTTTAATTTTTAATCAAATTTCTATTTTTCTTCATTTTGAATGTGCTCATATTTAACATTGTAATAACTAAGTAAGGATTCTGTCTTCACATTGAAAGTTATAAATGTATATATAAAATTATATAAAGCTATCCTGAGTTAGCTCATGAGACAAATGAATGTTAACAGAAAACAAACTCCTTAATGGGAGTTGAAGCATCAGATGATGATTTATTCATCGCTTCAATTCACAAAGCCGAAATTAATGCGCCTCAAAGGAACAAATGATCCACAGTAACCCAAGCCTATGGTAACCAGAATTTCATTGCAAACACATGGAAAACATTACCACAATTTCTGAATCCTGTTGATGATGGCAGAAATAACAGATTTGACCTCCGATTGGGAACAGGTGCAGATGGCTCTGTGCTTTGTGCTCTGAAGGGCTTGCGCCAGGAGCTGTAAAGATTCAGTGACAATTAAGACTTTTTTGCTGAGGTCAAATAAATAAAAACCAATAGTGATGTCACAAGTGTATAAATAATGAGAATTGTGATGTCACAAGTATATATTGTGAGAATAACCACAAAGGATGTTCAATTGCTCGCAGCATCACAAGCTCTGCATCGGTAAAATTTAGCAGCACATAATATATTTAATCCTCTCACCTGTCCATGCCACTCCTGGCTGTTAATCATGATAACCACTTCAGGTGAGTTATAATCCGAAGACAAGATGGCTGCCATCTGATCCATGAAAACCCTTCTTGGCTGCAGTTTTAAACGTCACATTCAAAACCGTGACGTTTTTTTCCGGAACAATCTCATGCATCGTTTGGCACATGAAACAGCACAAAAACTAATGTGCGAATTAAGCTGAACTAACATGGCATTTAAAATAATTTAATGCGATAAGGCATGTTAGGTCCAAACCGATTGGACGTCTGAAACTGTTAGCTGCGAACATTCGACTTTCTCGATTGGTTAGTAAATAAACACAAGGAGACTCAAGAACAAATGATGCATGCCAGCAAAATATGTCTAACTTTGAACAAATCAAGGACATTAAGGACTTCAATAATAAATAATCTTCAGTAGCATTACTGATCTGATAATAATAATAATTATGGTAACAACAATAAGAAACATCAATGGTATTAATCTGCGATCTAAATAATAGAAATAATAATAACACACCAAAACAAACATAAGAGGGCATGACTCACTGCAGTCTCATAAGTGCTCACGCTACACCTGCGCTGGGCTTCCGTCGGCAGTGGAAGCAGATTTCCAGCGTAGGAACTGCTGCGGTTTCTGCGTGGTCCTTTAAAAATTGGGGAGGACTTGACAGGGAAGGCCAGGAATGGTTTTGATTTGGAAGGGGCTGCAGAACTTCCGTTTTGCATTCCGGATAAATTCTGCCCGATGTAAACGTAAGTAACGGACTAACGGAGAAAGAGGAAACTAAAAACAAGAGATTGTCGGAAAAACAAAAGACAAATTCAGTTAAGTAAACAAAAACAATGTTAGATCTCGTCTTGTGATTCAAAAGCGTAGCTAGTGGCGTGCAAATAACTGAGTAATTTCAGCAAAATATCAAAACCAGCCAGGCCAGTTGATGACTGCAGTTGACAAACCTGATTGGAATCAACTTCTGCCTTCCTCGTTGAATGGTCCTCCGTGTTCTTCTCATCCTTTCGGAACAAAACACGAAACCAATTACTTTCATTTCGTAATTGGATCATTGGATAATTTGTGTATAACTCAGACCAACATTAGAGAATCTTAACACGACATGACATTAAAATAATTGCGACAATCTTCTAAATTATCCAATCATTAAAATCTGTTCATTTGTCTCAGCAATCGAAGAACATTAAGTGCCGCGAAGTTTAGAAAGTGGAAAATGATAACAGATCCCAAAAAACAATACGTGATTGCAGGACTTTGTTGCATCCAAACAGATGTTGCTTCCACATTTTCCAGAAAAGAATGGTCTGTAGGAGGTTAATTAGCCACAATACACAAGCTGGAAACCATAGGGTGGGTAGTTATGATGATGGATTGTAAAGGTGATGATGATATTGGTGATAAATATGGCTGGGGTATAATACAGCATTCAGACAGTTGTCGAATAAGATGAAAACATAGCATCACCTCAACTTTGGCTTCGGAGTGGACTTTATGCTGAGCGTGTCAATGTCGGGATCGCTGTCACTCAGGTTGTCAACATCCTCGAACAAATCTTCTGCCGCGTAATTTACTCCCGATTCTCGGTCTCCTCCTAGATCCTGGACAGCTGACTCCAAAGCCTGAAGAAATTATCAAAGTCAGATGTTGTAGCACTGCAAACACTGAGTCCTTGTTCACAATTTAAAGCAACGCAAGGCACTATCCTTTACATTATTGGCATATGGCATCTCACCTGCTGAACATTGCATTGTAGATATAATGTTACATCTTGAATTACAGATGTAATGTTTGCATTGCATCATACACAATGCTGCATTGTGCGTTTTACTGGCTATGTTGCTCCACCATGTGAAACTCAAGATTGAAGAAAACTCCTTCATCATGTATAATTAATCATTACTCAATCATTAGATTCTCAGAGTGGATAAGAGAATTGGCAGTTTAGAAAATAGTTAATCAATTCGTCATTAAAGAGACGTCAGCAGACTTAATTGAGTCTCTGCCTTTCAAATCAGTTGCTACAGAAAGTCATTAATCAACGCTCCATAGATGCATTAACTCCATCATGTCCTCTTAAAAACCGATGACAGCCATGATGATGATGATGATGATGACGCTTATCAATGCTTACTGACCTCCTCTGTAACTTTGAATCTCTTCAAGAGGGCGACGAATTTTTCTTTGAAATTCTTTTGCTGCAAAAGAAAGAAAATCAAAGTTGTTGAAAAACCGAGAAATGAATGAAGCGGAAATGACGATCAGCAGACTAGTCTTAAAATGACACTGATGAGATGAAGACTTCAACTACCAGGAACGACTACAACAAGGAATGGATTTGATGAGTCGCAGTAACAATACACAGACATTCACATTTACCATGACAACGCCATATACCAACTTCGAGATAAAAAAAAATGCCACTAAAAAATCTCCCAGAGACGGAAAACAAAGCTGTCTATTTAAACAATGAAAGAAACGATGAGGCGAATAGTTATGCAAATATTCACTTAAGTATTCAAATATTTATGCAAATATTCACTTAAGTATTCAAATATTTATGCATATTCACTTAAGTATTTATTCAAGTAAAAACATTCATTGGCACACCAACCCTAGCCATGAACCTGTTCCTGCCCTTTCTAGTTTTTCTCATCATCACATTACCGTCTTCATCACCTGTCATCATTATCATCATCATCATCGTTTTGGTCAAAATCATCATCATCACCATCATCATCATCGTTACCTGCCATCATGTCAACATCGCTTGTGTCATCATTGGACGAATATTCTCCTTCTTCATGCAATTCATCATCATCTGATACCTCCCCTGGTGATCGATCTGCCAATAGTTATTGTTATTGTTATTCGTTTATTATTAACTATTACTATTATTGATTAATAGTATATTATATTACGTCAGACAGCAATACAAGTCATTACTCGATAACACAATAATGATAACGATGGTGAAAACTCTAATTAGTGAATTCATGTCAACAAGACAATACGTGCAACTCGTGCAATAGGACTGAATAGTTTAGAATATCTGAAAAGCACACAACAATGCCTCATGGATGAGGTAATCCCAAGCCATTGAACAATTTTGAAGATTTATTAAGAGGGCAGTCAACGACCACATCCATTCATTCATTCACTCAATCAACCATCCACCCAGTCGAACACCCGTTCATTCATCAAATCAATCAATCATCTATCCATTCCTTCCTTCCTTCTTTCCTTGATATTCTCCAAGAATTGAAACACAAACCAGAGACCACCAAGTTCAAACTTTCCAACTGAACGTCCAAGAGCAGCAAATTACGAGCTAATTATTATTATTATTATTATCATCATCATCATCATTATTATTATTATTATTATTATTATCATTATTATTATTATTATTATTATTATTATTATTATTATTATTATCATTATTATTATTATTATTATCATTATCATTATTATTATTATTATCATTATTATTATTATTATTATTATTATTATTATTATTATTATCATTATTGTTGTTGTCGTCGTCGTCCTGCTTTATTTCATCATTAGCTAGTAATAGTATGAGTCATAGTGGTGATGATTGTAAAATCCCATTAGGAACTTATGAAAATAATCAGTGTGTACATAATAAAACTCTTAATCACAACATCAATTATAATTGGATTTAAAACATGAGAAAGTACACCTTTAAAACTCAGAACGATTGCAGACCCTCGGCGCCAATTTACTTCTTTAAGCTCCTAATTCGCAAATGTCTGTGCATTAAACTTTATGAGGTTAACGAAGATAATGCTGATGATGACGATGATGATTAGACGATGTGGTACGTCATAGACACCAACTGGCTGTTTGATCTCAATAATATTTCACCACCACAAATGAAACGGTGGCCTACTAATCAATCACTTAATCAATTACTAATCAATCAATCAATACGACCATCCCTACCATTAAAGCATCATCACCAAACACCCTCGTCATCATCATCATCATCATCATCCCAGTAATTCCTAGCTGAAGTAAATTCCTAGTGTGAGAAGATTTTCTAGAAGGAAAAAAAGAAGTTAAAAACAACTTTCGTTATGTTCAGTCATCCGTAATTTCATTTTGGAGCTGTTTCCATCAAATGCAGAACATTTTCCACAGTGACTGCACAAGTAAAGATAATGATGATGATGATGATGATGACGACGATGATGATGATGACAATGGTTATGTAAACATGCCGACGAAACCAGAATGACGAATGCGTCACGTCGATGAACATGAATGATTACGAATAGGAAGCAGCTGATTTCATGTCCTCGGTTTCATGATGACGATGACGATGAGGTCAGCAATATGGATCGAATGAAACATGGAATGAAATTACAAGGTCCAGTAGCACCGAAAGTTGAGGACAAATGCATTTCAAGCACGCCTCCTTTTCACCTTGGTGTTGTTGTTTTATGTTACTTTCTTGAGGCTGTTGTCTCCACAGCATTTTCCCATCATTTCAATTAAACCAAGTATTTAATCAATTAATTATATCATGCATGTATTCAATTAATTAAATCATGGATTTAACCAATTAATTAAACGAGCATTTAATAATTTAAATAAATCAGGCATCCCAAAACAGCTACTTTTGATCACGCCTCCTAGTTTACAACAGCTATCCTCGTCTGCTCCTAGTCAGTGGTAATTCACAATAACTAATTTGGCGCGATAATTTATGTCATGAAGAAATGCTGGCAACAATCGTGATTTAGTGATGTTAGAAAATAAATGAAATATCCCATTTTCAACAACGAAGTCATCAAAGTGACATAATTGTAATTACCAGCTCAAGCAGCCATTTTAAAACGTTTAACATTATGCAATATCCAAAATAGCTCGGTAATTGTGAATGTTTTGTTTTTAGGAAATCAATTAAAAGGCCACTCAAACGTCATGAACGTCCATCTGACAGGAGAGCTTCTCTGAGGTATTGTTGTCCGACGGCACTTCAGGATCATCATCAAGCACACTCGAAAACAAAAAGCGGGTGTAAAAATCACTTCAAACAACACATCACTGAACAGCACCGATATGCAACAACAACAATAAACAACAACCACAACAACAGCAACATTGCACAACAACAATAATAACCAACATTGCACAACAACAACAACAACAACAACAATAATAAACAACAAAAATCATCCGAGGTCGTTGAACTTGTCAGTGGCGCCTCTGAAGCCATGCACATGGCTCTTTGTAAATTAATTATTATCGTCATCATTATAATAACGAGAATATGAACAAGCTAAACATTCGCTTGATTATTGTCTACTGACTAAACAGCTCAGTTTCTCGAGATAATAAAAAAATAATAATATAATTATTATTAGTAGTAGTAATAATAATAAATTAAAAAATAAACAAATAACTCCTGCAAACGAGAAAATGTTATGCATTGCAACAATGTATTTGAAATTGCTGGGGACCACTACAAACCTTGGTTTAATTCCTGGTTTTTTAAGTGCTTCTATTTCTGGCATTGAGTCAGTGAGTAATAAAACAGTAATTGTTATGTTCTTAAAATTGTAACATCCCTAAAGGTAAATTATCAACAACTGACGAACAACTCCGAGAGGTTCCAACCAACCCACGTCAGCTGGAAGGTTCTGCCTCCTGTCCAGGTGATCGACAGGTTGACTCGACAACGACATCACCATCACCATGGCAACCGGTTTCGTTCGATCCTTGTCCTCCTGAAAGAGGTGGAGTTCGGTGTCGCAGGAGTGCTGGAGCACGTGACTCATGTTGACCTGACCTGCTGCCAGGGTCTGCAAAAAGCAATGACAACACTGGGATTGCTAGGAGAGGTAAAAGGTCAAAAACAGTTGAGAATATTATGAGCAGCTGAAATTATTAAGAGAATTTGAAATTACTATGAAGAGTGGAAACTATTATGAGAAGTTCAAATTGTTAAATTGCTATAGAAACCTAATTCGCACACTTTCTTATTATGTGCGTTTGATCAATTAAGTCATTAAATTTAGAAACAAAATCATTAAAATGAATTTAGAAAATTTAAAAGTCTTCCATTCAAAAGGAAAATTATGAAAAATTACGCATTAATTTCCAAAAAGGAAATTTATTTATTTCATCGAATTTCACGTAAAAATAATTTATGCACTCATTCAGAGATCAGATCGATGTTCATCTCCAAATATATAATAAGGTTACGAAGGAGAGTTCAACGAGTGCAAATCTTGAACCTTGTAGCCAAGCATTGTCCTGTTCTTGTATTTCTTGCGACGTTGAAGAAGAATCTGCAGATGATTGCAGTCTCGCTTCAAGAAGTGTGGATACTGGGCATCAAAAACAAAAAAATAAATAATCACAATCCATTACCATGGCGATTAAGAATGCAGGTGAAAGATTCATCGGGTGGTAAATACCTGCAGGGAGAAGGAGAGATCCAATTCAGTGTCGAGAAGTCCACTGGATGGAAGAGATATCTCGTTAGAACGCAGTATCCTCTTGGTACTCTGAAATAAAAAGTTCAACAGCACCATCAACCCCCAGATAACAAATGGCATGGTCACATTATGTCATCCACTTTGGTGCATTCCTAATAGAAGGGACACACTTAACAAGTCAAGGTAGGTGTGCTGTCATTCAATGGATTTATTTCCTTCAATTCATCTTTCAACATTTAATCGAAAGAACTTAATCATTCAGAGAGAAGCCACATTTCCAAGAAGATGATGATGATGATGATGATCAACATGAAGTTCCTAGTTTTTATGACAGATGTACAAGACCAAATATTTCCTATATTATTCAGAGCTATTTAATTTAAATATGAGGCTTTTCTTGGAAAATCAGGACCACGCTTTTGATTAGTCACAAATATAAATAAAACATAAAATATAAGGACAATTTTAAGAAAGATAATAAGAAGATTATGTTGATAATTATGACAACAGCATATTAATAACAATAACCATTAACCAAAACAATGGCAAATTATACAAATAATAATAATAATAATAACAATAATAAAGACAATGGTAAAAGACAAATAATAATTAAAATAATTATAACAATAATAAATTGCAGAAGTGCATATCAACCATAAATAACCTGGAAGCATCATCCATTCATTTGAAAATATTAATCAAGTTGATGGCTTGAGATTCTCTTATTGGATGCTTGTAGCATGTTTAGGCTGATACATGCTCTTAACATGCTCTACAAGAATGCCTGATGTATGAGGTTGGTTTTAAAGAGAAGCAGATCCTAATGAGATGGAACTTGGATGGTGGAATAAAACAAAATAAAATCATTGAGCAATTAGCATTGCAAATAAACAACCGATGAATGTGGACATATAAAAAACTACAAACTCAATAATGATACTTTCTATTCATGATAAAAACATAAAAATGCATCCACAGTAATTTCCTGATAATGGTGATGATGATGATGACGACGACAGAAGAGAATTTTTAAAGTATCCCTAACTGTCAACTGATGAACAAAAGAAACATGTAAATGTAATTAATAAAAACATAAGTTACAAAACAAATACATCTTGAGAATGTTCAAATAAACATTTTCATAAAGTGTCATTTATTAGTTTCAGCCACACCAGAATGAATTTTCTGATGCAGTAAGTTCTTGGCTCATATGATGAGACAGGTTGTGGATAAAATTAAGTTTGAGTCAAGAACAGTTTTGGAAAATGTTGTGTGGCAGATGAGCTCCCCAGATATGAAATCAAATGAATTCCTCTTCTACAATGCTTTAGAATGTGAAACAAACATCACTTTCTAGTAGTAGTAGTGGTATCATAGTACTTTTTTTGTGGTTCAATAATGTTAAAACATTCCATTTTTATCACATCCAAACAATTCTTGCATAATATAAAAATTAATGGATGTTAAGTAAAAAAGCATTTTTATCCAAAAGAATCCAATTCAAGATTAAAATAATAAAAATAAAATAGCCACATTTGAATGGCATCCTTGATTTTTAGCACAAATCATTTTTAGAGATGCATTGAGGCAATAGTTATATGTAAAACAACCTGCTCATTAAAAATATTTGACTTATTGAAACCTTGCTAAATAACACATCAAATCCAAGCTATCTTTAGCAATTTTACAAATGTTTCTGAAGCACTGACTCTAAAGTAAACACAAATTCATATACTTTAAAGTATGCATTTAATTTAATGATTAAATGTTACCATTGTTATAATCATAAAATTATTTTCAGAATTTTTGTTTTTGTAATGTTAACAGGCAAATTACTGTGATTCAGTAAGTGTGGCAACTTAGAAATCAAGATTATACCATGCATTTAAGAAATCACATGTAGTTGATAACCACAACCTACCTAATAAATCTGAACTTAAAATCGAACTAACCTGCATTTTGAGTGCCACAACAATACATTGATTCTGCACGTCACTTTCCAAGGCTTTCTCCACTACAAGTCTCGTCAGTGTTAAACAACAAAGCCTGAAAATAATTTCATGACTTACAACCCTACGTGTAACAGTACTCCATGGAAAATGGACAACAATTACCTCGGAATACAGCTGGGTGTAGTTTTATCGACCTCCCAAGTCGAAAATAATCTCATGGGCATAGGTTTATTAGAGTTCATGTTGATGCGTTATAACTTACAAAATAATTACCGAAACAGGCATGATCAACTATTGTAAACAACAACACAACTCAGTATAAAAAACAAGTAGGGAATCCCATCACAGATATCGCGCAGCAATAAATGGCGGCACCGCTATTAACAATAACAAAATCTATCGACCCGACTCTGAACCCTTTTTTAAGTAGCACACAATTAATGAAAACGGCACGCTTCTTAACTTTATTCATTTCTTCCGCGAATTATCCAATGGTTCATTCAGTGACAATGAATGAATAACTAACAATTAGCCAAAGGGATACCTAACAAAGCAAAAAATTAGTTGGTTATCTTTCAGTTGATTGTTCAGATAATTTGAGAGGCTAATATCATTGCTTTATTATTTACAAGATATGAATACTGAAGTAGTGTGAAGTTTAGAAGTATTACGACGCGATCTCAAAGAACAATTTTTTGGCAATATGTTAACAAAAATCTATATTTTATTGGAAAATCAACCTATCAAAAGCCCAGAGTTAATCAAGAAGAGAATTGAATTGGGATGTAACAAACAAAACAAAAATAACTTAGATCACAGTAGCAGGAGATACTCGCAATGCTGTTTCAATAAAAGATTTACTTTGATATACGATAATATTGATTATGAACTAAATCTGGTACAGTTTGACCCTTGATTTTGTAAATTTATGTAATTCATAAGTAGTAACAATAACTCGTAAATTCTTTACTGATTAATTGATCATAATGCAGCCCCAGTAAATTAGGAGATATTTCGGCATCAAAATTTTTTATTATTTATAAGATAATGATTAATGACCTTGTTCTTAGTATGAAATTGTTTGCCGTTATTCCACCACTTACTTTGCCGCTGTAATAGGACGATCCGTCCTAATCATCTAGTTATAAAATTGATGTTAGTAAGATACACTCACACACACTTAGGAAATTTTCTACCCTACATCGACTGATTTTAAAATGCTAGAGTCACAAGGGGTGATGATATTTTTTACCTGATAATTTAGCTTGTCAGAATTGACACCCCAACTAATTTATGATTTATGGCGAAAGTCGTAAGGCGCGACGCCATAAGTTTACAGCACTGGCTGACGACATTTTTTATGAACAAACTTCAGATAACATATGTAATATTATTCCACCACCACAAATGGTTATCGAAATATGGATATTGATTAAAAAGTAGGAGTGGTTTATCACACAAACATTAATCTCTTTAAACCACTATAAATTAATGTTATATTATGTTAAACTCAGTAAGAACTTCTCAGTCTTCCAAGCATGCCATTTACATTGACACGATTTTGGTGGGAATAAAAATAAAAGAAAAACGCCTTCTCCCTGATTATAGACTAGACGCAAAAGAAAGGTTTAAGAGGGTTTGCACTCACCCCTTAAATTTTGGCTAGAAGCAAAAAAGTCGTTTTCTGAGGCTGTACGAGGGTTTGCCCCCCTCCTTTGGAAAAAGCTGAAACTATGTCCCTGGCCATTTGAGCTCATTTTAAAGCACAGTTCATGCACAATGAGAGGAGAAACCATTTTTCCTTGCTGCTTATCGAATTATTTTGCTTATCGACTTTTTGGGCGTAAACATTTCTTGCACAGCTAGCACAACCCCGGATTACTGAAAATGAAAGGACGACCTTCTTCTTCGAGTATCAGCCACCAATCCTGTAATATAGCGGTTCATTTTGCATGACTTGAGTCAACTTGAACATATTTTTCTCTTAATGGTCCTCAACCATCTTTGCACCTGCCCATCGGATCTCCAAACTTCGTAATGTGCCGCTATATGGGCACGTAGGGTAAGAGTAGACGTCTAGTTCTATTTGTGTACAACTTACAAAATAATCGATCTGTATAAAAAACATTTCATTTCAAATTTGCACAAAATAATCGATCTGAAAAGAAAACGAAAAGGAACGAAAATAGATTTAATTCCCACATTGCATGGAATATATTCAAATAACATAAAAAGACATTACAATACAAAATATAAACAAAATTATAAGTATTGTAAATAGGGGAGTTACTTTCCGTTCACCATGTATATATTTAAAATCTATAAATTATTTATACTGCATCGGCCACGGTCGGCAAGGGTTCATGATTTGCAAAATTGTAACTCAGCCGTGACCTGTATATGATCCTCATATTGCCCTTGCTCTAACTAACGCGGCAATGACTTTTTTGATAACATTTCTGTCGAACAATTCTAGAAACTGCCCTGAAGAAAATGGCTCTAGTAGAAGATTTGTTTACGATAAAACCTAACGGCAAACCCGGAATTTTTTTCGATGGTTTAGGTTTTTATTAATTTTCTTCAAAAGGAAATTTAATTTTGGATGAGCTTTATTTAGGTGTTTATCCTTTCAAAGATAAATTTTCTTGTGTAATTTGGGGGAGGGGGGGAGCAATGTCTAGAATAGGTGCAAAAAATGTCGTCTTCTCATATTTCATGAGGGTTTGTCCACCCCCTTGAATTTTGGGTAGAAGCAAAAAAACGTCGTCTTCTCAAATTGTGCGAGCGTTTGTCTTCATTGGAAAAACTGAAATGATGTCCCTGCTAGAATCGATAAAATCTCCTCGGATGTATAAATTGTATATGTATTATACTTGAGAATATATTCATGTTCTTGTCCTAATCATCAAGTTATGCTGAGGACATTAAAGTCCGTTTAATAATGAGATTATTTGCATGGAGCAGGCACGCTAATTCGAAAAGTTGTTTAACACCAATATTTGTGCTAGTGACAGTTGTTCGGATATATACATAACCGTTATTAGATTACTTGCAAAATTAAAGAAAATTTTTAAAATCATTGAAATAAGACTAAACGGAGAAATAAGTGAAGCTCTGTATTAACAAGCTGTTATTTTGAAGACTTCTCTTAAGTTCAAGGTCATACGTAAAAGTAGGTGTGTGTCTCGAAAATTGGCTAGCCCGAGATAAACGAGAACGCATTCATTCAATAATTTCAAAAATTACTGAAAGCAGCTGAGCTGGCAAGAAGAATGGCAAGACAAAGGCATAATTTATTCAATATTTGCTAAAGCCAGACATAGTGTTAATTTATTTCGGCTTTATTATTTTAATCACAGCTTTTTGATTTTGTCCAAGGACATGCAAAATATCTAGACCAAAGTTTTCATCTCATGTTATTAGGCTGATGAATTAGGAAAAACAAAGAGTTATGATAAAGACTTTCGTGAGACTCCAGCCACTCCATTTGCCCGAGACCCTAAAACTACTTCGATATAGAGTCATACATATTTGAATTCGAGTTTGTTTTTTTTATTTATCATAGAACTTTAGCATCGTTGTGGCCTTGCGTCGTGTTAAAGCACAAAGTACCAGATTTTTAATTTTTAGCAATGTTAGCACAAGGTCTAAGGCCTGGAGGATTCCCTGGAGCGATACAATCGAATAAAATAGTCGATTGAATTATCGTTATTTGAATTATTACGATTATAACAAGTTCAACACCTTCGCCCTAGTTTTCATCTTAAACCCTGTTTTGGACGCTTCATATCTTGCAGATCTAACAAAGGGTTTTACCTGCAATCTACCTGTGCGGAAAAAAGAGTGTGCTTTTACCTTTGCTTCTGACCCATAGCAGCGCCATGTCGAAAACATTTGGGAGCTAATTAAAAATATATTTAAGCAGCATTAACAAGTTATAATTGATGCACCTTGTTTTTAAGTAGAGTTAATGTTTCTTCGTATTCGTGTTTTTGCTGTCATGGTTATATTGGATGTTAAAATAAATTAGCTTGAACAACAAAACTGCTGTCCTGAAAGGTTCATACATTTCAGGATTCCTTTACAAAGCTCTAACTTGTTTCAAACAAAAAGCATAGTGGGCCGTGTTAGCTGTCTTCTTTTTGATTGGTTGGCTATATAAGGCACCGGTATTGTAGATCGAGTGTGTTGATGTGGCGCGGCGTGTTTGTTGTTTGCCAAGGGAGATTTGGATGATATAGAGACAAACTGCAAACTTTTACAGATATAATTTTGGTAGGCCAAATGTTATTAAAAGTCTAACAACTTATGATATTAATGCGGAGTTGTCATGGAGGAAGTTCAGAGTAATTGCGCATAAGCTAGCCAATTGACGGGACCACTGCTTTGTGTCAAGGACCCATTGAACACGTTTGATTTTAGAGGCACCTTATCGAAATATTCATTCAATAATTAGCTGTAACATTTTATCTGCAGCTTCAGTGATCGTAAACTATCGAAGTGATCTGTTCTAATTAATATTTTAGAGACAAACAAGTAGGGCACATTCAGCATGTTGAGGAACATCGCTACAAAAAAAATCCGTTATTTGTCTGGCGTTAGATGGAAAAGCACAGGCGAGTCAAAGGTTTTGGCAATAAGGAGAGAGGATAATTCACTTTGGGAAAGAAGAGCACCACTTTCCCCCAACCAGGTCAGCCAGCTGGTAAAGGAAGGAGTCAAAGTCATTGTTCAACCTTCCAACAGGAGAGCCTTTGCTCTACAGGTGAATTTTGCTTGGTAGATTTATGAGTTAAAAGTTACCAACATATGCATGTTATCAAGCAATCAATATTATCACATTAGATTAATGTGAATTAAAGATTTATTAGTAGGATAAGTTTTGTACTTTATTTTAACGTGAAACACTTTATTGTAAAGTAACTTAAAAACCTTCATGTTGATTAATAATTTAAATGATGTTAACATAGGAATATGAAAATAGAGGAGCCATTGTCCAGGAAGATATCAGTGATGCTCCAGTCATCATCGGTGTTAAGACAGTTCCAATTGAAAATTTAATCCCCAATAAAACTTATGTGTTCTTCTCACACACCATCAAAGCTCAGGAAGCCAACATGCCACTCCTTGATGACATTCTTAACAAAGTAGTTTTATTTTTCCATGTTGTCATTCAAAGGAGTATTTTTACAATTATTTTTGAAAAATGTACCTAATAAAATTACTTTTAGAAAGGCCATGCATTGTCATGGTTTATTTTTAATAAGCAAACATTCTGATTGCTATACTCAGAGTCAAACTTTATTTGTCAGAACATCAGGTTGATCGATTATGAAAAAATGGTGAATAGTGAAGGAAGGAGAATGGTTGCATTTGGAAAATATGCTGGAGTAGCAGGGATGATAAACATTCTTCATGGGCTAGGTCTTAGACTATTGGCTCTTGGTCATCATACTCCATTCATGGTTTGTTTTTCATTACAATTTTAGTCACGACCGTTAATATCAATATACGTTTTGCATTGTAGCACATTGGTCCTCCTCATAACTACAGGAGCAGCTATGTTGCTCAGGCAGCAATTCGTGATGCAGGATATGAAATTGCGCTCGGTCTAATGCCAAAGTCCATCGGACCTTTGACTTTTGTTTTCACAGGAACTGGCAATGTTTCACAGGTGATGAGACATAATTTTAATAAGAAATAACTTAGAAAAATGTTTAATAATTCTAAAATCAATTCAGTCTTTTTATAATGTGAAGTTATTAATATGAATAAAGTTGAAGTGGTGTAAGGACTGACTCCATTAACTTTCATTTACTATTAATATGTCACTGAGTCAAAGCTGTTAAGGCCAGACATTTTGCTTTTGCAATTAATTATAATTTATTCAGTTCTTTCTTGTATAGACAGATTTTTTCTTAATTGGTTCAAGTACAAACTGATTTCTAATTTTCACTTGAAAGGGAGCCCAAGAAATATTCAGAAATCTTCCCCATGAATATGTAAGTGTTGAGCACTTGCCAAAAGTTGCCAAACATGGATGTAAGTTGCGTTATGTATTTTTGTCTAAAATAACTACTTAGCATAACCTTTTCATTAAAGATTAAGGCTACATTAATAATAAGCTAAACATTATATGGTTAAACCATTTCAGCACTCAACAAAGTGTATGCATGTGTTGTTGACAAGGAAGATAATTTGGTAAGAAAGTTGGATGGAGGTTTTGACAAAGATGAATTTAATCAGTTCCCAGAGAAATATGCTTCAACATTCAGCCAAAAAGTAATTTTATAGTTACATATTTAAAGCTTATTAGTGATTCACAGCAACATTCCAAAGATTCTTATAACGTTGATTGATTAATTTGCATCAGATTGCCCCCTATGCTTCTGTTATTGTCAACGGCATATATTATGCCCCTGGTGCTCCAAGGCTCATCACTATTCCCGATGCTAAGACCCTTCTCCGTCATCAACCCACCCCCTATCTGGAGAAGAGTCCAGGATGTCCCCATCTTCCCCATCGACTGCTTGCCATCTGCGACATTTCTGCCGATCCTGGTGGTTCTATCCAGTTCATGACTGAATGCACCACCATTAATCATCCCTTTGAACTTTATGATGCTGAGCAGCACATCGAACATGAAAGGTAATGAAACTTGTGTGCCAATGAGATCATTTAATATAATTGTGTTTATGATAATTTTGGTAATAATGATACTTAAATGTCTTTAATCTCCAACATTCAGTCAAAAAGTAATTTTATAGTTACATATTTAAAGCTTATTAGTGATTCACAGCAACATTCCAAAAATTCTTGTAACATTGATTGATTAATTTGCATCAGATCGCCCCCATCAGGTCGAATGTTGTACATCTTCTTCAAATGTACTCTTTACCAATTTTATTAAGTTTTACTTTGCTATTGTTTGACTGACAATGCTGGTACAAAATATAAAATACATTTTCAGCTTCTCTGGTGATGGAGTCTTGGTCTGCTCCATTGACAATATGCCTGCTCAGCTTCCAAGAGAATCCACTGAGTTTTTTGGAGATCTCCTCATGCCCCACATTCATGAAATTGTAATTATTATGTTTGTTTTAACCATTATTTAATGGTTTCTGATGGAACCAATAACTAAATAATAAAATAATTTTAGCTCAAATCTGATGCTAGAACACCCTTTGAAGAATTCAAAGCTGATGATGTTGTCAGAAATGTTAGCTAATCTTTTTACAAGTTCTTTGATTAAAACAACTAGTGCATAATTGCTGGATTAATGAATAACTTTAGGCTGTCATAACATCAAATGGACGTCTGACTCCAAACTTTGAGTACATTAAAGATTTGAGGGAGCAGAAAAGGTTAAATTGTTATTACTATTAATAAATTTGTTTAATGTTGCATCTTTAGCTTGCATGAGCTACTTCATTACATTATTTAGCAAGAAGATGGCTGCTACCACAGCATACAAAGAAATCAACAAGAGGGTTTTGCTTCTGGGAGCTGGATATGTTTCAGAGCCTGTTGTTGACTACCTCACAAGAGATCCAAAAATAAGTGTCACAATATGTAAGGGAGCTACAATTCATAACTTGAGACTTATTTGAAATCATAGTTCTTCTTATTATAAATTATCATAAATAATTCTGATAATAGTGCAATAAATAAATTAAATATATGATGAATGTTGAGGATTTTGAAATCATAAATTTAGCCTTGAAAATTAGCTTTGACTCAAGGCTTTGTGTGCATTCCAGCCTCCGACCTTAAAGCTCCCATTGATAAGTTTGTTCGAGATTACCCTAGGACGGCTCCAGCTCTTGTTGACATTGTTGAAAGGCCTGAGGAAGTGGAAAAACTGATCAAGTCCCATGACCTTGTTATCAGGTAATTAATGGCAATGCAACACTATAAATTCACAATAAAAATTTGTTGTATGACAAATAGACAATAAATTTTAGAAAAATTGTATTCTATCAATGTTTACAAATTTTTGGATAAAGTTAAAGGTCCATATCACTAATATCACATTATATTTATTTATACCCTAAATTAATTGCTTCATTTTATTTATACATTTTTTTAGTCTCCTGCCATACCAGTACCATCCCGATGTAGCTAAAATGTGCATCAAACATGGTAAGAACATGGTTACAGCAAGTTATAAGTCTCCAGCCATGGCTGAACTTCATGATGCGTGAGTTTGATTTTGTGAAACATCTTGACCTTTTGGATTTTAGTCTTTTTAGTGAGAATCATTAATGCTAAGTATTCAACGATACTGCCTTTAATGCCAGTTATGAAACGAATCAATTAACCAATCCACAAATGTTTGCTTAGGGCTGTTGAAGCTGGAATCACTATTGTAAATGAGGTTGGAGTGGATCCAGGAATTGACCATATGCTGGCAGTCCAATGTTTTGATGAAGTGAGAGCCCATGGTGGAAAGGTGATTGCATGAATATCATGTCAAAGATGAGTGTTTCTGCATGTTGATATAATATTTTTATTTATTTGATTTCCAGGTAGTTTCATTTGTTTCATGGTGTGGTGGAATTCCATCACCTGAATTTTCCAATAATCCTTTGAGATACAAATTCAATTGGAATCCTAGAGGAGTACTATTGAACACACTCAGTAATGCCAAATACCTTCAAGATGGAAAGGTTAGAAGGAAGTTTTTTTGCAAATAGGCTTCATTACAATTAAATACTTAAGTATTATAATTCTACTTAAGGTTGTGCTTAAAACAGTATAAATTAGATATGAGGAGAAACACTTAAGGCCTGAATCCTTGACATCTCAGGTTGTGGAAATAGAAGCAGGTGGCAAACTCATGAAGGAAGGGTTGAGGCCATTGAAATTCCTGCCTGGATTCAACATTGAGGGTTTCCCAAATAGAGATTCTCTCACCTATATTGACCAATACAATATTAAACAAGTGCATACCATGCTCAGAGGAACTATCAGGTACAAAGGATTTGCCAGAGCAGCCATGATCCTTCAGAAACTTGGTCTTATTGATCCAAATCCTAGTCCCATACTCCATAAATCAGCCAGAGACATCACTTGGGTATTTAATTTTGGTATATTTTGTTACCACAACAATTAAACCTTAAATTCTTGAATTTCAATTTAGAGAGAATTCTTGTGCCAGCTGCATGGGAAGAATCCAACAATGTTGAAAGCTTCCTTTATAGACTTTTTAACTGAGTATTCTGGTGATGAAGCCACTAGTGCAATTCTTGAAGGGTGTGTCTCTTTCACAAATATTTTCTCATTTAAAACCACTGATAAATAATATTTTCATACTACAGCCTCGGACTACTGGATGATGATGAATTCATTGCCAAGGAAAACTCACCTCTTGATGCATTATCTAGCTACCTATCAAAAAAATTGGCTTATGGTAAGTTTTTTCAATTCTGTTCTTAAAGGAAATTTAAGTTTTATTTATTGTTCTTTTCAAAAATTTTTAGATTTACATTGCACTGGAAAGTAATGCTTTATTATCTTTTAAAAATAGAACCTGGTGAGAAAGACGTGCTGATCATGAGACATGACATTGGGGTTGTCTGGCCTGACAAGAGTGAGGAAATGGAGCATGTTGACTTTGTCATCTATGGAAATCCTCAAAAATATTCTGCCATGGCTGCTACTGTTGGATTCCCAGCTGCCATTGCAGCTAAAATGGTTCTTGAAGGTAATCAAAAATCTGAGCTCATCTAGATTGGTGGTTCCCCAAGTGGCCGAACCCCAGCTTGGCATCAATTAGTGGATGTTGCTATTTCACATAATTTTCTTTTTTTTTCAGGAGAAATCCAGGAGAAGGGAATGGTTCTTCCGACTTCTCAAGACGTCTACCGTCCTATTCTGAAAAGGCTTGAAGCTGAAGGTCTTGCCTCCCGTGACTTTAAAACAATCATCAAGGAGAAAGAAAATTTTTCTGAGGAAGCTGCGAGATATTGAATTGACTCATTAAAAAAATTGCTGAATTAAAATGTGACAATGAAAAATTGTTATGGGGACTGAATATTATTGTTTTTGATTCTTTTGTTGTGATTAAGGTTTCATGTCTCTTTTCGTTACTTTTTTTCTTGCCAATTGTATTTAAGCCTTGATTAATCTGTTTTAGCATAATTCTCATTTCCAGATATGTTCTAGAATGCCCTTTATTTTGTTATTTTGCCAAGTTGTGCCTTGTACATCTTCTGGCTACCTTGTTCTAATGGTTGTGCCTTATCTTTTATGCTCTACTTTCATTCCAATTTTGATAGTTTGGTCCATACACTTTCACAGTACTTGTTTTATGGCACAGTTCCATTCCTGTTAATGTAAAAACATTTCATTTACTGAGCTGATCTGCATTCAGTAGTGCTTTCAGTTTTAAAAGGTTTTTGCTGACTGTTTATGCTTAAAAGTAACTATAATTCCAGTAAGATTTCTAACTTAGTTGCAGCCCGTGTCATTAACAATTTTCATTTGCAAAGTTTTCTGTATTCTGCATTCTCATCTTCAAAGTATTTTATCGTTTTATCATTGATTTTATTAATGTACTTTGATGATCCAAGACTTGAAAATTTATTTACTGAAGCTCATACAAATAAATTTCAAAAAATGTAATGACACAATAAATTTACTCAGTTGTTGATACACCATACTCTGGACATTTTCTTTGATAAAAATTTTTTTATTTATAATATAATCCATCCATAAGCTCGGTTTTGATTACAGGTTATGCCAAAAAATTGAATAAATGGCCCTTGTTTCATTCAAGTGCATCAAGATAAAATAAAAATAATGAAGTACAATTACAACGATAAAAGTGATCAAAAGGTCTGAAATCAGGTGATGAACCTGAAAGTGAAATTTGACTCTAGGTTAAAAACTCAAGCTTATCAATGTTCTGATTGTGCTGTTTAGCTCTACCGATCTTATTTCGGGTTGTTGAGCTCAGACCTTGGAGGTTTAACTGCGATTGGTCTGACTTTTGTCGGGATAACGAATTTGTTCCTGCAGGAAAGCATCGATCTTAAGGATTTTAAAACTAGTGAATTAACTTTGCTTATATATAGATTAACAAGTAAACTTCAATTAATTTAATAGTAGCTATAAATTTTATTTAATAACATTTTAGAATTACCTCCAGCATTTATCAAAGTCTAAAACGAATTTTGCAATTTTCTCACTTAATTTTATATTTCACTTCATTCCAAATGTATTATATAACTAACCCGGGCATGGAATTCACGGCTGGAGAATCGTCATCGACATCTGGAAACATGCTGCTCAGCGACCCTCTGCTTAAAGAAACTCTATTTCCTTTACGAGAAGAAGCCGATGGAAGGTGAGTTGAAGCGCTGTTGTTCACATTTTCATCATCATATGTTTGCATGTGACCACTACCAGGTGGTGGTCTGTTCCGATGGGCGGATGTTTGATCTCTTGGCTCTGATTGATAACCTCTTTTTCTGTCACCCTTTGGACTTTCATTAGCCCATTTATCCTTCGAATCTCTTCTATGGGTTTTATTTTCTTCTTCTGACTTTTGCTTTTGTTCAGCAATTTCTTTCCTTTTACGATCTTCGAGTTCTTTTTGTCTTTGTTTTTCATTTTCTTTTTCTCGTTTTGCTCGTTCTTTTTCTTGCTTTTCGAGTTCTTTCTGTCGGCGTTTTTCTTCCATTTCTCTATCTTTGTCCCTCTTCTTTTGCATTGCTACCATTTCTCTGTCGTGTTTTGTGTTTTTTGAAGATTCTGGATTTTCTGGATTAACCCTAGATTTAAAAATTAAATTCACGATCAGTAAACGTAAAATTCATGATGGCTTTCATTTAATTGCTTCCACGTGAAGTGTCTTTGAGTCGATTAAATGTATTTAATATGCGATGTTCTTTTTAAAGAAAATCCCTTCAATTTTTTCAAAATGTTTAATAGAGAATCGTTTGACAAGGATAATACCTTCTTTTCTTTTTCTTGCAGCATTTACAGCAGCAAATAATTATGATGATAATGAGGATGATAAGGAGGATAATAGCGATGATGATCAGAAGAATTGCCCACCACGGTATTGCTGTTTTGTTTCTCTAAAATATTTGATTAAATCGATATAATATAGATACGATAGAAATATAAATCTTGGAAAGACCATAGGAAATTCCTCATAGGCTAGTAATGACCTATTTTTATTAACAAATTATTTTCCTTTTCCATTTTTCAGACATCATTTTGACTTTAAAAAAGTGGTGCAAACCTCGTTCTGATAAACTTCAATGTTTTTCGATTGGTTAAATGCTAACAAAACAGTCTTCATGAGGGCATTTTGGGCATTATAAAACCTTGAGGAGTTATGATTTCAAAAAGTTAAGCAAATTGTATATAAAAAGTTCATAAAATAAAACAAATTACACATATAATCGAAATAAATAAAAAGGAGATAAACGTGTGAAGATTACAAAGAATCTGTCATGCTGGCATCCACCACTTGCTGGCTGAGAGCAGGATCTGAGGAACCAACAGCTCTTCTTCTCCTCATTTTACCCATAGTTCCAGTGCACAGTTCATTGTCTTTTGGAAATTTAATGATTAGAAGTGTTTTTAGCAGCAGTTCCGAGACTTTCTTTGGGAAACCATTCCCTGCGAGAATATTCTGCCATTTGATCAAGGTTCTTGTGTCATTATCGAGAGGGCTAAAGCGAAATAAAGATTTTGGATTTGTACTAACACGATCATTTATATTTTTATGAATAATAACTATTTTTACATATTTTAAAATAATTATTTTTAAGTATTTATTGGTAAGTAGTTCATTTTGATGAGCTCCAAGTTAATTGTGTCTATTCATATTAGAGAGCGGCATTAAATACATCTTGAAGTACTAAAAATACAAAGATTAAATGTGAAAGCAGACATTATATCGGTAGGTCGTCCACAGCACGATCTCAAGTTCATTTGGTTGGCCAAGCAATAACTGTTTAATGCCCTTGCGAATACCTCCAACATCACAGGATTAACTTGCAAAAACTGTGGAGAAAAACACATTTTGGATTATTTAAAAAAAAAGCTCTCTAATTGAACTGGAAATAACCTTTGAAAGTTCAAGTCCTTTAATATATATAGGAACTCCATATTTGGCTTCTTCCCCGGTCACTACAACGATTTCAAAATGATCAAACTAAACATAGTCATTGCTTAATTGTGAATCAATTGGTTTCCGGAAATGGCTTAAAGTTTTTAGTTCATTCGTAAAATCATCTTGTTAAATGTTTATCTTGTTAGTATTTTTGATTAGTATTGAGGGCAAAAAAATTTTAATGACATACATGGACAATCCTGAGAGTTGCATATTAAGGATTCTGATTCGTTTCCTGGGCACATCATCCCCAGTCCAACAGGACTTGGGTTGTCACAACTCCTTCTTCTTGTTTTCAAGCCATCCTGACAAGATTTATCGCAAGGAGTCCAAACTCCCCATGCAGACCATCCGCCATCACGATCTTGAATGTACAAGGTTATTCATTTTAGTTGAGGTGATTTGCAATCCTGTCATATATCAGCAGAATAGTACATCGGTCGCATCATATAAGTGTGTCGTAATTTTCCCTCCAAAAGTCAAGGGATGACTCACTATTACAGGTATTGTTTGGTCCAAGAGTGTATCCATCCTTACAAGAGCATGAAAATGAGCCAGGTGTATTGATACATTCTCCTCTGGTTTTATCGCAGGGATTTCTCCCAGATGAGCATTCGTCAATATCTTTGCCATTAATAAATATTAAGTTTTGTTAAAAAATTAATTTATTGGTCATAAATATTAAGTTTGGAAATTGGAGTTTTTAAAATAATTTTCTAACTCACCTGTACATATACCTGAAGACATTGTGTAACCTGCAGCACAAAGGCAGGTATCTACGCCGTTGATTTGAGCACATTGATACTGGCATTCGAGAGTTGATATACAAGGTCTGACAGCTGAGATGAGAAATTTAATTGCTCTGAATGTTTTTGAATTTTTATGTAATCTTACGTCTTACCAGTACAGGTTTTCATATCTTGGCTGAGCTTCAGCCCAGGTTGACAGCTGCAAGTAAAACGTCCTTCCAAATTTGTGCAGTACTCAGAGCAACCAGAAGTTTTCATCATACATTCATCAATATCTGGTAATTGCAATAAAAAAAAAAATTAGGATCATCCAAGATCCCATAAATTAGTCGTATATTGCAGTTCAAATACAGGGCCTCAGTTGGGATTTTACACTCACGACTTTTAACCACAATTTTGTTATTGCGTAACATATTTACTCTTCAAACACTCCAAAAACAGATGAATTTGTATTTTGGACAGACACACTATCCTTAATTTTTGAAACTCCTCTGAACAGCGTAATAAATTTTTTGGCAAGAAATTTCATTCTTATTAAAATTTTCTTCTGCAAGCCTTTTGCAATATTAAGTGTTAAGCCAAGCATAAAATGAATAAAATATGCCAAGCATACAACAGAACTTAGCGGATAACTGGTCAAAATGTTGTATCCCAATTGCAAGCCCTAACTATAGCGTCAGAGGGGCTTTTCATAGTAAGGTTTCTAGTTTTGGTTTGAGGTTCTTAAACCTTTCAACAGTGAAATACCATTTATTTAGCGCTTGTATTGGAGCACTTTGGAGGATGTGCCAGAGTAAGCTGAGTTGTGAACGCGTTACGAATGCTGCTGCTATTACTGCATCACTGGAACCCTGAGCTAACAGGCATGCTGTATATGCTAAAAACTGACGTTTTTATAAGTAATATTTGCGAATTTTTATCAATGTTGGTGAACTATTTGATTAACATTTGTAAAATTTACATTATTTCAAATCGCTTAATCGCAAGACCTTTTTTAAAAGTAAATATACTCAACATGAACAATCCGATTTGTCAAAACAATTAACATAAAATATTCTTAAATAAATAGATAAAATAACCGATGCATGTTCTGTTGTTTTTGGCAAGCTGGTAATTGGACGGACAAGAGCATCTGTAGGATCCAATCTCATTAATACATTTTCCAGGACCTGTCTTTGTATCACAAACTGGAGGTCTGCTTGGATCGCATTCATCCAAATCTTGGAGAGGAATTAGTCAGATAAGTTATTATAATTCAGGAAAAGCATAGTATGAAACTGTCGTGTTTGAACTTATCGCTGCTTTCAATAAACCAATTTCAGATATTTTTTAGCGCTATTCTGTGAGCGTCAAATAATTACAAATAAATAGAAACCATAACTTTAAATAGAAATGTTTTGCCTTTACATTTATTCACATAAATTGGATATTTTAGCAGTTACGATTCATAACTATTAAGAAAATAAATATCTAAAGATTTAGTTTCATGAAGTTAACGGTAGTGAGGAACCTGTGCAATAAAGCCCATTCCAAGTGTAGCCAGGCAGGCAAGTACATTTAAAACCTCCAATGGTATTGGTGCAGGTGGATGTCAAAGGATTGCAGTTGTCTGATCCGACGATGCACTCATCAATGTCTAAGATAAAGTGATTCGTTTATTAAGCAATGAATGTTAAATAAAATTAGAGCACGTACCTAGACATATCTGCTCGAATTTAATGAAACCTGGTTTACAATTGCACGTCGGTGGGGCACCGACTTCTATCACTTGACACCACGCATTATCTGGACAGTCTTTGGTGGCGTTCTTGCATAGGTCACCTAAGGGGAAATTATTGTGAATTAATATTGTTGAACAAAAAGTTAAGCCATGGCGATGTTAAGAACCTATTTAATCTTCACAATAATCTCATAAACTTTTGCCCATCGTGTGACTACAACACTCAGTGAAGTTTTTAATTTTACAGCCAGCTTAATGATTAATCAATTTTGCAAGTTACATTTTCTAAAAAATGAAAGCTTAACATAAATCGTATGCTAAATATTGTTTTCTACATCTACTATACTATTATACATATTATTAATTCATTAAATAATTATTTTGCTTCATATGAAATCGTTTCCCAGTCAGTTATAAAAGAATGGAATTGTAAACTAAAAACAAAAACAAAAAAGACGAAATTAATAAATAAAATCTTCACCAAGATTAGAAGGAGGTTGATTCCCTGAGTTATCAATACCAGATGGTGGAGGAATTGGGATTGCAGTTGTTGTAACGATTGAATAAGTAGTTGTTTTGGGAAATAGAGCAGTTGTTGTGCTGGTTGTTGAGGTGGCTTTCGTTTTCGGAATGAAAGCGGTCAAGCTAGACAGCTTGGTAGATTTTGAAATTTCGGTAGTAACCTTTACTGAATTTTTAGTAAGGGTAATACCATTGAGTAGTGCTGTCAGAAAGGGAGTTGACATTGTTGAAATTGTTGAAAAATTTGTTTTTGTTTCTAAACTATTGGCATCTTTATTTGTAGATAAACTGAGGCTTGTGATTGGTAATTCAGAGACATTGGATCCAATCTCTACTAGCATTTCCGAATGAGGGTTCGTTGAATCTGTTGGGACCTGCATTTTATGATGTTTTATGTATAATTTTGTAAAATCCTTAGACTATAAAAATGTTATTACAGGAAATGAAAAAATGAAATTTTAGTAATAAGTAATAAGTTCTTGCAATTTAGTAGTAAGTAGATGTTAGTACAGTTGAACCCTGTTACTTCACCGGCCTAGGGTTTTGCCAAAAAGCGTCGAGATAACCGAAGATAAATATGGCGGCTGTATATTAACATATGCTTGAAATTTCTTTAAGTACGTCAATAAATGACAGCGTACATTTGCTTGTTTTTTAGTGGTTTTATCTACACAGCAGCATTTGATGTGATTTATGCAGTATGATTTCATACTTTTTCTCTATTGACAGATTGTCCAGTTCTCTCTTAATACCTACAGACATTTATAGAACTAAAAAATATTAACAGAATAGCTACAGCCTGTTATTCATCAGATCAACAAGAGTGACAGGAGCTCGGCGACATAAAAGAACCTATGAGAAAATGCCACGACAAATTTGGAATTTGACGGTTCCAATTCAAAGTTGGCGATTAGTCATGGGGATCGAGATAACCTATGTAAAGTGTCGAATTTGGCCCTCTTTAGTGCCCGATATATTAGGGTTTGACGACATAAAAGAATAGACATAACCGATAAGAAAATGATAAGATGTCAAAGACTTAATAGGGTTGGCGAGTTAACCGAGGTCGAGATAAGTGGGCTCCACTGTAAATTGAAACACAGTAAATTACAGAAATATTGATGGGTCAATTATTTATTTTTTAAATAAGTGAGCAGAGGACAGAAGCTTCTTACCTCTCTTCAACGAGAGGCACATCATTTGTGAGAGAGAAGTGGAGAAAAGTCATAATCATTGATGAGGGAGATGAAACAACTTATAGATGCTGGATGAGACGATGCTATTGGGAATTCCCATTTTTTAGAGCTCGATTAATGAAATATTTGATGTTATCAATTGAACCAAAGTTTGGCTTTAGTTGAAATTGATGTTTTCGAGTCGCTAATTTGTAAAATGAATGTTGTTTTTAAGGTCAGTTGATGTTAAGTTATCGATAATTTTACAACAAACAGAGGTCAGCTATAAGACGACGATATCCGAGCGATTTGAGATTCAATGCCTTGAGGAGATCATGATATGTCAAATCATGTCCAAATATGGATTGTTTATGTAGACGTTGAAAAGCTTATAAATTGTAACCGAAGAAAGATCGGGTATATGAAACAAGGTGGAATTATCAATTGTGGTTTTGATTTGTATTTCAGCAATCAGAGTAATATTGTTCAAAGAGAATGAAAATACCGTTGTATCCTCAAATGAATGAACATTGTCAGTGACGCCACTTGGTAAACCTGTTGGTCTACTATAGCTTGACATCTCCCAACCTATATGATAAATTAAAAATTAACATTTCAGTTACGAATATACGGAATGAATTATTCAAATCATTAATATCAGACAAAACGTTCGGTGATAACTATCACATATTACAAAGTAAACTCATACATTGACAACTAACAAATGTAAAAAACAATGGCTTAACTTAACATACAGTAGATTAAGAAGATCAATGTATGCTTAATAAACCGTACGATTTACAAAATTCACAGTAAACAGAGCATTTAGATAAGAACAATTTCTAGAAAACAATTAATGGCGAATAATAGCAATGAGCAAAAGGTGTAACGTCCAAGCACTGGAAAGATAAAATCTGTTAAAAGACATGCACAAAAAAAGCAAAGAACTTTGCAAATGATAACTTTAAAGACCAAATTAATTTTATGTTGTGATTACGTGTTAGCCAAACTTTGTGATATTTTAGTGTGAGTCAACTCTAGTTCAGTCTTACCATTTACAGAGGATAATATTGAAACCGGAGATAAACTACTCGAAAAGGAATTCTTTGAAGAGAGACTAGGTGAGAAACAAGGTACATGAGAATACATTCCGTCAAGAGTTGCAAGATAATCAGATGAACAAGGATCACTCCGGGACACAGACGAGGGTAATGATGAGACACGATGAATAGAAAAAGACGAAATAGTCTCAACTGCTAATGCAGTTGAACTAAGAACGTTGCTTTGGACCAAAGTAGTCGTTACGTACTGGCTTGTCGCAGATTCCTGCGATGTAACGTAGTCATGAGAATGTGGCTCAGGTGCAACCGAAGAGGATGTGGGATCTGCGATATTTAAGATATTCGTTGTCGCAGTGGACTGATCAAAGGTTAATAAAGTTGGAACGACGCTGCTTTGTATCGTAGCTGTACTTGAGCTCGGCTGATCCGTGGAATATTTCGTTTGGAAAGACGACATGGAAGGGCTAAGGGCATCGGTATTCGTTAACGTCGTCTGTCCTGCTGTAGGTCCAGAAGTTACATCTACACTTGTTCCAATACTTGGATTGCTATCAACTGCGGAAGTGACTAAGCTCGTCGCTCCTGAGTTTGAAGTTGTAATGAAATCGCTAATTTGGTCAGTTGTAGTCTTTGCGTACTGGCTTGTCGATATCATTGGTGATGTAACGTATTCTTTCGAATGTGTCTCAGTTTGAAGCGAAGAGGATGTGGGATCTGCCATGTTTAAGATATACGTTGTCGCAGTGGACTGATCAAAAGTTAATAAAGTTGAATCGACGCTGCTTTGTATCGTAGCTGTACTTGAGCTCGGCTGATCCGTGGAATATTTCGTTTGGAAAGACGACATAGAAGGGCTAAGCGCATCGGTATTCGCTAACGTCGTCTGTCCTGCTGTAGGTCCAGAAGTTACATCTACACTTGTTGCAATACTTGGATTGCTATCAACTGCGGAAGTGACTAAGCTCGTCGCTACTGAGTTTGAATTTGTTGAATTTGAATTTGAGCTCGGCTGATCCGTGGAATATTTTGTTTGGAAAGACGACATGGAAGGGCTAGGTGCATCGGTATTCGTTAACGTCGTCTGTCCTTCTGTAGGTCCAGAAGTTACATCTACACTTGTTGCAATACTTGGATTGCTATCAACTGCGGAAGTGACTAAGCTCGTCGCAACTGAGTTTGAATTTGCAGAATTTGAATTTGAGCTCGGCTGATCCGTGGAATATTTTGTTTGGAAAGACGACATGGAAGGGCTAAGCGCATCGGTATTCGTTAACGTCGTCTGTCCTGCTGTAGGTCCAGAAGTTACATCTACACTTGTTGCAATACCTGGATTGCTATCAACTGCGGAAGTGACTAAGCTCGTCGCTCCTGAGTTTGAAGTTGTAATGAAATCGCTAATTTGGTCAGTTGTAGTCTTTGCGTACTGGCTTGTCGATATCATTGGCGATGTAACGTATTCTTTAGAATGTGTCTCAGTTTGAAGCGAAGAGGATGTGGGATCTGCCATATTTAAGATATTCGTTGTCGCAGTGGACTGATCAAAAGTTAATAAAGTTGGAACGACGCTGCTTTGTATCGTAGCTGTACTTGAGCTCGGCTGATCCGTGTAATATTTCGTTTGGAAAGACGACATAGAAGGGCTAAGCGCATCGGTATTCGCTAACATCGTCTGTCCTGCTGTAGGTCCAGAAGTTACATCTACACTTGTTGCAATACTTGGATTGCTATCAACTGCGGAAGTGACTACGTCGTCGCTACTGAGTTTGAATTGTTGAATTTGAATTGAGCTCGGCTGATCCGTGGAATATTTTGTTGGAAAGACGACATGGAAGGGCTAGGTGCATCGGTATTCGTTAACGTCGTCTGTCCTGCTGTAGGTCCAGAAGTACATCTACACTTGTTGCAATACTTGGATTGCTATCAACTGCGGAAGTGACTAAGCTCGTCGCTAATGAGTTTGACTTTGCTGAATTTGAATTTGAGCTCGGCTGATCCGTGGAATATTTCGTTTGGAAAGACGACATGGAAGGGCTAAGCGCATCGGTATTCGCTAACGTCGTCTGTCCTGCTGTAGGTCCAGAAGTTACATCTACACTTGTTGCAATACTTGGATTGCTATCAACTGCGGAAGTGACTAAGCTCGTCGCTACTGAGTTTGAATTTGCTGAATTTGAATTTGAGCTCGGCTGATCCGTGTAATATTTCGTTTGGAAAGACGACATGGAAGGGCTAAGCGCATCGGTATTCGTTAACGTCGTCTGTCCTGCTGTAGGTCCAGAAGTTACATCTACACTTGTTCCAATACTTGGATTGCTATCAACTGCGGAAGTGACTAAGCTCGTCGCTCCTGAGTTTGAAGTTGTAATGAAATCGCTAATTTGGTCAGTTGTAGTCTTTGCGTACTGACTTGTCGATATCATTGGCGATGTAACGTATTCTTTAGAATGTGTCTCAGTTTGAAGCGAAGAGGATGTGGGATCTGCCATATTTAAGATATTCGTGGTCGCAGTGGACTGATCAAAAGTTATTAAAGTTGGAACGACGCTGCTTTGTATCGTAGCTGTAATTGAGCTCGGCTGATCCGTGGAATATTTCGTTTGGAAAGACGACATGGAAGGGCTAAGCGCATCGGTATTCGCTAACGTCGTCTGTCCTGCTGTAGGTCCAGAAGTTACATCTACACTTGTTGCAATACTTGGATTGCTATCAACTGCGGAAGTGACTAAGCTCGTCGCAACTGAGTTTGAATTTGCTGAATTTGAATTTGACCTCGGCTGATCCGTGGAATATTTTGTTTGGAAAGACGACATGTAAGGGCTAGGTGCTTCGGTATTCGTTAAAGTCGTCTGTGCTGCTGTAGGTCCAGAAGTTACATCTACACTTGTTGCAATACTTGGATTGCTATCAACTGCGGAAGTGACTAAGCTCGTCGCTAATGAGTTTGACTTTGCTGAATTTGAATTTGAGCTCGGCTGATCCGTGGAATATTTCGTTTGGAAAGACGACATAGAAGGGCTAAGCGCATCGGTATTCGCTAACGTCGTCTGTCCTGCTGTAGGTCCAGAAGTTACATCTACACTTGTTGCAATACTTGGATTGCTATCAACTGCGGAAGTGACTAAGCTCGTCGCTACTGAGTTTGAATTTGTTGAATTTGAATTTGATCTCGGCTGATCCGTGGAATATTTTGTTTGGAAAGACGACATGGAAGGGCTAAGCGCATCGGTATTCGCTAACGTCGTCTGTCCTGCTGTAGGTCCAGAAGTTACATCAACACTTGTTGCATTTCTTGGATTGCTATCAACTGCGGAAGTGACTAAGCTCGTCGCTACTGAGTTTGAATTTGCTGAATTTGAATTTGAGCTCGGCTGATCCGTGGAATATTTTGTTTGGAAAGACGACATGGAAGGGCTAGGTGCATCGGTATTCGTTAACGTCGTCTGTCCTGCTGTAGGTCCAGAAGTTACATCTACACTTGTTGCAATACTTGGATTGCTATCAACTGCGGAAGTGACTAAGCTCGTCGCTACTGAGTTTGAAGTTGTAATGAAATCGCTAATTTGGTCAGTTGTAGTCTTTGCGTACTCACTTGTCGATATCATTGGCGATGTAACGTATTCTTTAGAATGTGTCTCAGTTTGAAGCGAAGAGGATGTGGGATCTGCCATATTTAAGATATTCGTGGTCGCAGTGGACTGATCAAAAGTTATTAAAGTTGGAACGACGCTGCTTTGTATCGTAGCTGTACTTGAGCTCGGCTGATCCGTGGAATATTTCGTTTGGAAAGACGACATGGAAGGGCTAAGCGCATCGGTATTCGCTAACGTCGTCTGTCCTGCTGTAGGTTCAGAAGTTACATCTACACTTGTTGCAATACTTGGATTGCTATCAACTGCGGAAGTGACTAAGCTCGTCGCTCCTGAGTTTGAAGTTGTAATGAAATCGCTAATTTGGTCAGTTGTAGTCTTTGCGTACTGGCTTGTCGATATCATTGGCGATGTAACGTATTCTTTCGAATGTGTCTCAGTTTGAAGCGAAGAGGATGTGGGATCTGCCATGTTTAAGATATACGTTGTCGCGGTGGACTGATCAAAAGTTAATAAAGTTGGATCGACGCTGCTTTGTATCGTAGCTGTACTTGAGCTCAGCTGATCCGTGGAATATTTCGTTTGGAAAGACGACATGGAAGGGCTAAGCGCATCGGTATTCGCTAACGTCGTCTGTCCTGCTATAGGTCCAGAAGTTACATCTACACTTGTTGCATTTCTTGGATTGCTATCAACTGCGGAAGTGACTAAGCTCGTCGCTACTGAGTTTGAATTTGCTGAATTTGAATTTGAGTTCGGCTGATCCGTGGAATATTTTGTTTGGAAAGACGACATGGAAGGGCTAGGTGCATCGGTATTCCTTAACGTCGTCTGTCCTGCTGTAGGTCCAGAAGTAACATCTACACTTGTTGCAATACTTGGATTGCTATCAACTGCGGAAGTGACTAAGCTCGTCGCTACTGAGTTTGAATTTGCTGAATTTGAATTTGAGTTCGGCTGATCCGTGAAATATTTCGTTTGGAAAGACGACATGGAAGGGCTAAGCGCATCGGTATTCGCTAACGTCGTCTGTCCTGCTGTAGGTCCAGAAGTTACATCTACACTTGTTGCAATACTTGGATTGCTATCAACTGCGGAAGTGACTAAGCTCGTCGCTCCTGAGTTTGAAGTTGTAATGAAATCGCTAATTTGGTCAGTTGTAGTCTTTGCGTACTGACTTGTCGATATCATTGGCGATGTAACGTATTCTTTAGAATGTGTCTCAGTTTGAAGCGAAGAGGATGTGGGATCTGCCATATTTAAGATATTCGTGGTCGCAGTGGACTGATCAAAAGTTATTAAAGTTGGATCGACGCTGCTTTGTATCGTAGCTGTACTTGAGCTCGGCTGATCCGTGGAATATTTCGTTTGGAAAGACGACATGGAAGGGCTAAGCGCATCGGTATTCGCTAACGTCGTCTGTCCTGATGTAGGTCCAGAAGTTACATTTACACTTGTTGCAATACTTGGATTGCTATCAACTGCGGAAGTGACTAAGCTCGTCGCTACTGAGTTTGAATTTGCTGAATTTGAATTTGAGCTCGGCTGATCCGTGGAATATTTTGTTTGGAAAGACGACATGGAAGGGCTAGGTGCATCGGTATTCGTTAACGTCGTCTGTCCTGCTGTAGGTCCAGAAGTTACATCTACACTTGTTGCAATACTTGGATTGCTATCAACTGCGGAAGTGACTAAGCTCGTCGCTACTGAGTTTGAATTTGCTGAATTTGAATTTGAGCTCGGCTGATCCGTGGAATATTTTGTTTGGAAAGACGACATGGAAGGGCTAGGTGCATCGGTATTCGTTAACGTCGTCTGTCCTGCTGTAGGTCCAGAAGTTACATCTACACTTGTTGCAATACTTGGATTGCTATCAACTGCGGAAGTGACTAAGCTCGTCGCTCCTGAGTTTGAAGTTGTAATGAAATCGCTAATTAGGTCAGTTGTAGTCTTTGCGTTCTGGCTTGTCGATATCATTGGCGATGTAACGTATTCTTTAGAATGTGTCTCAGTTTGAAACGAAGAGGATGTGGGATCTGCCATATTTAAGATATTCGTGGTCGCAGTGGACTGATCAAAAGTTATTAAAGTTGGATCGACGCTGCTTTGTATCGTAGCTGTACTTGAGCTCGGCTGATCCGTGGAATATTTCGTTTGGAAAGACGACATGGAAGGGCTAAGCGCATCGGTATTCGCTAACGTCGTCTGTCCTGCTGTAGGTCCAGAAGTTACATCTACACTTGTTGCATTTCTTGGATTGCTATCAACTGCGGAAGTGACTAAGCTCGTCGCTACTGAGTTTGAATTTGCTGAATTTGAATTTGAGTTCGGCTGATCCGTGGAATATTTTGTTTGGAAAGACGACATGGAAGGGCTAGGTGCATCGGTATTCGTTAACGTCGTCTGTCCTGCTGTAGGTCCAGAAGTTACATCTACACTTGTTGCAATACTTGGATTGCTATCAACTGCGGAAGTGACTAAGCTCGTCGCTACTGAGTTTGAAGTTGTAATGAAATCGCTAATTTGGTCAGTTGTAGTCTTTGCGTACTCACTTGTCGATATCATTGGCGATGTAACGTATTCTTTTGAATGTGTCTCAGTTTGAAGCGAAGAGGATGTGGGATCTGCCATATTTAAGATATTCGTGGTCGCAGTGGACTGATCAAAAGTTATTAAAGTTGGAACGACGCTGCTTTGTATCGTAGCTGTACTTGAGCTCGGCTGATCCGTGGAATATTTCGTTTGGAAAGACGACATGGAAGGGCTAAGCGCATCGGTATTCGCTAACGTCGTCTGTCCTGCTATAGGTCCAGAAGTTACATCTACACTTGTTGCATTTCTTGGATTGCTATCAACTGCGGAAGTGACTAAGCTCGTCGCTACTGAGTTTGAATTTGCTGAATTTGAATTTGAGTTCGGCTGATCCGTGGAATATTTTGTTTGGAAAGACGACATGGAAGGGCTAGGTGCATCGGTATTCCTTAACGTCGTCTGTCCTGCTGTAGGTCCAGAAGTAACATCTACACTTGTTGCAATACTTGGATTGCTATCAACTGCGGAAGTGACTAAGCTCGTCGCTACTGAGTTTGAATTTGCTGAATTTGAATTTGAGTTCGGCTGATCCGTGAAATATTTCGTTTGGAAAGACGACATGGAAGGGCTAAGCGCATCGGTATTCGCTAACGTCGTCTGTCCTGCTGTAGGTCCAGAAGTTACATCTACACTTGTTGCAATACTTGGATTGCTATCAACTGCGGAAGTGACTAAGCTCGTCGCTACTGAGTTTGAATTTGTTGAATTTGAATTTGAGCTCGGCTGATCCGTGGAATATTTTGTTTGGAAAGACGACATGGAAGGGCTAGGTGCATCGGTATTCGTTAACGTCGTCTGTCCTGCTGTAGGTCCAGAAGTTACATCTACACTTGTTGCAATACTTGGATTGCTATCAACTGCGGAAGTGACTAAGCTCGTCGCTACTGAGTTTGAATTTGAGCTCTGCTGATCCGTGGAATATTTCGTTTGGAAAGACGACATGGAAGGGCTAAGCGCATCGGTATTCGCTAACGTCGTCTGTCCTGCTGTAGGTCCAGAAGTTACATTTACACTTGTTGCAATACTTGGATTGCTATCAACTGCGGAAGTGACTAAGCTCGTCGCTCCTGAGTTTGAAGTTGTAATGAAATCGCTAATTAGGTCAGTTGTAGTCTTTGCGTTCTGGCTTGTCGATATCATTGGCGATGTAACGTATTCTTTAGAATGTGTCTCAGTTTGAAGCGAATAGGATGTGGGATCTGCCATATTTAAGATATTCGTGGTCGCAGTGGACTGATCAAAAGTTATTAAAGTTGGATCGACGCTGCTTTGTATCGTAGCTGTACTTGAGCTCGGCTGATCCGTGGAATATTTCGTTTGGAAAGACGACATGGAAGGGCTAAGCGCATCGGTATTCGCTAACGTCGTCTGTCCTGATGTAGGTCCAGAAGTTACATTTACACTTGTTGCAATACTTGGATTGCTATCAACTGCGGAAGTGACTAAGCTCGTCGCTACTGAGTTTGAATTTGCTGAATTTGAATTTGAGCTCGGCTGATCCGTGGAATATTTTGTTTGGAAAGACGACATGGAAGGGCTAGGTGCATCGGTATTCGTTAACGTCGTCTGTCCTGCTGTAGGTCCAGAAGTTACATTTACACTTGTTGCAATACTTGGATTGCTATCAACTGCGGAAGTGACTAAGCTCGTCGCTACTGAGTTTGAATTTGCTGAATTTGAATTTGAGCTCGGCTGATCCGTGGAATATTTTGTTTGGAAAGACGACATGGAAGGGCTAGGTGCATCGGTATTCGTTAACGTCGTCTGTCCTGCTGTAGGTTCAGAAGTTACATCTACACTTGTTGCAATACTTGGATTGCTATCAACTGCGGAAGTGACTAAGCTCGTCGCTCCTGAGTTTGAAGTTGTAATGAAATCGCTAATTTGGTCAGTTGTAGTCTTTGCGTTCTGGCTTGTCGATATCATTGGCGATGTAACGTATTCTTTAGAATGTGTCTCAGTTTGAAGCGAAGAGGATGTGGGATCTGCCATATTTAAGATATTCGTTGTCGCAGTGGACTGATCAAAAGTTAATAAAGTTGGAACGACGCTGCTTTGTATCGTAGCTGTACTTGAGCTCGGCTGATCCGTGGAATATTTTGTTTGGAAAGACGACATGGAAGGGCTAGGTGCATCGGTATTCCTTAACGTCGTCTGTCCTGCTGTAGGTCCAGAAGTAACATCTACACTTGTTGCAATACTTGGATTGCTATCAACTGCGGAAGTGACTAAGCTCGTCGCTACTGAGTTTGAATTTGCTGAATTTGAATTTGAGTTCGGCTGATCCGTGAAATATTTCGTTTGGAAAGACGACATGGAAGGGCTAAGCGCATCGGTATTCGCTAACGTCGTCTGTCCTGCTGTAGGTCCAGAAGTTACATCTACACTTGTTGCAATACTTGGATTGCTATCAACTGCGGAAGTGACTAAGCTCGTCGCTCCTGAGTTTGAAGTTGTAATGAAATCGCTAATTTGGTCAGTTGTAGTCTTTGCGTACTGACTTGTCGATATCATTGGCGATGTAACGTATTCTTTAGAATGTGTCTCAGTTTGAAGCGAAGAGGATGTGGGATCTGCCATATTTAAGATATTCGTGGTCGCAGTGGACTGATCAAAAGTTATTAAAGTTGGATCGACGCTGCTTTGTATCGTAGCTGTACTTGAGCTCGGCTGATCCGTGGAATATTTCGTTTGGAAAGACGACATGGAAGGGCTAAGCGCATCGGTATTCGCTAACGTCGTCTGTCCTGCTGTAGGTCCAGAAGTTACATCTACACTTGTTGCAATACTTGGATTGCTATCAACTGCGGAAGTGACTAAGCTCGTCGCTACTGAGTTTGAATTTGCTGAATTTGAATTTGAGCTCGGCTGATCCGTGGAATATTTTGTTTGGAAAGACGACATGGAAGGGCTAGGTGCATCGGTATTCGTTAACGTCGTCTGTCCTGCTGTAGGTCCAGAAGTTACATTTACACTTGTTGCAATACTTGGATTGCTATCAACTGCGGAAGTGACTAAGCTCGTCGCTACTGAGTTTGAAGTTGTAATGAAATCGCTAATTAGGTCAGTTGTAGTCTTTGCGTTCTGGCTTGTCGATATCATTGGCGATGTAACGTATTCTTTAGAATGTGTCTCAGTTTGAAGCGAAGAGGATGTGGGATCTGCCATATTTAAGATATTCGTGGTCGCAGTGGACTGATCAAAAGTTATTAAAGTTGGATCGACGCTGCTTTGTATCGTAGCTGTACTTGAGCTCGGCTGATCCGTGGAATATTTCGTTTGGAAAGACAACATGGAAGGGCTAAGCGCATCGGTATTCGCTAACGTCGTCTGTCCTGCTGTAGGTCCAGAAGTTACATCTACACTTGTTGCAATACTTGGATTGCTATCAACTGCGGAAGTGACTAAGCTCGTCGCTACTGAGTTTGAATTTGCTGAATTTGAATTTGAGCTCGGCTGATCCGTGGAATATTTTGTTTGGAAAGACGACATGGAAGGGCTAGGTGCATCGGTATTCGTTAACGTCGTCTGTCCTGCTGTAGGTCCAGAAGTTACATCTACACTTGTTGCAATACTTGGATTGCTATCAACTGCGGAAGTGACTAAGCTCGTCGCTAATGAGTTTGACTTTGCTGAATTTGAATTTGAGCTCGGCTGATCCGTGGAATATTTCGTTTGGAAAGACGACATAGAAGGGCTAAGCGCATCGGTATTCGCTAACGTCGTCTGTCCTGCTGTAGGTCCAGAAGTTACATCTACACTTGTTGCAATACTTGGATTGCTATCAACTGCGGAAGTGACTAAGCTCGTCGCTACTGAGTTTGAATTTGTTGAATTTGAATTTGAGCTCGGCTGATCCGTGGAATATTTCGTTTGGAAAGACGACATGGAAGGGCTAGGTTCATCAGCATTCGTTAACGTCGTCTGACCATCTGTACTTCCACAACTTACATCAACACATTTGGAAGTGTCTGAACGCATTTCAACTGATGTTTCAGTTGTGGATTTGTTTGATCGAAAAAGAGTGATCAGGGTATTTTCGTTTGTTGTTGTTTGATTGATTATTTCCAATATTGGGGTTTGTGTTTCTTCTCCTTTCACTTTGATGGCGTGTGCATGTTTAAAAGGCAATGAATTTTAGATTGTTTGTTATTAACATTTAAAAAATTTTTAGTTGCTTGGTTTCTTTATATGTTTTTATGTTTGTTTTCTGACTAATTTTTTTTAATTTATGTCAACCTTAGATTCTTATATTCAAATTGTCTTATTCATTTCAATGTTTTTGTCTATTTTAGACTTCAATGCTCTTTATCAGGGACGTCATTTCATGCCGTTCCGTTTAGCCCCGAAATGACCTTGATTTTATTCCGTTGTAGTACAACACTTATTTCTTTGCCGATATCCGGTTTGTTGTTTTTTTTTATGAAATTCAAATAAATATGTCCGGTAATGTGGATAATAAATTTTGTCAAGAATTTGTCAGTTTGTATATGATCCTAATCTCATCAACAATTCAATAGTTAGAAAGTTAACATGACAAAATTTAATGTGTTTATTAAAGTATGCTCTTTCTATAGTGTCAAGTTAAGTGTCCATATTTATTATAGTCAAAGCCTTTATTATATTATTTTTTTTAGTATACCTCATATTTGGCAATTGGATAAATGTGTGTTGTATCTGATGAGGAGAGTAATGATGAATAATACAGCAAAACATGAACTAAAATATTTATTTTTTTGTTCAATACCAAATATTGCTTCATAATTGTTTCGAAATGTTGAAAATGATTTCAACAATACGCCTCTGATGCTAGGCAACGGCAACAAAAATATAATATTTACTGCATGACTTGAAATTTGATAATTCTAAATGTTTAAGAATAATTAAATTCAATAAGGTGATTGTGGACTAAATGCGACAGTAATATAATTTATCGTTGAAAAAAAAGTAGTACCTGTGATGGCCATGAAAGCCACAAGGAATAGAAATCTGTTTCTGATCATTTTTCAAAAGTCCTAAGACTGCAATGTATTATTAAATCGATTATTTGAATAAAGTAAATAACTTATAACTAGGCCTATAACTTACAAGCTCATGAAATGGAATTTCTTCGTGAAAGCTCTTTAGGGGACCTGAAAGGAGAGTAATTGCATAACGTTTAACGCATTTCTGGAAGTTTCCACTTCTCGATGCCAAATGAATTTCGCTTCCGGAGCATTGTTCATAAATTATTCGTCAGCTATCGACGAGATGGTTTTTGGAAATAAATCTTGATGAGGTCTCAAAGGATTTATTTGGCCAATGGTGGCAGATATATTTAACTCTTTACCGGGTTAATTTAATAAGGGAAAGTTTTTCTACCTTTACGTTCTTTGACTAACCTTTCCTTGAAAATTACAAATGTTAAAAAGTAGTCTCTTCTTGCAAGCAACAAGTTGTTTCAAGCTAACATCCAGCGACTTTTAAAAAATATTATAAAATATCATTAAACAAATGATGAAGGCTTAAAGATTAAGGGTAAAATTCTAGATTTAAAGTAAATCTGGTGGAAAGAGAGAGAAGGTGAGAAAAAGAGGAAGTCAGGTACTCGTCAATCGATGCTTTCCAAACATTGCTAGGCGGCTATGGCAACGGCTTGGCAACTTTTTATTTGCAAAAATATCAAATAAAAATAACCGGTTAAAGCAATTAAGAAGTGATTACTGTTAATTACTGTTTCATTAACCAGGTCTTCAAATTGTATCAAACCGCCTGAAGAACATGGAAAGTGCAAACAAGCAGCTGATTCAAATTTTTCTGATAATCATTACACTAAATAATAATAATAATGATAATAATAATAATAATAATAATAATAATAATAATAATAATAATAATAATAATAATGATGATGATGATGATGATGATGATAATAATAATAATAATAATAATAATAATAATAATAATAATAATAATAATAATAATAATAACAATAATAATAATAATAATAATAATAATAATAATAATAATAATAATAATAATAATAATAATAATAATAATAATAATAATAATAATAATAATAATAATAATAATAATAATAATAATAATAATAATAATAATAATAATAATAATAAGAATAATAATAATAATAATAATAATAATAATAATAATAAATAATAATAATAATAATAATAATAATAATAATAATAATAATAATAATAATAATAATAATAATAATAATAATAATAAACTCCAAATGAAATGCTCTGTAACAACGCTTTAAATTAATGATTTTTCTATGGAATGTTGTATTCATTTTTTACTAAGTCATCATTGTTGTATTCGCCCTCTTTTTTTATGAACCAGAATTCAGGCTTTCAGGCGCTTGTCGTCAACTATCAGGCATTAAGCATTACTTTCTGTCATGCTTAAATACTTGAGTCAAACCGATGTAACTTGTCAAATTACTGATGGTAATTACATTTCAACTAATCGTGTTTAGCAAATGTTTTCATCAAGAGGTCAGCATTGTATTGAAATACGCCATCACATGCATCTGTGTTAGTCAGTGTGTCACACGTGGTCTGACTTTAAAAAGAGTCACGATTTGATAAATCGATGTTCGTAATCAGCTGCTAACACTTGTTGCGATGTTTTTGTTCTATAAATCTTTTACGACGCGGTGTTTTATGAATAAAATCATAGATTATTAATTGAATTTTAAATTAATTAATTAAAGATATAATGAGTAAAGTTTTGAAAGCATTTTCCAAATGTTCTGTGTCGTGTAATTAGTTTATTGTTAGAATTTCTATGTTGTCATAAACAAGTTTTTTCGACTAGAGTTGCCTAGCAACAATGCAGCACTGAAACACGCGATGCAGTTCTGCTCGCCGTGTTCTTTTGTATCTTAAAATGTCATTATTGGTCCCGTTGCGAATGAACTGGCCTTGAGATCTAAACATTTGTGTCGTGCGCTGTCTTCAGCTTTAGGGGCTGCAAACTTGGATCATCTAAAAATTATTTTAATGACACTCATTTTTGTCAGGTTTAACATCCATGAGATAATTTAGACTCCATTGCAATCATTTCTTGATATTTATCACGTTTGGATTGCATTTATTCAAAAGCTAACAAATCGTGAACTTCGTTATCTGATTAAATGAAAGTAACGAATTATATTGTCGATGATTACAATGGTTATGGTAGCATTGCTACGGACGTGAATCCGTGTCTTTGTCTCCACAACAAATTTTCGTATGAACTTACTTTTACAAACATTTGTTCTATATTTCAAAAACTCTAAATTATGAAATACTTCCTCAGTAAATATTATCTATAAATACTCTACATCCAATTAGTATTTGTTATCATAACATATTACTATGTCTGATCGTATAGGTTTATTATAATATTTTATTTTTATTTTGTTTTCTGCAGTACACTAATGTCAATGAACTGGTTTTAAGCGATACAACAGCTCGCTGCCGAACATGACATCAACAAATTAATTTCAAATGTGCTGATGGGTTCATTGCTAGTGGTTTTGGTGCCGGGTACGGCCACTGCTGCTTGCAAGGAAAACGTTTGTTGCTTCAATATTAATATTTTGATAAACTTTAAAAACTCCTCACATAAATTAATCAAGTACATGACCTGAATTTTTTAGCAAATTTATTGATCATCAAAATGAAACAAACAAAGCAAACAAAAAAACCAACAGGCGGATTAATAAAGAACTCATGGATCAGCCTTGAGGAAGCGCAGGCTTCCGCTGGTAAGCTGACTCAGAAATATCAATTAATTGAAAGAACAATAATAAACATGTCAAATAAACAATTAAACGAGAATACCATGAATTAAGTACAATTTAAATGATAAATATAATAGTACGAATGGTCCAGTCTGCGTCTGATTTTTGATAGACGAGGGAATGGTGTTTTATAGTCTAGGTTCGTAGCATGTTATTGAAAAGAGCTTGAGGGTGGTTTTGGCAAAAGATGGACTATATTCGTGGGTGTGACGGAGGGAGTATGAAGGTTTGATGGACATAAGACCTAAAAATTTGCACACCACATCCCGACCACTCTGAAATCCGGAACTCTATATTGATTTTGTTTTTGAATGAAACCAGCGATTACACTTCAAAGTAATTGTGCTACAAAGTTAGGTGACGGAGCTCCACGAAAAGTTCTATATTGAGAACAAACAATAAAACTCGGGGAAGCTTCTGAATCAATTCAAAATGAATTATTAGCATTCGTTAAGTTGGAGGAATGCGCCGAAAAATACCCGTCATTAATTGATATTTAAGATGAATAGATTCTTATCATTTGATAATTGCTTGACCATAACTGAGATGGCAACTGATACGCATGTAATATGCCAATGAGTAATGCAGTTTCGAATCCGTCAACATTTTATCGTTTTCTAGAAACATGAAAGCACAAAAGTCAGATATTATTATATGAGGCTTATTTTGCAAAAATACTGATGTAAGTTTACAAATATATTTATATGGGAGGAGGTCTAACAACAAGGAAATGTTTCCTAACATAACAATTATTTGTAACCAAATTTACTTAGGTATATTTATCTACCGTACCGCATGGATGCTACTTTTTGTGGCTTCGAAAAACTGCTTAGGCAACAGACCATCCCTTTCCGATAAGATTATGAAGGCCTCGAAGAAATCACCTCTACTTCTCCTTTCCAAAGTAGTGAGTTTGCATCTACTTAATCTTTCCTCGTAACTCAGCTCTCCAAATCCTTTTATCATTCTGGTTGCCCTTCTTTGTACTCCTTCCAACACTCCTAAATTCTTTCTCAAATAAGGGATCCAATGCAGCCTAATTTCATTCATAAATAAGTTTAAATAATTTAACTAGGTTGTTGGATTTACAACTTGAAGAAGAGGTAACATGTTAATGACGATAAATGGACATTAACCCACTTTTATTAGTTTACTTAAATTGATGAAACACAAAATCAATTTCATTCAAAATATGTTTGTAATCATGCTATGTTTTTCATAGAATTTCCTAAACTACGCGTTTAAAATTGGCAAAGTCTTCTTGTAAGAGATCAACTGGGAACTGTTCATACCTTAGCCGAAATATTTCACCTGTATCATGACGACACAAACAATTAGTCGCAGGTTATTCATTCAATAACGGTATTAATAAATTAATATTATTAACTAATGTATTTAAAGTAATTAGTTTCTGTTGTTGAATCTCCTGAGGTCGATTCCGATATACAAATGCTTTGTTAACCTTGATAAGTATAGTATAATCGAGAAGATAAGAGATGTCAATTAAAATGATATGAAGCTCGAGGTAGGTCAACATAACTTTCAAAGGACTCCACTTAATAAATTGTAGGCTGATTATGTTTAAGTCGTCAATCGTGAACTTCTAGAATGTCATCTATTGACGTATGACTTTGAGGTAATTCTCTTGCTCATCCTAGTTCAGGTAATCGTACTTGACATGATAAACAAACGTTCAGACGAGAGCCTTGTGCCCGGACAACCTGCATTCAAATTAAAATTAACAATTACTCAGGCCAAAGCTCGGCTCACCTTTTACAGGTTTACTCATCTCTATTCAGCTGAGATGGTTAAAGCAGACGCGTCGATCTTTGTCGTCGCATTCGCTTCAACTCAAGTCGATCATGTCGCATTTTGAAAGTATTAAGCAATCTTTATTGCAAAAGAAAAAGCTTTTTGAAGATGTTGATTTTCCAGCTAACTATGATTCGTTGGGTACCCTCGGCATAAGGGACCCTATCGTTTGGAAAAGACCTAAGGTTCGTTTAATTAGATGGTAAGATGAATATTCATTTGTAAAAGTTATTGCAAACTTAAGGAGATCATTCCTACTGCCCAATTTATAATCAACAAGTCAACCCGACTAGACCTCATCCAAGGCGAATTATGTGAGTTGACTTTGTAGTTTTGCCTTGTGTAGCAACAAATTAAATATGTGATCTGTGTTTTAAAGCTGATTGTTGGTTTATATCTGCTGCTGCTTGCCTTGCTGCAGAAGATGAGTCCATGATGGAGAGATGTGTCCCGAGTGATCAGTCACTGGAGAAAGATTATGCTGGTCTGATAAGTTTTATAATTATATCAATAAATCACTTGAATGCTTGTATGAACCATCAAAACTGAACTTGAATATTCTAGGAGTTTGATTGTTGTGATTGATTAGGTTGATTAGTTAATAACAAGAATATATTTTATATAATTAGTCTGTCAATCAGTGTTTCTAATTTCTATAAAGGGATCTTCAAATTTTGCTTTTGGAAATTTGGAAGTTGGTGTGACATCTACATCGATGACAGGTTGCCAACTGTGAATGGCAAGCTTATATTTGCTCACAATGAGGAGGAGCCTAATGAATTCTGGGTGCCATTGTTTGAAAAAGCTTATGCCAAGTAGTACCAGCTTTGCATTAGCTTAAATTATATTTTCAAACCATTATTTAATATTCGAAATGTGTTTAATGCATGCTCTTATGCTTGGTACAAACTATAAAACATTCTCAACAGATTGAAGGGCAAATATAGTGATTTGAATGGAGGTCAGACGACATATGCCCTCGTGGATTTTACTGGAGGAATAACGGAAAGAATTGACCTGAAGGAAAAAAGGTTGATGAGTGGAAAGTTGTTTGATATGATGACCTCCATGACTTCAAAATCTTCTCTCATGGGCTGTGAAATTCCTGCCAAGGTTTTTGAATATAAATTTCATTACAAATAAATTTAATCACTTATTCTTTTACTCCTTCAATACAATCAATATTCATTTCCTGTCTGCTATCACTTCATGAACAGTTGGGAAGACCAGAAGTAAAATTAGCCTCAGGCCTCTACACAGGACATGCTTACAGCATTACAAAGATCACGAGCGTTAGGAATTTTAGCTAGGATAATAGTCTCATGATTAATATAACCAGGTCAGTATTGGATCCTCACAGGTAACCACCAAGTACGGTGGCAGGGGCATCAAACTTGTGAGGGCAAGGAATCCATGGGGACAGGGAGAATGGAATGGGGACTGGAGTGACAAGTTAGTCTTTCCATTATCTTAGGATTGCTTGGCAATGGATGAAAGCAGTCTGTTTGCTCAGCGTCTTTTGATTGGACTGCACTAAAAATAGTTTGTACTGGCAGAGCTGTAAGATTGTTTGCACAAACTTGTGTTTCCGGAAAGAATGAAAATTTATAGGAATTAATGGATTTGATAATTAACTACAGCTCCAACAAGTGGGACATGTTGACAGAGGAAAAAAAGAATGAACTTTTGCTGAAAAGAGAAAATGGCGAGTTCTGGTTAGGAATAATTTCTTCTTCATTTAATTTATTTAGTTGTAAATATTTTGGAAACTTTTATAATGTCTACTCTTGCCATGTTTAGAACTCATTCATCTAACTTATAACTAAACTATCCAATGAATTGCATGGCATTTTAAGTCAGAAGCTAACAAGTCTGAACATTTTCTAAAGATTGTATTACTTTGTAGGATGTCCTATGAAGACTGGCTGAGCAACTTTGAATTTTTAACAATTTGTCATCTGGATCCTAGTTGCATTAGCTCAGAATTTGAGAAAAAACATGTAATTAAATTAAATTTATTGTAATAATATTTATTATTAAACTAATAATTTATTTAATTTATAATTATTTTTTAAAGAAAGACAAATCGGGATGGGAAACACAGAGTTTTCATGCCGAGTGGATCAAGGGTTACAATGCCGGTGGTTCAAGCTTGTATTCATTCAAAAGAGGTTCGTAATTCAATTACTTCCTTTGATATGTAATTTGCTAGTCAATAAGATAATTACACTGCATGACCAATTATTAGACAACCAGAAATTGTGTTAAGATCATCTGTTTGGAGCTTTGAAACCAAATAGCTCACATTTATTAAGTAATATTATATCCAAATAATGGTGCTCATTTGTTTTCCCATCTCTTCAAATTGTTCAAATCATTTTATGGATGGCATTGTTTTGGCAAGTTGAACTGATAATCAGTTACATGATTTATCTGGAGATTCATTTTTGTAGATGATTTGTGCTTCATGAAATAAGTTGCCTTTGTTGAACAGTGAGTAGCCAATTAGTCAAGCTAATGAGAGGATTTACAAGCAGAGTTTGCTGGTGCATAATCATGCTCTCCTTAATCTCAGTATTTACTTTGTAGGCTGAATGTTTACATTTACTTGGACTAATGTGTGGGTCTTAATAGGAACTTGCAGATTTCTTGGAGGAGCATTTGTGAGCGTTCAACAAACAAAATATTCACAAACTATAATTTGAATGCATGCATGCTGGTTTATTTGGCAATATATTCAAATTTATCTGTAATTCATTGTCATGCAACAAGTGCTTGCTAGGAACTGATTAACACATCATGAAGCTGTTACATCAGCACCAAGTTAAAGTGTATCAATAAGCTATTGTTCCCCCTTTTTCTCATTATTTTCATCATCGTCATCAACATCATCTAATTTTCTATCACCATCTTCAACATTATATTTGCTGGTGAGAGACAAAAAACAATCCTATTTGATGACAACATTGATGAATGCCTTTGCCATTATTTTTGGCCAACTTTATCTGGACTACCTTGCATTCAGCCAAGACAAAAGCAAAATCCAAAGCTGTTATTAGCATAATGAGAAACTTCATTGTATTTTTAATGACATCTATGTCTATCTTGAAAAGCAAAAAGGCATGCAGGAAACTATTAATTTATCACAATTTCTTTCAATATTCAATTATTTTTTTAACAAGTTTAATTATGTCTAAATGATAATCATTTTGAATTTTGAATAAATAAAATAATCAAATAATTGAAACATCCTTCCAGATAAATTCTTTAGCAATCCTCAGTTTAAGATATCATTGAAGCCTCTGCCAGGATTAAATGACAAATCAACGTGCCATGTCATAATTTCTCTCATGCAGCTGATAACATCCTGGGATGAACAGAATATTATTTCCTTTGATATCTATCAGGCTGGTTGATTGTACATGCAGTATCATTACAATATGAATATATTGTAAAATATATATATATAATTATAGTTTATCTTTGGCAGTATTAGTTATTCACATTATTTAACTTTCTAACAATTATAATTTAATTGATATAAGAAACCAACTTCATGCAAAGTGATAAAATGATTTTAAAACATGTCAGGAGATTAATAGCCTCCTAAGAAAAGAAATTCATTTAAATCCAGGTGAGAAAAGATGTTCCAGAACCTGAGAACAGAAACTACAATGGCAATGAGTTGGTGTTTGTAAAAAAGGGACCCAACCCAATCAATCTGAGGGAGACTACAGGTCACTATGAACTTTCTCCTGGTGAATACATCATCATTCCCTTCACTTTCCAAGCTGACATCAATGGAAAGTTCTTTCTTAGGGTTTTCACAGAGTTTGAATCTGCTGATGGGTTAGGAATTGTTTGGCTTCATTGCAATTAAATATTGCCTTGTTATGTCATGTTTCTGCCAATGTGTTGATCATTATGTGTAGTGTTTGCAACCCAGCCTTCACCTTCAGGGAATGCCCTTGGGTAGTGGTGCTATGCAAATTGTAGGTGATTAAATAAAAGCTTGTTCGGATGCTTAAAGCACTCAGAAAATTAGATAAATACAAATACAAAGTACGATGTGTCATTTTCAGGAGTGAAGTTCCAACAGCTGTCATCCCTTCCGTTGGGGTAATAAAAACTAAGTTAAATAAAGTTAACTTTTAAAAATAAGCTAATACATATAAAGTTTTCTTTTACAAAGTATTAATTATTAAATTTTTAAAAATGTTCACCCTCAGATGTCAGTAATGCTCTAAGCACACAGATATTTAGCTATCATTAATATTTATGCCATAGCCACAGGCAACCATCGAAAGCGACCGAACAAAAAGCATTGCCGCAGAACACTTCAAGAGAGACAATGCAGACAGGAAGGATTTGGATGATAGGGAATTACTCAAAGTTCTTCAAAAAGCCTTTAAGCAGGGTTATTAGCACTTATTTCATGTTTAAATATTATAACTGATTATGTTAATTATTTTGTGTCAGAAGTCAAAATTTATGTGGAAATTGAATAAAAAAAATTAAAATTTATTTTAGAAAATATTCCAAATGGTTTTAACTCACTAGAGGCTTCCAGATGTCTTGTGACAATGTTTGGAGTGAGTTTTGTTTACTTTTTGATGTCTTATCACTTTTTATGGTTGCAGATGTAATAAATGTATTTAATATACATAAGAATAAGATACTTTATACGTAAGATACTTACACAATTTCATAAATATCATAACCATATCTTTTCATGATTTTATTTTCCTGCTAAGTATCATGACACCATGCTTTCCATACTTATATGATGCCATCTACAATCCACAGAAATCTCATCCTGGCATTTTGAACTTGGAGGAATTTTGTGATCTTTGGAAGGAAATTGCACTTTTGATTGTTAGAAATCAAATTCTTAAATAACTTTTAAACTATTCACTCTTTCGTTAAGGCATGCATCAATATAAATTATGTAATTATGACCTCTGTAAATTCTTGTCAATCAGGAAAAATTCATAACTTTTGATGTGGACAGATCTGGCACCATTGATTGTGATGAGCTGAACAAAGTTTATGTTTCAATTGGTGAGCTTGTGGACATTAACTGTACATCTTAGATTTTCATGTGAAATACTTATTATCAACATGCATTACTTCATAATAATTATATGATTAATAAAATAGGATATTACATCCTATCTTAATGTCTCAAACCTTGATTGTGCCAACTAATAGAGGTGGAAATTTGTATATTTTGCTTTTAACATAAACTATGTTTTACTCCAATTATTTCTTACGTCTTCCAGGTATTCAGTTGAACCCTGATGTATTGAATGCCTTAGTCTGCAAGTACGGAGGGAGGATGAAGAAAATCACAGCTGATGAGTTCATTTTGTGCTCCTGCAAAATCAAAAATACTTATGGTCAGTAACTCAAAATAGATACTTTATTTAGTAAAATATGTTTGCAGTAGCGAAAATAGCAATTCTAAATGAAAAATACCATGTATCACAATGAATTTCCAATAAAATCACTATAATACCCAGAAATATTGATATTTTTTATTATTAATAATAATTATTTATATCTTTGATCTCAACGACAGCCCCACTTCTGCCAAATTTTATTTGTTTTGCATCAATTAGACATTTTAATGTTTGTACAACTACTTTTTCAGATCAATAATTGTTAAATGCTGAAATTAATGATAAGTCATTCTTATTTGTGTTTGCAGAGCACTTCAAGAAGTTGTCTGGTGAGAGAAAGCTGAAAATGAATCTTGAAGAAGTAAATAACTTATTAACTTTAAATTTATGAATATTTGTGAGTCTAATTTCAAAAAATATTGTAAAGTGTCTTGGGTAATGTGGCAATTTGACAAAGATAAGCTGAATATTGGAGTGATCATTACTTTAAAGATGCCTTACTGGATGGACTAATGTCATATACTCACATATACTAAATCGAATGAGAATTGAATATTCATTATTAATTAAACAGAAATCATTCAATTTCAATTAAATGTTATTTATTATTTTCAGTGGATGTCAATGACGCTCAGCTTTTGAAAGAAGTGCAATTTCGAGCTCCTTCACATTTTGTAATCGAAGCTTGTTTTAAATGACTGAGGCATTGTTATCTGGAGGAGATTCTCTTGAATTTTTCGACTTGTTTTTAGCTTAGATGAGGAAATGATTATTTTCACTTAGAAAGTTTTATAAAGCTTGCCATTTTTATTGGCTTGTACTTTTTGAGTATTTCATGTCATAATCATTGACTTTTATAATTCCTTCCAGATTGTAGAGAATAGATAATGTTTTGGATTTTGGTCCTTATTTTGCATGTTTTTGCATCACCTTGAGTTTTATTTTGATCTCCATCCTAGTCTACAATGGAGATAATTGATTTCTATATGAATATTAGATGATTCTTGTGATTTTGGTCCATTCTGTTGTTTGTCATAATTAAATATAAAGATATTAAATATTTGAAAAAGCTTTTTTAATAAAATGTTTGAAAGATTACTGACCCAAAAGATTGGTTTTATTAATAATGATGTTAAACTACGACTTGGGAAATGATAAGTTGTTATAGGGAGGGTGTCAGACTCTGGTGAATTGCTTCATTTGCTCAGCCAGAAAAGATTATTTTCTACCAAAAGTTGATAAAAAAAGCTCCCACATTTAAACAACATTAAGCCAGGAGGAGAGCAAACTGTTTGACTTCATCCCCAGACATCATTTCGCTTTTATTTTAATATAGATGTTGTATCTGTTGCTTTGCACTTAGTTTTATTTGCGCTCAACTTCCCTCCTATTCATTGCAATTCTCCTAAGCATTCTTAACATTGATCGTTTTCTTAACCACTCGTACTTTTATCAGTTGTGAAATGCTAGCAGAAAATTAAATTACATATGTAAGCTTAAGGTTTTTCTTAATGTCAACTCGCCGATGTCCCCTTGAATCGAACAATTTTCCAGTTTCATTTTCTAGATTGCTCCGGCATCTTAGATGTTCCACTATCTTTAACCAATGCGCTAATACGCTGAATCGCTGATACTAGCGAGCGAATATCACCACCAGGCCGAATTAAATAAAACACTATGATGTTAGACATGATAAATACATCTGAAGAACTTACAATAAAAATACATACATTTCAATAAATGCAAACTTAAAAATGGCTTAGAAGTATGTGTACCTAGAATTTTTATTTAGGTACAACATCTTAAATAATGATTTTTTAAATAACAAATTATAATTAATTAATTATAAACTCCAAATTTTAACAATAAAAAACTTGAATCATGTTTTGCTAACAAATATAATATCACTAACAGTATTAATTTGTTTTACAACAATATTATTTAGATGGATTTAATTTAAACACAACAAAAACAATTTACAAATATTTTTGAAAAATTGTCACTAATGTTTTTGTTGTAAGGTTCTGTGGTGCACTTAGGGGACTGGGTTGTTTACTGATTGTTATGAGAGGCTGCGTTGATACATTCTAAATATGGTTGAATCGAAGGCAGTGACTACCAAACTTTTTGTTAATTCAATTTTGGATGTAAAGGATGAATTGGACGAGGTGATACATAAAGCTTCGCCCTCTTTTAATAGAAACTTAAATCTAATTCTACTAATAGCTGATTAACCTTTTCACTGATAATTATTTTAATTATACTAAATTATTGGTTTCTTTGATCATCTTAAAGACATCAACTGGTTTTAATAATTTGTTGCAAAATAGCTGAAACGTTGTTCTTTTTGTAGAATAAAACAATTAAGAATTTGTTAGCTTATATGCAATGTTAAGTAGTAAAGAGATTGAAATTGTTTGTTACATTTAAAGTTAGTTGGCATGGAAAACGGCGAAAATTTTAAAATATCCATTAAATAGAGCCTTCACAGTAACACTTCATACCAACAATTTGATGGATTTACCTGTTTTTCTTACATGGAGCACAAATACTGTGGCTTATAGCAATTAAATGTGTGAATTATGTTTTAGATTTTAGATTAATTTATGTATGCAGATATTTATCTCTGTTTCTGATTGTAATGACAAATGTTAATGAATTGTACCTGGTTCATTCAAAGTTTCAGAACTTTTTTTCTCAATTTTATTAAATTTTGCCATTTAGTTCAATAAAGGATCTACATATGGATGTGCATGTATTGGCTACATCCTATATATTTGTATTGATATATCAATCTTTACCTTCACCTGATTATTTATTGCTAATCTTTATTGTTATCCATTCAAGCTTATTACTTTAGATCATTATGCCATTGATTCAATCTCTTATTTCAGAGATTAGAAAAATGCCACGGTATTGTCTTGGGGCAAGTTAACAATTTTTCTGAACGAGAAGGGCTGGATTCTCTTCAGGTGTTTGTAAGTTTTCAAGGAGTTTATGATTAACATTCTGCATATGCCTTGCAAGTTCTGATGGAAAGTGTTGTGTTTTAGGCATCCCGAAGTCAATCGCATCACGATGACGTGCAGCTGGGATTGTTGTACGGTATTTTAAGCGATCCTCCTTCTGCTATCAAGGTTGGATTTAAGATCTGTGTATCATCTTTCTCTTTACAAATTAGATTTTGTGTAATTAATTGTTCAACTGGTCATCAGCATTGCAAAACAAATAACATAAGTTAAAACATACTGTAAAACCTGGTCTTTTTACAATGTTAAACTGATATTGCTATGGCATCTGCAGTATTACAGGATGATGGCGCTCGTCTGCCAGGATGGACTCGGAAAAGTTGTCGGCACAGCTAACCAGTTGATTTATGAGAAATGGATAAAACTGAATGACGTTTGTCGAACACAGGTAAGTCGTGTGCTTCATTGATTGGATGGACAAAACAGGTGATGGATGCAAAGGAAGTTTTACAATAAATTATACCATAATCATTAACATAAAAAATGTTTAACAAACAAAAATAAGTAGATAACACATGTGACTTAAATTTTCTTCTTATGGTAATCATATTATTGTCCTAGATATCAAGAAATAAAACTATTGGTTTCCTTTGTCTTCTTTTTCATGATTTTGATTAGCACAATCTTCTTTAACGATTGCAGTTGACGTGGTTGTCGAGGGAGCTAATTCACAACAGCGTTGCAAGAGCCGATACTGTCTGCCACTACCTGCTCCGTCAAATTGCTGGTTTGTTGAACTCAAAGTGAACTTTCACTTTTAATTAATTAAGAAATTAATACAATTATTATTATTAACTATTTAATACAATAATAAAATTATTACACCTAACTAATTAATATAGTAGCTAACTGCATCATTACATGATACTTTTGCACAAATTTATAATTAATTAAACAATTTCTTTGTTGCATTAAGTAAGCATTTTATATTCATGCTCTGTAACTTCTTGTTACAAAATATATGTTTTCTTCTGTTAGACTTACGTACAACAATAAAAAATGAAAGTCTATTTGCTTATTTCATTCTGTGCCATCTTGCATAATTCAATGTTGTTTGTATTTTGTTCCTATTTATAGGAGGGGATCTCAGTGTGAGAAATATTTCATTGACTGAAACAATGTTGGATACCTTATCTGAAAACAGGTAATGCTTAGTTTTCAAACGAATGCTTCAGTTACTCAATTTTGATGTAAGAAAAATATTATAGCTTTACATTGGTTATAACCAACTCTCAGCTAACTTATATGTATTTCAACGAAAATAAATTAAAATTGTGGGATAAAACAATAATAAACTTGAATAATATCCAGGACCTGGTTGGACAAAAACCCAAACTTTATCCCAGTGGCTGTCTACACCTTCCTAAGAATCATCATCGACCACCAGCCTCCTGCTTTGCATAACCTCAGACAGAAAGAGGTCGACTTTTGCATAGGCCTGCTTAGGGAAAAGGTTGCTTCTTTGATAAACATCAGTGGATCTTCTGTTGGAATGTCATTCCTTTATTCATGTTATTATCCATTTGAACAGTGGGCAGAGTGCCAGGTCATTGGAAGAGATCTGGTTAGACTCTTGCAGGGAGTGGCCAGAATTAATGAGTTCATGGAATTGTGGAAGGACATTCATTTCAATCCGACCACTCTCAGTCCTCAGTTTTCTGGTTTGTTTGGCAAGATTTGTTGTGATTTGCTGTTGCGTTTGTATTAGATGTTATGGTTGTAATAACTTTTATTATTATTATATTGAATATTATGGTTACAAGTTGTTATACCACTGAAAATTTAATTTCTGGACAATTTTAATAGCCACATAACAGCTACATAAAAGATAAAGAATTGAATGTAATGAATTAATTATGGTTGCAATCATGTACTAAAAAAAATCAGATTGCCCAAGTTGTTGGTCTCGTTCTTGAATAACCTGTAACATGACCAATGTTGCTATCAAGGCATACCTAAGACTCTTGCTGATAACAGTATCAGTGATTAAGAAAGTATTTCTAAGGCACCAGTTTAAAGTTATATTATTTAGTGATTGTAAAATTTGAATTATTAAAAAATATTAGATTGTAAATTATTATTACATCATTTAAGCATCACTTAAGTGAATTGGTAATTGTTGTTCAACACAATTATTTAAACAAACCTTGATTAGCAATTGAAACATTGCATCAAGCATCCAATTAATTGTGATCATCAATTACAGCCAATTCACTGATATTTTCAAGGTGCTAATAATTTGATTACCAATACCCTTTCGATGTTACCAGGCGTGAAGCAACTAATGCAGATGAAGACATCGAGAAGCTACTTTGTGAGCAGATTGACACCTGACATGGAGACCAAACTGGGCTTCCTAACAATGCAAGTGAGGTTTGGAAATCAGAAGAGGTATCAAGACTGGTTTCAAAGACAGGTCAGTGAATTCATTCGTTACATATGTAAGACATTAAATCTGAAATGTTGAAATGCTAGCATAGAAATTTGTTGCTAACAATGTTGTGCCTACCGTTAGTATTTATCCACGCCTGAGAGCCAATCGCTGCGCTGCGACCTGATTCGGTACATCTGCACGGTCATCCACCCAACCAATGAAATCCTTTGCTCAGACATAATTCCAAGGTGGGCTGTCATTGGATGGCTCCTAACCACATGCACAGTAAGTGATCTTATTTTCTGATTGAAAGTATCGTTCTTTCAATCGTTGCTTTTGACATGTTCACAGTCAAATGTGGCAGCTTCCAATGCCAAACTTGCCCTGTTTTATGATTGGTTGTTTTACGATGCCGAAAGAGATAACATCATGAATATTGGTTCGTTGCATACTTGATTTCCATCTTAGTTGATATATTGCATTCTAATTTGTTTAGAATTTTACAATTTTTATTGAATTTGTGATTGCTCAACATTCTAGTATTAAGGATTAAAAACTTGGATTAAAGTTGAAATATTGTTGAAACATATTACTTGCACAGAACCATGTATTCTTGTCATGTACAACTCCATGAGGCCGCATCCAGCTATCACTGCAACACTACTTGACTTTATGTGCAGGGTATGTGTTTGTGTTTCCAATTACTTTGCAGTTTTAATTTTATTTTGTAATAATGGTTTGTTTATTATTATAATTTAAAAGCAAATGAAGGGACACATAGGGCATAATAAAGTTATTTATTTATTTGATTATAGTCCTTTGCATAACTGAGATGATTTGGACTTTAATAAAGTTATTCCATATGCATCACATTATGTTGCCATTCATTCAAAAGAAAAAAATTTGTATTATCATACATCTTCTGCTGGAATTGTATGTCTATAACCAGGCTATGGTAGATTTACAAAATGAATAATAAATATCATATTTATTATATTATTTTTACAACACCTCGATCAGATCATGCACAATTTCTGCCCTTCTCTGACTGCATTCGTTCGCCACGGAATTTATGCCTCTCTGAATTCCATTCTTGAGAAAAGGGTTCTTCCGTAAGTAAACTTTTCAAAGTTCATTTCCTCATGCAGTTGATCTTGACTTCTTATGTTTCCAAAGGTCACTGGCTCCCTTGTTCAACAATCCAAAGATGGACAAGGATTTATACTCCATGTTGAAGGAAAATTTTCCTGAATTCTGCTCTACAGAAAGTAGTAAGCAGATACAAAATAATCACCCATCAAGTAAGACTGATCACTCATGTTACTCACCAAGCAGTTAGTTTGAGCTTTCAAGTGACCACGTTACGCTAGCAAGTTCTCACAGTTGAAATTTTATGATTGACCTCTGTCCTTTTTTTTAGTAAAAGAAGAAGCAATGATGAGAGAGCAGACGACAGATGTCATCACCAACCACTTGGAAATTAACTCAACTCCTGCTGAAACTGCAGCATTCAGTGATGAAGATGACAACTCTTCAACAGGTACTTTCTATGTCGACTAACAAGTTATAAACATTTTGAACGGCTGCTCGTGTTTGAGTTTGAGATTTATTTCCATTACGCCATGTTACTTTCCCTTCCAGCCCCCAAACAAGATTCCAAACCAGGATCTACAAAGACTCAGAACAGCACATTCAACATCGATGCAATTCTCTCGAACCTCGAAGAAGCTGTCAAGGAGTTGGTTGTTCAGATGAACTCGGAAAGGTTCGTTTCATCACATGAAAACTACTCTATGGAGTGTTCTTGTTTTTCAATAGATTACTCAGAATGATGATGTAAGGGATTATGTGGTTATGCCTGACATAGTTGGAAGTAATAATGTGGGAATGTTATTATTATAACAATCAGTGACAAGGAAGTTCAGTGTGAAGTGATGGACAAACTCCTGCAGAAAATCGTTAGGCAGGACTTTGACCAGGAAGATGCAACGAACCTTGCAAAGTGCCTCTGCCACATCCTCTCTGTGTATTTCCAGGGTAAACTTGTGCCGCAGGAAATGGACGACGAGTTGGTTTTCAATTTTCGCCATCAGTGGACGTGTTTTACATTTGTGGATTTAAATTTTGAATCACTGATAATTTAAAATAATTACTATTTTGCTGTCTGCTTTGTTGCAGATCTGTTGAAGAGTCTATTGGAATGCCTCTTTTTGTCATATTCAGGTATTCATGCTGCTCACATTTTTAGGATTTGGCGTGATTACTTAATGACGATGATGATGATATTTATGCTTATATTGATAAGTTTTATAATGTTACTCGTGATAATGAATTTTATATTTTCATCTGTCGTCATACTAACATTGGACATGTTTTGTTAGAAACATCCACCAAACACCAGACGAGGATCCAAGCAGGCAGACCATAATGATGTTGCTCGAAGAAATGTACAAAATTCAGCCAAAAATTGGATATTATTTCCTCTATTTTCTTAAAGCCAGGTAGGCTGACTGTTGCCTCAGCAGAAATACTCATTAAGCGTTGATTGTCGATTAAAACATTAATTCAACTGAGTGTAAGAAATTGTTTTAAACTTATATGAAAGCATTTCATTCAGTTCCAGGGTTCAGCATGAAGCCAAGATGTCTGCTTACAAAGATTTCTGCAAAACCATGGAGAACAAATTAGATTTCTACCTACTGGCTGATTTAAAGGTTATTATCAAAGATGTTTGTTAAAAAATATTTATAATTGTTATTCAATTTCTGTTAATTTCTGCGCTATTCTCTAGTTGTGCTATGAAGACGATGAAATCAAATTGATATCCTACCTAGTTCCAGACATATATTCACAGGTAAGGGATTTATTTTCTAAGTAGAAATTCTAACAATTTTCGACAAGAAGATTACAATGGGTTCATTTTTGTTTCAGTTCTCTTCATTGGCTGTGGGCAACATTGACATGCTGCATCTGATTGTGTCTTCCATTGATGGAGCACAGGTGGATAATCTTAATTAATTAAAGTTCAAGCATCAAACTTGCTTTTTCACTGATTTGAAAGCATCGTTCTTTTATTAAGAGCTATCCATGCCATTGTGTTTTGTTATTAATATTTTCTTAAGTTTGGGACTTTCCAGTTTTGTACATTATTAATCATTACAAGTTGACTTATCCTTATCAAGCTTCTGGACCTCATCTGTGAAATACTCCAAGGGCATTTGGTCATGTTTGCAAAAGATTCTTTCATATCAGTCCTTAGTGAGTATTTGGTTACTTCTAAGTTGTTATGTAGTTACCTGTTTGAAATATTTTCTAACCTGTAACAGATGCCAGCCTTCAGTGGGAAACGTGTGAACAATATTTTCTTTGGCAGTTGATATCAGCTCACAAAATTCCTGTCAACCTCATATTACCAATCTTGCCAAAACTTGAATTTACAGGTTCTTAAAATGCTCTTTAATAAATCACCAGCACTTCGGTAATAACTTTCTGTAAACAAATTATTCAGTTCACTCTGAGGCCATAACGAGTATAACAATCCTTCTGAAGCAAGACTGGTCAGTTTAACATTAACTTCACAAAATCCTGTTTGTATATAAGATTTAACACAACTGAGATTGATTTCACAGCCCCACGGCAGAAATTTTGCGACCACTTCTGTGCAGGGAATGCAAAAAGAACGACCTGTTTACAGTTTCCTTACTCAGGTTTTGGGCGCAGGAATACGGTGACAAACTTGCCGACCTATTACACACCCAACTCACGAGATGTAATGGCACGCCGAGCAAGAAGAAGTTGAGGTGCATGTTGGTTATTATGCGTTATTTTCTCATTATTTGTGGCGATCATTACTGATTAGATGTTGATAGCTGCATTGATAAATATGAACTCTTGATGATGTTTTTCAAACTTTCACTTTTGAAAGTCGTTCCAACAAAGTCAAAGACAAAGACCAGCCCTCTACCGAGCAGATACTCTCCCACTTAGATCACATGCGGCTGGCCTGCAAAGACATTTCATGTAAGTAATTGGTTTAATTTAATTAATTTACCCTTTAACAATAATTCCAATTAAAATGTTGCCAGTTCTGTCCAATGAATCCATACAGCAAGCCCTGCAGAATGTGCAAACATCGTGCTCGGAGGCATTAAAAGTCAAGTAAGTCACTCATTTTGTTTGTATCTCTGGTCTTACTGAGATGTTTAGCATGAACATTGTGTTCAGTGTAAACGGTTTGTTCATTATGACATTCCAACATTTTTCTAGGTTTGGTGACCTGTTAGCTCTGGTAGAAGACGTCGAAGAGGCAAAATCCACACGTGTTTTGAGGCAGGTTCCCAGTCGAAGAGCATCCCAAGCGGCAACGAAATCGTCCGTAAACACAGCGAGACCCGGAAAAAGAGGGCCAGCTGAGGATAGCGACACGAGCTCCGAAACATCCGAGGTTTGTTGTGGCATATTTTATTACATCCAAGGAGAAGCCTCATAACCCAGTGGTCTAAATTTTATTTCATTTTTCAGGACGAGGAAAGTGTTCAAGTTTCTAAAAACAAAAAGATAAAAAGGGCTGTCCTCTTTGACGACTGAGCGCACACACGCACTCTTGGGAAGCACACCGAGACTCTCAAAAGGATGACAATGATTGCATCAACAAGCCGATCGTTGCCCCATTTGAATCATGATCTTTTAATGTGACAGTAGCATCCCTTAATATCTCTTATTTATCTATTTTGTACAAACTTGTTTTGTTCTAAAGAATCTGTTTCTGGCCATGTATGATGCATGCACAGTGTGCCGTAATTGGGAGCTGTAAGTTTTATTACATGCTGGATCGACAGGAATAATTGCTCAGGTGGGGTTTGCTGGATTTTCAAAGTATCTTTATCCGAGGTGTGGTACTTTGTGATATTGTTCATGAATTTCAGGAGAATGAATTGTTGGTACGATAATTTTACTGGTTAATTAACATCTGTTAAATGAAATAAATTGGGAAATTGTTTATACACATACATATTTGCCCTTGCCAAAGATAATTTCTAATCAGAACAACATCTGATTGCAATGAAAAAAAAGCAGGACTGAAGTAAATAATAATTATACTTTGGTAGACTATTTAACAACTGGCCAGTGAACGGAGAACAGTACCAGCCATTTCCTACATCTACATGCGACAGTTGGGATGCTTTTCTTAATCCACTTTCTTGAAGTGGGCCTTTGCCTCGTTTAGAAGAGGCAGCAGTTTGCCTTCATTGTGGAGGGTGTATGTGTCACTTCCTCCTCCAATGCATTTTCCTCCAACAAAGACCCTTGGTACCTAATAATTTCGAAATTTAGTTTCAACAAAATGAATGATATGGGTGCATAAAGGCTTTACTCACAGTTCTGGCACCAGTCATCTTTTCAAACATGCACTGCAGTTTCTCACAGTTATCTTTCCCGTCGATGTTTTCGAGCACATAGTTTACTTCGAGCTGGCCGAATACGTCTTTCACCATGGAACAATACCCACAAGTTGTTTTTGAGAAGACCATAACAGGGTTTTCTTTTATTTTGTTTTGAATGTAAAGATATTCTTCAGATTTCAAATCATCCTTAGCGACGAAAAGATTTTTTTAGTATATTACAAGTATAACATCAAAATAGATTAATGGCATCAGCAAGTAATATCAAATCAAAACCTCGGTAAGCTCTTGTCCCTTGTTATCTAATGGTTTATTTCCTCCATTCCAAAATTTCAAGATATAGGGCTGAATAAATCTATAAAACACCCATAAAAGCATCGGAATAACGACACATGGTAAGCAAACCATATTTAAATAGTTTCCGATCACAAAATAATCCCAAAACGACGAAGTCACGAGCCAGCTTCTAGCAAAACAAAGAATTAATAGAAAGACTCAACATTTATATGCTGGTATCATTGTTGTGTTTAGGCGTGTATTTTCGTCCGTTGCTACTATCTGCGGTGATTCAACAAAACAATGTCTGCTTCGCTCGATGCAAAAGTTGTGAGGGAAATTAAGATAAAAACAGGAGTCGTTAAAAGGTATGAAATGGTTCTTAGCATAGTTTTTCTCATTTAAGAAGTTAACACTAATTCTACAGACTCCTGAAAGATAAAATCTCATACGAGAAAGAAGCTACAGAAATTCAAGCCAAAGTTGATCAAATGAGAGCTTCCAATGAAGATGACTACTTTGTAAAGAAGCAGGTGAAATACCGATTCCGTTCAGCCATTGATAGTATTGTAACATAGCCAACTGAATTTGCATTTTATTTTCTATTTTTGCAAAATCAAGGAGGAGTTACTCACTGAGTCGAAGACTGTGGTATCAGATTGCGAAGCTAGATTTATTGCAGCATGGAAAGAGCTGTCAAAGCTAGTTGTAAGTTAATTATATATTTGATTAAGTGGTCAATACTGATATTTATTGGACTTGTTAACCAAAATAGTCGATACTGGTAAGTATTGGACTTGTTAACCAAAAGCAATTTCTTTTAAAACAGGAGCAGGAGAGAGATTCTGAGCAGACTGAAGAATATAAAGCTGCTGTGATTGCTCTTGAAGAGTCTAAATTTTATGTGCATTGAAACTCATTTAACATTATCCATTCAACTTTTTGTTTTAAAATTAATTTGATCCTTGAGATTTGAAATAAATAGATTTTATTCTTCAAAAGAGAAAATATTCTGATGCTAAAAGATAGGTTATCACATTATCAAATGACAGATGGTGTAGAGCTAATGAGCAGGCAGTTATTAGCAATGCAGCATAAGAGAAACAGACAGAAACATGAAGAAGTAGAATAGATTCAACAATTGTTTATTTCTTCAACATGTCATAAGTTTATTCCTTCAAGTATCACAGAGCCCCAACACCCTTCAGCATTTGTGCCAGTTTTCCACTTTTATGGAGGTTTGATGTTTCTGATCCACCTCCGATGCACTTCCCCCCAATGAAAACTCTTGGGACCTTCACGAGAAAGTTATAAGTGTTAGCACTTCAACAACGACATGGCAATTAATCGCTGTTAATTATTTATGAAATTAAAAAAAAGTTACTTGAAGCCGTAAGTATTTTGTAAAATCTAAATTTTTAGGTTAAAATGAATCAAAAAAGTTTTCCAGATGTAAAAACTTGCCGTTCGCGCTCCGGTTAGTTGGGCGAATGCATTTTGAATATCATCGACATCAGGCCTATTTTCGATCTCTTCCACCTCGTATTTTGCTCCTAAACTATCTAAAGCCTGTTTGGCTTTGTCACAGTACGGACAATGAGTCTTGGAAAATACATAAACGGGATACTGAGATATTTTTGACTTAACGTAGTCCATCGTTACCCGAATCAGCATTTATGGCGAGTGCGCGCACCACCTGATTTCCGCTACGAATAGAAACAATTATTTAATTTAAAATAAAGATGATCAGCATCAACATTACATTTTTCAAACAATGAATGCATTAATATGGTTTTGGTTACTTTATATTTTTATATTAATAGCGGCTGATTTATTATTGAGAAATTAAAAATAATTTTATCATAAAAAACAAATTTATAAAATGTTTTGATATTTAATGTTAAAAAAATTGCACAGGTATTGATCTAAGGACTGATATTGATTAAAAGTAAAACGTGAATTATGAGGAAGTTAATTTTTTGATAAACGTTTCATGGGGTTCACGACATTTTTATCGTTTTCAAGCACGCACCACATTAAATGTTATCCTTCATTATGAAGTGTAACAACTTGCTGGTTTTTTTTAAGTAGAAAACGCAATTGTTGAAAGATTGCAGGTTAAAAAGTGTAAAAATACTTCAAGTGCCCCTTCAACGTTGCATAACATTGGACATTGGACATAGTTTTGTAGTTCATATATTTTAATGTTATTTTTTTAAAAAGCTTGTAAAAGTTTTCTAATATCTATATCACTAAATATTTCAAAGCGCTTGTGACCTCTTTACCCGGCCTAAATTAAACATTTTGATGAATTTACAAGCATCACTTGTTCAATCGATGGGAAATTTGTCACAAATCTATATAAACACAATTTATATATAATTTCCAAATTGGCTTTGATTATTCAACATTTTAAGAGTTATGCTTTATTAAGATGGCTCGTAACCTTTTCAAACGCACTACATTAAGGCTGAAACAATTTTTAAACGAATGCGGTGCTTTTATATGTCAAGTTATATGTGTTAAATGTCTGCAATTATCCAGCCCTTAAATTTTGATAAGAAGGTTTTAATAGGATTTAAATCTGGGGAACAGGCAGACCAACGCAAAAATCTTAGAAATTGAAAGCTGGATAATTCATTATCTTACTGGAAATTACAATTTTCTCTAAGTAATAAGATTCCCAAAATGCAAGATCTATTTCAGACTTTGTAAGAATCATGTGTAACTATCCAATAGGTAGATTTCCAGAAAATGAACTGGATCAAATTTAGATTGCAGCGCCATTGCTCTATGCTAATTTGATATTGGAAGATTAAGAGTTTCTGTTGAAAGTGCAAACAGTTACTTGAAGATATCAATATTATTGAGCAATATAATTGTTACAAGTTTGTAGTTGCAGACAAAAATTAAAATGAAATCTCGAACTTTCAAGATAAGGTCATTTTTGCATTTAAGAGCAAAAAGAACAGTTTCAAGATCTTGAAAAGCTGATGGATACCGAAGGAACGTTTCTGGCCTCTAGTGGGGACTGTGAGCAAAGATTATTTTAATGAATGCATCGACAGACAAGGTAAGGAATCGATTAGAAGACAATCTAGATATTTTGATGTGCATCTACAGTTATTATCCTAAAGGAGTTGACTTGGAAAGACTCTATTCTGAGTAGGTAAATGTCAAGGATAAAAGAAAGAAACATTGTAACTTTTTTGCAATATTAATATGGTAAATATTTATGTAACTCTTGTCCTTTGTTCAATTCCTTATGTAATTTATAATTTAAACATATGCTAACCTTTTTAAACGCTATCCGACTATCGACTTATCCACTGACATCAGCATCATGTACAAAATGTTACCGCACCTCAAAATTGAAATGAGATCTGAGAAAAGAACGCAGGTAATCTTTAAACTCAACATTCACTGCTCCTCAAGAACTGCAGCGTTAACAGTTGCATCAAAAGTTGAATTTGGCATTTGTTTAATAAAATGCATTGTTTAACTAAGAATAATTTGAAAATTTTCCTAGTTCATGAAAACTACACCTGATGACTTGAAGACATGATGTTTTTTATGAAATTATTCAATTAAGGGAAATATGTTCAAATTAAATTTAAATTAAAGAAATTCCGTTTTAATAGAACATTCTAAGAAATGCCAGTCCTTCTATGGCCTCAGAGAAATACTCTATGCCATAAAATTTATGAATAGATTTAATCTGACGCCATTTCTGGCAAATTTAGTTGAACATTTAAACTTAAAATTGGATTTCCGAGAACGTTTTGATTCCATTGCGTTATGATTAATTCTGTAATATTTGTTTTATAGTAATATTTGCACAATTAACTGTTAAATAATTCATGATGATTATCATATTCTCGATAAATTTGTTTTAAATCTTGAAAAAAGGAATTTATTGTTTGCGACATATTCCTTTACAAGCATTAAATTAAGAAAATAATAAGAACCTTATGCTGCTTATGAGCCTAAAATAACCTCTCTCAATTAATTAAAATCTTGATCTCATCAGTTAATGACTTGATGAATCTATTAAAGCAATCGATAACTGATCAATAAACTTAATCTCTCGTTCGGTCAAATTAGTCCATAGAAATCTAGTGCACTTCCATTTCCTGTGCATCTGTTTCGCATGGACGGACAGTGACGTCTTTATTGGATTATCAATCATCCAATTATCAATCATCCAATTATCGAACCAATCATGCAAACAGATCTATTTGAAAGGATTTGTTTCATTTATTTGCCAACAAATATTCAAAATGTCACCAGCAATAAATGTTCGGAGTCCATAAAGAGATGACGCCTAAAGTTGCAAGTCTCCATGGTGATAAAATCTGATATTTGACGTGACTGAAAAACCAATCGTAAATTTAATGCAAACTCTCTCTATTACTTTTTGTAGAAAATTTAAAATCGATATTCTTGATCTTAAAGATAAAATTTCTCTCAATTTTCGACTTTCACAAACGTCAATCCGTAATAGTTTCTGGACTTCTTGTGGCCTACGATGTTCTGTGGTGCTGAACACCTGCATAATCCAAACATCAAAAGTATAGTTTACATAGCACATAAATTTAAATTTAAATATAAATTATAAGTAATTGTTAAATAAAAACAAATAAAACAAATTGGTCAAAATGAATTGGAACAAAATACTTAGAGAAAACAATCTGCAAACCCTGAATTGCAACCGAGCACGTAAGCATTAAATGTATTTGAAAGTAGTAAATTTGCAGCAGATATCCAAAAGCAATCCAACAGCGTCAAAAAGCTCAAGTGAAATCTTGTTGCTAAGTGAACATTCCTCCCATGGAAGCAGAATTTCATGTCTGCGGCCATCAAAGAAGTTATGGTAGCTTCTCACGTAAACAAAACAAAGCAGCCATCATTTCTTCATATTGTGTAAAAAGGCACTTTTTTTTAAAATTTAGGGCTTAAATACTAGGCGCTTCTTTTACGTTTTAGATTTTTACTTCAAATTCTGCCTTTTCGCGCTTTTTGTTCCCAAATTCAAAGTGCGTGTGATACATTTGGAAATGCTGAGTATATTGATATAATAAAGCCAATATTGTGAATGTACAAATAATTAATATTAATAAGGTGCATTTAAATACTTAACACTTTCCCAATATACGGGAACAGCTTCCCTTCGGGTGGACTTTGGGTTCATTCGGAGTCTTTTTTTGTACAAATTCGAAGTTTTGCTTTGTGTTTGTCGCATGTTTAAAATGACCTCAAGAAATGAATAAATAAATAAAATAAGTTATATAGAATAATTGTGTAATAAGTTATATAGAACACGTAATAAGGTAATAAGGTATGTCGAACATCTAATACTCATTCGAACTTGGAACAATCGTCCTCTCAAAAGAAGACACAGAACTGACCATTGCACAGCTGTGATAAATAGGATTTCTGTTTCCCTCTTCTAGCACAATCGTCTGTCACATTTTAAAGACTTTACTGAAATCCTTTGTCTCAACTTTTTCTATTCTAGTTCTCATTTCAAATCAAACTTTACGAAATGCTTTTAGTTATTTTTATGCCACTAATTTTAATATTATTATTTACAATCAATCAAATATATTTCAATATTTTTATTTTTAAATTTTATTTATTATTTGTAATTGATTTGTTTGGTTTGTCTTTAGATTTAATTTGTGTTTTAAACGAATACATTATAACTATTATTATATGTTTATTTTGTATTATATAAAATAATTATATTAATTAGATTAACTACTATTAATGAACATTGTATAATGTATTTAAAATACTAATTATGAAAATTATTTTTGACAGGCTTTTGCGGATTCCACACTTTAAAAAATATTCAATATTTTGAAATTAAAAAAATTATTTTTGTATGACTTTAATTCCATTAATGTAAATAATCTGTTATTTTTATAAACAAAAAATTGCACAAACGTTCGAACGAGTGCAAAAAATGATTTTCATGACAATCATCTTTAAGATCGTCTTTATGATGGAGAGAACGAGATGACTAATTCAACCATCGACAACCAAAAAAATATATTATTCGGTAACAATTTTAATACAACAACCAAAAAAATATGTTATTCGGTAATAATTTTAATACAATCGGACTCGTCCTTGGAACAATAAAGTTGTTTATTTATCAACATTACGTGCGAAATACGAAATATTTTTGTTTGCAAAATAAGGGAAAGATGTAAAAAATAATTATAGTTAAAAATAGTTTTTTGTGCACTTTATTTGTAAGACTTTGATCCTATGTCGAATAATTCTAAACCAAAAAATAAAATAGTTTTCCGGAAATAATTTCTCAAAATAATCTCCAAAATGACAAAAGAATCATCCAAATACAAATGAGTATAAAAATGCCACACAAATTTCAAGCCCAATTTAGGCAACCGTGGGATTTGAACACGATGACTTAGAACTGCAACATGTCTCAACATTTGAATGCAATTGTAAATGCTTCATCGTTTGAATGTAATTGTAAATGCTTCATCGTTTGAATGTAATTGTAAATGCCTCACCATTGACTGGTGGAAAACTCCCGATGACGTAAGTATTTGGTGGAATACCAATCGATAGAAGATTACTGCGATGAATTCATTAATAATCGTTATTATATAGGTATGTTATGGTTAAGTTATTATATATTATTATAAAATAATAATTTATGTTATAATGCATATTATAGCTGATGACATGAAAAGTTGTTATTAGTAATACTTAGTATACTTTGTTATTTCTTCGGTTTGTTCGGCTCAATAAAGGAATAAAAATAAAGTTGTAAAGTTATTTGCCAAAATTTTTCACAACTTGAATTTTCAATTACTATACAACTTAATAAATATTAAATTAGAGTTAGTGTATAAACTAATATGTATAATAAAATTTATTACAAAATATTAAATTTCAACGTAAAACTTTCACTAATATTTTAAATAATAAAATAAAATTAAAATAAAGTTCATTGATAAGGCAGAGGTTAAAAGGTGAAATAAATAATTTACTTGGAATAAATCTGATGCTGTTGAAGACTTAGAGGAAGAAGAAGCTGCCAAGGAAAGATTTTAAATGTTCATCATGATTACGATGATGGCGACGACACTGGTGATGGTGATGATGGTGAAGATGATGATGATAGTGATGTTTTTTTAATGATGTCGACGATGATAACGAGAGTAGTAATGTTGTTGTTTTCATGGCAACAGTGGATGTCGTTTCATCTACTTGTGCTTGATTAAACATCATCATCATTAAACATCATCATCATTAAACATCATCATTATTAAACACCATCATCATTAAACATCATCATCATTAAACATCATCATTATTAAACATCATCATCATTAAACATCATCATTATTAAACATCATCATTATTAAACATCATCATTATTAAACATTATCATTTCACCAGTAATTGGCGTTAAGGTTGGCCGAGTGGGTATGCTTCCTGCATGCGGAGATAATAACAACAGTTTTTACGTGTCGTTTTTGCAACCCAACCTGCACTGCAGGGAGCGCCCTCGGGTAGGGGCGCTATATAAATGATGGATCGGTTAAGAAGTTCCTTCACGTCCCTAATAAGTCATGAATTTATTGATCTTTTCAAGAAATTTTCCAACATTTAATGTAGCCTTTAGGTGGACATTACGAAAAAATAAACTTTAGAAATTAATTACGCCTAATGTATTTGTTATGAATATTATTATTTTTTTTTTATTATGATTAGCAGAAATGTCAAACATTAAGTGGTTATAGTTAATGCGATTCTGCTGATTGTTGAGAAAAGGAATATTAATTTAAAATGTTAATTAGTTTATCATTACCATTAATATTATTTTTATTGTTTTTTTTTATAAAGTTGCACTTTCAAGGAATTGTTAATAATATTTTGTTTTGACAATTAAATTGATAATATATTTGATAATTTACTGTCATTACCACAATGTAACGGACAAAAATTTATGCTTTCTCACGTTATCAGAACTCTGCATCATCATCGGTTTTTCAACAGGAACCCTGAACGAATAAATTTATTTTACTGATAAATATTTTCTGTTGATTAAGCCGACTAAGACACATTTATACTTTGTCAAAATTAATATTTGTTTTTTAAAAATTTAAATCGTAAATTAAATTTAATTTCTAAAATATGAAATTTCATGACAATATTTCTCGTCGTCGTGACAACCATGAGAGGAGTTATGTTGTGTCAAAGGTCAGGTTAATCCTCTCGGCGTGAATGCGGGCAGAGATTGGAATCGAACTATAGGACTGTGGATCAACCTCAAATCGTTCATAGGGGATTAGATGAAACTCCATCTTGTTCTCTCGTTGTGCTTAAAATCCCAGTGCTCTTTGGGTGTTCAATTTGTGATTCCCAATCTTTTGACTCCCCCAAACAAATTACCTTTCGCCCACCCAAAAAAAGGGAAAAGATGAGGAGAGGAAAACCTACCCAGTTGTTAAGATTAGGGGAGAGATTTGGAGTGGAGTTAAAATCTTCGGCGGGAAAGTGGTTTCCATGGAGATGAGCAAGTCGTTCTTAGGAGGAGGAAGATGATTGAATGGACGTTGTTGTTGTTGTTGTTGCTGTTTGTATGAATGCTGTTGGTGTTGTTGTTGTTGTTTATATGAATGTTGTTGTTTATATAAATGTTGTTGTTGTTGTTCAGATTCTGATGTCTGATTGGTTGGCTGTTGTTGACAGATGTTGCTCGTCGAGTGAACCCCCTCGTGTCTCTCACCAATCCCTTCCGGTGCATGGAGATGGTGGTGATGATGATGATGCCCTGCTTAATAGAAGAAAGGATAGAGAGAGTTTCAAGGCGTGAATGAATAAAATCGATGATTGGACTCACTCTGACAACAATAAAACCACATTTTACATTTCAACCGAGTATGAATCGTCATGAATATTTCATCTGCTAGTCTCATCATCATTACTAATAGCGACAACAACAATATTATCATCTCCTTCATTCTTTTTATTATCGTCGTCGTCACCATCATCATCGTCAGTGTCTCCAATAACAGCATCATCGTCATCCGTGCGCACGGATGATTTCATAAATCAACAAACTTTTATAGCAGGATTGTCTTTTCTTAGGATAGTTCTTGGTCGCTTCGTTGACCTGTTAAAGTTTCAATTTTTTATTTTTATATAGAAATTACCAACCTAATTAATTTATTACGATTATTAATATTATTAATCTAATGTTATATTATTAATACAATTGTTATTGTTATCAATCACATCATATCTTTGAATGAAGATACATTACATTCAAGAGAACATTGATCGATTTGCAGTTTCAATTTTTAATTCCCTGCAGAGTTTCCAGGCGATGGAAACAACAATTTATCGAAAATAAATTAAAATAAACGATGCCGAAACAAGTAAAAATATCTCTAAGAATATTTCTTTAAAAAAGGAGTAAAATCAAGCGAACCTCAGAGAATTTTTACAACAAAAATGTTTTTCTTTAATTTCGTAATAAAATAAAATAAAAGGCGAAAAAATGAAAAATGAAAAACTTCGATTTTTCTTCCTTCAATGATGACTCCGTTCAGCTGGAGTCGCGCAGTTTCAGCCTCAGATTGTCGTGCGAATGTTGCGAAGCCAAAGCCCTGGAAATAATAAACATATGTTCCATCAATTATGCAACATGCATCATCATGTTTTATCAACAATGCGACATATGTCATCATATTTTATTAACAGGATAAAAAGAATCACAGCTTGGATTAACTTTTAGTTTAAATGTATTAATGAAAATCTGTTCTACAGTTATTGTTATAATTAATTGTTAATCAATTATTAAATTACATATATTTAAATCGGCTAATGGGGTTGTTTAAAATGTGTGTTAATTAATTTAATTTTTAAGAACATTAAAGTGTGAAGAGTGTATGTCGGAAGCAATTAAAAGTATCCCGCTCAAGCTTAAAGACGTCTGCTCGACACTCTTTGAAAAATCCTTGCTTTTTTACTTTCGAGGCGTAAAACTTGATTTCCGCCTGTCTTCTCACGTGGGCGGAGAGTTTTTGATTCGGTCACTTCAAGCGCACAACTGAGTCCATTCACAAACCTTCCCTCTCATCCATCTTGCGGCTTCCTCATCTGTCTTTATCTTTTTTATTTAAAAAACAGAAAAGAAAAAAATCTTTCGCCAGCATACTGAACATTGAACAATGTTTTGCGTCTCAGAAAAAATGGATGTCTTTATTCGTGCAAGGATGACAAATTTCGTGAGCCACAAGAGAGCTGAGGTTTTTCCCAACAATACTTGAACAATAGTGAACAATTGTGAAAACAAATTATTCAAGGATTACTCAGTTATTCAAAAATTATTAAATTATTCAGATGAAATTACGTTGAAATTATATGACTAACCTTTGACCCACGTCCATTGAAAATAATTTCGATGTTGAGAATGTCTCCAAATTGCTTAAAATAAAAAAAAGTAGTTGTTCCTAGTTGATAAACATGGTCTCACTTCGTAAATATTTCATTATTCTTATTGTAGGTTGATAATCAAGTAAATAAAATTATAATTTGCATTTACAAACAAGCACTTTATTATTATTATTATTATTGTTATTATTATTATTATTAATATTATTATTATTATTATTATATTATTATTATTATATTATTATTATTATTATTATTATTATTATTATTATTATTATTATTATTATTATTATTATTATTATTATTATTATTATTATTATTATTATTATTATTATTATTATTATTATTATTATTATTATTATTATTATTATTATTATTATTATTATTATTATTATTATTATTATTATTATTATTATTATTATTATTATTATTATTATTATTATTATTATTGTCCGGAATACTATTAAGAAAAAATCGACGTGAACAAACTATTAGGTTAGTACTATCTGATCTCGTATCATTAATCAGTTTTTTAAATACCACTAAATTCATTCAAATTCAGAATTTAGTGCAAATTCAGAATTGAATGTACTTACTTTCAAGAGACTTCTCAGATGAGTCTCTCTAAAGCGAAAAGGCAGGTTTGAAAAATGAAGTTTCTTTGGTCCATCGCAGGAAGTGACGTCAGAGGATGAACTTGATATCTTCTGATCATCGGATGCCTCTTCTGTTTGCTGTTCAGAATTTTAAAAATCATCATCACGCTATTCCTCATCATCATCATTATCATTAGTTGTCATCGCTATCGTCATCGTCATCGTCAACATCATTATACTGGTACCCGCTTAACGAACGCAATTCGTTCCACCACCAGAAGAAGCGTTCGTTGTGTGAAACGAGTTCGTTATGCGATGCACCCACGCTTTCTTGACGGTGCTCGTTATACGGAATGTTTGTTGCGTGAAGCGTTTATTAAGCGAGGTTCTTTAAGCATGATGAAACAAATACAATCATTCCTTACGGTCGGCACAACCTAATTACAAACAATCTACACTGAAAATCTAAATGACCATCACCATGACAACCGGGGTCAGAGGTCGATCAACGAGTTCAACCTTCGAACCTCTTATCGACGTCTGCACACCTTCCGAGCCACTGAAGCTTGAATGTTCGGAACCACAAATGCCACCACAAGTGAAAAGCGAGCAAATTTATCCTCCACCGGTCGACACTCATCACGGAATCGAGAAGCGGAGACACCGAGACGAGCAACCGGACGCACCTGTCCATAAAACAGAAAACCTCCTTTCGCCCGGTATGACGATGGAAAGTATGATGGAATGTTCCTCCACAGACGAGTTGAACGAGGCAATTTCATTGAATTTATGGACTCAGGAGAAGCACATCTTTGAGAGACTTTAAAATTAAAAGCTCACGGGATATTACTCTTGACACTCTCAGCTCCTGCAAATACACTCAAATAACCGGTAATACATCTCCCCTCAAACCTCTGGGGGGGTAGGGTGTGGCAGCGAAAAAGGTGTGATACACGAGGATCAAAACGATGTCCCCAGAGAACAAAATCAGCTCAATCAGGTTGAGTTAAGAGAAGCAGGAACAATCCAATTAATGCTTCAAAATGGATTAAAGATGATTGTAATCTTAATATTGTCGACACTGATAATTTTATCGTTTGAAATATTTAAAATCTGTATATATAAAATAAGGACCTTTTATGTATGTATGTATATATATTTCTTATACAAATCTTTAATCGTGAACCGATTTGATTGAAACTTGAAACACTTGAGTACGTTGACTATGAGGTCAGTTTAGTTTACTTTGCAAAAAAATCGATAAATTATTTTAAGTTTTCTTGCCAAAAAACCTCTTCTGGGCCTATTTTCACAAGAGCGTAAGTGCCTTTTTCAAAACTGGTGAGCTTAGGCTCATGCAGATTAATATTCATGTACGTAAGCTTTTATTTTATATTGTAAATTTTCCGTTTTATAATTTAAAATTTACACTATTTATTATTTATCTATGATTTAATATTAGTGTTATTTTGGTAGCCGTCTTATTCCGTTTGTCGTTCGTAATTTATAGCTTTATATTCGTCGTTGCAAATATTATTTTATATTGCAAATTTTCCGTTTTATAGTAAAAACGTTTTAATTATAACAGTTAGATTTTTAAAGATTTATTATTATCATTTATCTATGACGTAATATTAATGTTATTTTGATAGCCATCTTATTCCCTTTGTCATTCGTAATTTATTCGTCGTTAATTAACAAATTAATAAATAAAATAATAAATAAATAAATAAATTAATTAATAATTAGTTAAATTTAATTAGATTTATAAGTATCGCACTTATTAGGAACACATTTGTATCAAATGCATTTAATTAATTAAATAAATGAATTAATACAAAATTTTATATTATACATGAAGTTTATTAATTTGCAAATCTATTATCGGGCAAAACAACCAGTTTCATTCATAAATTTTCTGCAGATGCAGCAGAAGAGTTCGCCGGACGCAGAAAGAGACGTCGAATTCATGAGAAATTCCTTTCAGTTTGCATTTTATTTCGTCATCAATTTGTTATTGAAAGCAGTTGAAAGGGGAAATTTAAATTTTTACGAGACAATGGATGTTGATTTCTTTCGTAAGTTCGTCACGTTTTCAGTCAAACTAACTTGCTTGGGATAAGAGTTAGTGGAGTGTATTTGTGGAAAAACAGAAGAGATTGCGTTGAAGTTGATGTTATTATTTTAAATGAAGTCAATCGTTCAATTCAATCCATCGCTACTGTCGCCAATAATTATGACATAGATATAAATTAAGTTATTATAAGGATAGTTATGATACAATGCGATGACATAAGTTATGCTATTGTAATTAAAATACAAACATAATGAAAGTATTTCGTAATATAAATAATCAGCAACCATTTATTACTGTTCTTATTACTTTCTTGCCAAATTGGACGTATGAGCAGGGAATTAATCAGTCCAAAGCGTGCCAACTTGATTAATTGACTTCAAGCGCCTCTCATGACAAAGTCAAGTTATTCCTGTTCCTAGAAGTTCCCTTCAAATGCCGACCCGTTAAATTTTAAGGCATTTAGATAATCGAGGACAATGATAGATCACTTCCCTACGCAGACAGCGTTTACGGAAATGATTTTATGGCAATTAGTATTGGAACATTTTCTTTGTGATTGATTTGACTCGAAATCTAAGTCGCTGGAATACAAAATAACTATTTCAAAATTGGAAATTAACCAATAAATATTTTTAGGAAATAAGGCAAGATTGTATTTAAACAAAGTGCTTAAATAGTTTTCAACAAAAACTAGAATTAATTTGTTTTTCTTCAAGTTTGAAGACATTTTTCATTCCCAAAATTTTAATAATTAGGCAATTTATCAAATTTTCTAGAACGTTCGTAGGAAAGTAATTTAAATAAATTTAAATATTAACCTCGAAAAGTCATCATATTCATTATTGCATTACTTCATTTATTTATTAATTCATTTATTGCAATAAGGAGCTTGGATTAAAAGAAATTAGAGGTCGAAAAAAAAGATTCGAAAAGAATCAAAGAAACTTACATACGAAATTTTGTCTCGGAAATAAAAATCAATCACAAGCAATCATTTAAGAAACATTGACCAATCAATCAAGTAAATAACTAATCAATCAAACTAATAATAATAATAATAATAATATGTAACAAACAATATGTAATAAATTCATAATAGCGACTATAAACAAACTGTGTGTGCTCGATATTCGTGAATAGCTTGCATTTAAAATACGGTTAACATCGATTTTACTATTTTACAATTTATGAAAGTAATCCGTAGTCAGGAAATTTCAAAGGAAGACAGAAGAATACCAAGAAGTCGTTTGAAGAATAATAAAAGAAGTCAATCAAAACGGAGGTAGCAGCAAGTCGATGATCAGGATCAAGTGTCAACCTGGGGCTTTCCACGCTGTCGCCCACAGAAGATCTGAATTGAATTGAATTACATTTTTGTTCTCGAAGACCTCAGTTTCGATTTGAACGAATTGAGCAATTGAAAAAACAATTGACAATGATGATAATCCTAACCACCTAGTGATAGTGGTGCAGCAGCAGCAGCTGATGCTGATGATGATGATGCTGATGATGATGATGATGATGATGCTGATGATGATGATGCTGATGATGATGATGATGATGGGGCGCAAAGCGTCCTCCAAACCAGCAAGCAACTCATCGCAGCACACTCAAAGTCATCGAAACAGAAACAGAAAATCCCACAAGTTGGACCCGAAAATCGTCCGCAAGTTGAAATCGTCATCAGATCAAGTCACGTCTCCTTGACTTTGAAACCCCTTCGTCATAAACTTCAACGGACTCTTCCAGGTGAGCAGCTAAATTTCAGGCGCTGCTCCTGTGGGCCACTTCAGGTTTATCAGCTGTTCTTGCCGCTGCCGGAGGACTTGTTTGCCCTTGGCGAAAGCACCAATGCTCTTCGCCTTGGCTGGTATCTTGTCCTCCTCCTCCTTCTTCTGCTTTGTGGCAGCCTTGGGCGACATGACAGCAGAGGAGCATACAAATTCTTCTACGAACTTGAAACAAACAGACGAGTAGTTCTTCTGTCGACAACTGAGGAAACTTCCCTCACAAAACGAGAGATCAGCACGTTCATTTGTACATTTTAAGTTGTTTAATTAAGTCGTCTTTTAGAACACACCCGTGGAGATCCTGAGCCATGATGGTGAACTTTAAAAATTTTCGGATTTAGATTTTTGGATTAATTGTTTCGGAATGTGTTTGGTCGGGAAAATAAACTTCGTGAGAAGTCTTAAAATAATAATAATATGTAACAAACAACATGTAATAAATTACGGACTTTATAAATTATTAACAACCGTAACTTCACTCTAATGAGAAATAATAGGCGTTCTAAGTGAACATAAAATTTGTTTCACTGTTATTATCTTAAGTGACTTATTATCAGCTTGATCCCTTTTTGAACATTTTTTAAAAATTCCATTCAATGCATTAGCAAATGAACATCTTTCAAACGATTTAAACCAATGACTTTGTTTCAAAATTATTGAAGGGCTTGAAAAAATACACAAACGGCAAAATGCAATAGTGGGTCCATGAAGCCATTATCATTGGTTATTGAGTAAATGGTTTAATGAGGAAAAAGGTTCGCAAACCATAAAAACAGTATGGCTTTGCTAAGTCAAAGTATATTACAAATCTGAACCGAAATAATTTTTTGCAATTATCTGCAATCAACACAATCGAGGCATTAACAATGAACGCCCTGTAAGTGACTAGTGTTTCTCTTGTGACTTACGACAGTGTTTTTATCTGATGTAGAAATTGTGACTTAATTCAAGTTATTCAGAAAATTATGTTTTTATTCTTTATTCGAGATATAACCGTAAGACAATTCTCATTTAGCTAGGTTAACGAAGTTATTCTCAAGAAGGTTATAATTTTTATAATTGAGACACTAGAGAGTATTCATGCCCCAACACAATAACACCAACCGCGACCATGCACCGCAACCTTTTCCGCGCATTAGTAGAACAAACAACCGCAGTCGTCAGAATTCCTGTCTTTCGGTATTTTGTTCTCTTGTCAGGTGCTGATGTGTCCTGCAAAATTGGATTGAAATCAGTTGCAAGTTGGAAATTCCAAAGAGTGAAGCGAACGAAACACCATCTGGAAAATACCACGCCATTGCGAGGTCTCATTTAGAGCGAACAATTCAAGATGGCGCTCTAAATCTTCCAATTAACTCCGGACACTTCCAAGTTTCCCCTGTACACAGCGTCCCCTGTCTCTTATGAATGGAGGAAGATCTTTGTTTGAGCAGAAGACTTGATTAAGGACCCGAACGTCCGTCTTTCTTTGTGCATGGGCATCTTAATTCTCTTCCTCGCTTCGTACGAGAGTCTTCAGAACAATCGCATGCCTCTCAGGACTGGTGTCGTATTTCAGTCGCAGGCGCTTAAAAGCCCAGTCTTCGAAGAGGATGGGGCGCAGGTTGAACGACTTCAATTGCTTCTCAGACTTTCACGGAAAGGAAGGATCTTCTGCTTTGTTCAGTTCAAAGTCATCCTATTTAGAGTTGTTAATCCGTTTCATTTCTGTTGCCGAGAGGAGAAATTGTAAATGAAACAAAGTGGCTGTTATATGTAAATTTGAACATAGACATGTAATTGATTTTGTTATCTTGATAACGTCAAGATACGCACAAATTGCATTCGAAGTTTGTCCCCATTTTTTCCTTGGCCAGTAATTCCATTTAGAATATGTATTTAATTAAATCTTAATTTAATCTAAAAGTTGTTTCTTTAGTTTCAAATGTTTACAATTTTCTCAGAACCTTGAATTTCCATTAAGAAACTCCATGAACGTATCCATTCTTTCTCGAGGAATCAATCTACAGACGAATCTTCTGAGCCTAATGAATTTCTGAGCTCAAATGACTAACTACTCTCTCCTTAGACGAACTCATTTCTAATCCTGTAAATTTTTCCAATTGACTGAAATAGATCCAGAAGGAAAACGAATGAACGAGAGAGAATGACAGAGAGAGGAGTCAAAAGTAGCGGCAACAGAAATTAAAAAAGAAAGTGAGGGGAGTTAATCCTTGGTCTGTCGTGAAGAGTCTTTGATTGAATTACAAAGATGCATGATGCGTGGATGCTGCAAGAATAAATGCAAAATGCTGATTGATTATCGATTCTCGTCTGAAAGATTGCTTCCTTCATTACGTCGTTCGTAATTTGCCCATCCTGTAAATGATCAAACAAACTTGGGGTATTTATGGTTTAAAGTATCGTTGTGATATACATTAAAAGTCCTGAGGACAGCTCATCTTAGGGATAAGACCAAATTGTCCTCTATTCAAGATACTTTTAGTTCAGGGCTAAATAGTGCTGTTACTCTTAAATGTCCGCTTTTTAGGATCCCGCTGTACAGAACTTTTACTGTAGTATTACATTACATCATAATGTTATATCGTAATACAATATCGTAAGAGTAACCATTACACATTGTCATCGCTGTCGCCATCGACGTCTTCGCTGCCACCCTGAGTTTTTAAGGTCATTGGAAACTTCTCAGAAGCGCCTTCAATCTTCATCTTCAACGACGTAGAAGGTCACACATGCTTCGTTCAACAGTAATTTGATGGAAAACCGTTCAAAGGTTGTAATACCGTTTTAAGTCCACATTCACAGGCCCGTATTACTTCATTACTTGTCCACTGAATAATCCATAATCCTCGTGATAAAATAAAATATAAATTGTACTCAACATTGCAACATAATTCCAATGCTCCATCTTTCCATTACTTCTAGATGACAAGCAGAGGCGTAGTAAGGGTTTTGGTGCCCAGGGCAAAACTGAAAACCTGATGTTTCCCTTTTACTATTAATTTGGTACCCCTCCGCAGCTCGACTATTAGTAATTTGGTGCTTCCACACCCCCCCCCCTTCTGATAGGTCACTAAAGTTCATCCAGCTTACCGGTTTTATGAGAAGCGCCAATCTTCATAGCCATAAAAATTCAAATCATTCGCATTCCACATACCGTGAGACGATCAGAATATCTTTTCTCCCTGATTTGCTGGTGTTTTTTCATGTAATAAATTTAAATTTTAATAATGAGATATTTTATTGATTATTAACAATAATAATAATAATAATAATATAATAATAATAATAATAATATTATTATTATTATACTAGATAAAAGAAATTATTATTATTATTATTATTATTATTATTATATTATTATTATTATTATTATTATTATTATTATTATTATATTATTATTATTATTATTATTATTATTATTATTATTATTATTATTTATTATTATTATTATTATTATTATTATATTATTATTATTATTATTATTATTATTATTATTATTATTATTATTATTATTATTATTATTATTATTATTATTATTATTATTATGTTATTTTATATTAAGGGATGCTGGAATATCAGTTTTGCTTCTAAATAAATATCTTCACATTTATTTTTGTTTATTAATTTTATATTTTTGCTGCGAAAACATTCAGTTTCTCTGATGCTGAAAATATTTCTTTGAAATAATCAAATTTCCCGAAGAAACGTCCAAGATCACATTTACAAAAGAAAAATTAAATATTTATTTAATAATATTCGATATTTAATAATATTCAATTGTGTGCAATAATTTTCTAACCAATTTGTGTTTAGTTGGAAATTGGTGCAAATATTGACAGGAAATGCATTCATATGCACGACTTGTTTATGGACGCTCGATCAATGTCCTACAAATCACTTGTCACTCGTATTGATATTTTCCTAAATTATCAGCATGACGATAATTACTATATTTAATATATGCTATAAATTATTATTCATTTAATATTAATAATAGTAATGATATTATTATTATTTGAAAAATATTATTAATAAATTTCGATGTGCTTAGTTAACATCAGGCAACCAATATTGAAAAGAAAACTGAAATCAGGAACACAAAAAAGGTAACTATTACGATGATATTCTTCAAATTACATCTGGTCGCTTACTGACCCGACTATAAGTTCACAAGGGGTCAATCAGGGTTCACAGAGGGAAGTTGAATTAGAATTACCATCTTGGTCGCCACTTTGAAAGGATTTTCATCACGTGATGACTCATTTCGAAAGGTCACCAATTTCTGACCTCTGCTCTGAATTTATAATCCTCACCGACTTTCTTCGGCTTTGATTATTTTTATTATTTATTCAATCTCGCGTATTTGTGTTTGTATTTATTATCTTAAATTGAGACTATTTGGAGTGGCATGCAAACAATAACATTGCGTGCTTGTTTGATGACGTTTGTGGTCGTTCATGAAATGTAGGATTATTCTGGAATTAAATTTATTACTCTTCACGGTTTCGCAAGGAATGTTTTTAAGTGCGGCGAATTAAATTAAACTTTTATATCCGCTTTTGTTAATTGAATAACAAATAATAAAAAGTGGATAAATTGCTTCCATAATTTAATGTCCTCTTGGAAACAAACCTGAGACTAATCGAGGTTGGAATCGAATAATCGACTCTCATCACGAATCTACTTCGATTACAGGAAACTCATTCCAAGAAATTCGTTTCGATTGAGATCGCTTACGCAGTTTCCATGGCAACAAAGGAATTGTTTATTCGTTTAAATGTGGTCGATGGAAGGTCCGGCGAAAGCTTCTTCTCCTCCGATTATTTCCTGGCAACAAATGCGATTGACACTCAAGTCTATCGCCTGTTCTCCAAACACATACCTGGAGGAATTCTGCTCCAAAATTTTTCTTAATGGAATTTTTAAAAATAACGCTATTAAGCATCAATCAGCCATTGTTTCAGATATTTTGGAATGTTTTTTCCCCACTTTTTCTCTGTCGATAAAATATAAATTTACGTTTTAATATTAAAATATTTAAATGTAATTTGCATAAAAAAAAGTGAATAATACTCTGTGAAGGTAACAATGTGCATGAATAAAGCGCTGTAATGAAATTTGAGAAGATTTAATGAATTCACGGTTGGTTGACCAGCGTGGCTGGAAAACTGCTTAATATGCTTTGTTTAGAGTCTGAGCTCTTCTTTTGTGAAGAGGAAAACAAATTCAGTTTAAGCCATGAAGCGACATAAACTTAAGTCTATGCTATGAGGATGATAGAGCATTTTGAATAATCTTACTTTTTTTCAATTAACTAATAAACTAAAATATTATTTGCTCCAATTTTTTTATATTTCATGCTTCTTTTCACAGCTAATAATATTTGAATAAGTTAGATTTTAATATGAATGAAAATTCATCCAAACAGCTCCATGATGTGCAAAGATTAAGAGCTTCATTCTGCAGAGAAATAATATTTTATTACTCGAGTCATAAAGTCTGGATACTATAATAGGATTTTGCATATAAAGAGCGATGTCAAATAATTGATTCATTTTAGCATGTTTATTATGGATTGGATATTATTATATTTGTTATTATTGATTGGATTTATGAACAACTGATAAAAATAAAGTATAAATAAAAGCGTAAATGAATTAAAATGGTATTATGATCATCAATGAATTACAAATTCAAATAATCCAATATTTCCTAGATTTCAAATTAAATTATTTACAATTCGATTAAAATAAAATAAAAAAGAACAGAACAGAATAGAATGGAACTGTCCATCTTGATTGACGAGAATAGAAATCCAAAGCAAATGGTGGAAATAATTTTAAAGCTGGATCCTCTCAGGCACGACGTTTTCTCATTCTCACCGGTTTCTCCAGTTTGTTTTCCATGATTGCGTGCGTAAGATCAAGCTTTTGTTGACTGTGCGTGGATGCGATGTCGTCTTGCGATGAATATAATCAAGTTATCAGACAGCTCAGATAATTTAGTTATTATAATAATGCCATTAGCAGCAACGTCTGTATGAATATAATGAAACTGGTAGAAACAATTGCCATAGTATTATTCATTTATTACACTTTATAATAATAATAATTAATTTCTAAAGCGCCATGTGCGTAGCGTCAGAGCCGCCTTGTGTCTTCGTTGTCCCATGAAGTCCTGAAGAGGTGGGTATTCAGGTGGCGTTTAAAGAGCTCCAGGGATGGTTGGGCTCTGACGGTGGGAGGAAGTCTGTTCCAGACAGTTGGAGAAGCGTACTGTTTGGAAGGGATGATCTATGTACCGGTTGGTGAAGTTGAGTGGCTGACGCTATGCACATGACGCTTTATAAGTGTATTTATTAAATTTATAATAATAATAATAATAATAATAATAATAATAATAATAATATAACACTCGTTGTATAAAATTCATAGTGTTAATGTTATTGATGACAAATTAACCAATTATATCATTTAATGACAAATAAATATTTTTGAAAATATTGGCATTATTAGCACGTGATATTATCTGAATGGTAAGAATTTCATTCATAATTCATTTACATGTATTTTATTATACTTTAACAATTAAACGCAACAACAATATGATAGTTTCCTACCACGTTCAGTTTAACATGGAAATCGTAAAAGCAATTTCCTTTGTTTCGAAATGGCTGCAATTTAGAACAATAATGGAAAATATTTGACTGCAATATCCGCTTTTAGTTCGATCTGAAACGGCGAAGGGAATTTTGTCTTGAAATATTGAGGCATCCATCAATCGTACGCGATCGGGGCATGAAAGCAAAATAATTTGGTCTCCTTTCCACGATTTACTCACCCGGAAACATCCCAGATAACCGGATCAGAGAGTCAATGGAAATTTAGACAAAAAAAATTGTTCGAGCAAAAACGCTGAATCAGTTTCGAATATAAATTCTTCTTACGATGTTTCAGACACGCGATGACGTTTTCTTACCTGTTTATACAGAAAATGAAATAAATATAAAAATTACGCTAATTCTAATAATAATAATAATAATAATAATAATAATAAAATAATAATAATAATAATATAATAATAATATAATAATAATAATAATAATAATAATAATAATAATAATAATAATAATAATAATAATAATAATAATAATAATAATAATAATAATAATAATAATAATAATAATAATAATAATAATAATAATAATAATAATAATAATAATATAATAATAATAATAATAATATAATAATAATAATAATAATAATAATATATAATAATAATAATAATAATAATATAATAATAATAATAATAATAATAATAATAATATAATAATAATAATAATAATAATAATATAATAATAATAATATAATAATAATAATAATAAGAGAATAATAAAAAAAAATAAAACTTAATGAATTAGAAATTGATGAAATTATATCAGATGTTCCAGGATTCTAAAATATGAAAGTGAAGATGACACAACAAGGTACTTTAGGTTGGAGAGACATGTTCAAGATTCTTGAAAATTTGAGAAAGAAAATGTCTTAATAAAATCCAAAAAAAAATGAAGTTGCCCATAAAGCACTCACGAAATTAACAGCTGACAAAAATATGAACTTAACAGAAATAAATGAGGTAATGAAGGGATCGACCGGGGGACGATTGTGGGCCGGGCCGGGGTTAACCGGGGCCGGGGTCTGGCCGCCCGATCAATTTTTATATGTGAAGCTCGTTGGCTATTCTATTTATAAAACAATATATTAATAGAATAGGTAATATAATATTGTACTGCTCAGTCTTCTAGACCTCATGTCCGGGCCTCTCTTTTGATTCAATAATAGACTACTCAACATAACGCGACGAATTGTCCTCTCAGCGATGGCTAAGAGAACTTGCCCAGCTGTATTGGATTAGTATTTGGTTTTTTGAAAATATTGGCATTATTACTAATTTTTAGCTAATTTGGTAAGTCCAGAGCACCCAGAAGTTGCGGAATGTAAGACTTGCCGCAATAAGATCAGACGAGGAGCTCCTGGTGCATCATGTAAGGCTTGTTCTACGAAATCCTTATGGGATCATTTGAAATCCAAGCACAACCAGGAACATTCATTGACAAACCAACTACAAACTGATGGATTTGAAAAGAAAAAAGAAAAAACCGAAGAAAAAGAAGAGAAGGCTCAACTATGCATTGCCAAGCCTGAGTCTTCTGAGTCTAACCAAGTTACCATCCGTGAGTTTTTGACATTTTCAAAGCCTTGGAATGTGAATCACCCTGACCAGATCAAAGGTGAGCAGTTGATATGCCATTGGCTTTGTGATTCCATGAATTCATACACAGAAGTTGAAAACAGGCACTTTATTGAGCTTCTGAGACACCTCAACAGGAAATTTAAAGTTCCTCCAGAAAAGACTGTAAGGATCAAGTTATGAACAAGCATTTCGGATGACCCTCTTTCCTTCTGGAAAGTGTGCCGAAACGATCTGCCGGCCTTGGCAAAGCTGGCAAGAACATATTTGAGCCTACCTCCCAGCTCAAGCAATAGCGAAAGAGAATTCAAAATGGCACAGTGCATCCAAAAGGACAGGGTGAGACTTCTGCCAAAAAATGTTAAAAGGCTATGTGTTATTTGACGTCTTTGCCCGAAATAGTTGAAAGTTTTATTCTCCGAACAACTATTTGTATGCCAACTTTGAGTTGGAATAAAAATGTGCGTGTAAAAAAAAGTGTTTACATTTCTTGTGTCAGTTACGTCATTCCCCGGCCCCGGTCGATTCCTAAATGTATGTCACAGCAGCAGTGATAGCTGATGAGAAAATTGACAAGGGAGAAATAAAGAGGCAATAAAAAATATAGGCTGGAAAGACAGAATACAAAAAGTGATTGATGATTGCAGAAAAGATCTATCTTACGTAAAAGATTTCAGAAATGCAAATTCAGATCGAAAAGTGGAAGACAGAATGAAGAAACTCTTGGCAAAAGCAGCATTGTACATCGAACAGATTGAACTTGAGCAAAATATAATCATGAACCTCAAAACTAATCCCCAGAGATTGAAGAGATGTACCAAAAGAAATGACCAGTTCCATCAAAATATGGCCCTCAAAATGATGCCAATAAGTTTTATAGACAAATGAAAGCAAAGCAAATTAAGGTGGTGAATCCATCTGGGCTGAAAGCAGTTGAACATTTTTGGAATATACTTGAAAATTAAGTTAATTACAACTCTGAAGCAAATTGGATAGATGTTGAAGAAACATCATATAAGGAAATGAGGAGACCGGAATGGAAAAAAATGGAAATGAATGAAATGACAACAGGGATCAAATTCTCGAATAACTGGAACACACCTGAAGTTGATAAAGTTCATAATTTCTGGATAAAATGCATAGGCAGCTGTTGGAGACATTCAATGATTTAATGAAAGAACCCAATAACATGCCCAGTTGGATGACAGAAGGAATTTCATATCTGTTACCAAAATCAACAGAAACAAGAAATCCCAAAAACTACAGACCTATAAAGTGCCTACCAACCTCATACAAGATACTAACAGCAATCTTATGCAATAGAATAAGTAATCATCTACAAGGAAGTAAAATATGGCCAGAAGATACAAACATTAAAAACTAAGGAGTATCTTGGAATACATGAAAAGAATGGATTTAATAGAGTGATGAAAGAAAAAATGAAAAAAGAATATTTTTGTCAACAAAATTTTCGATGAAAAATTAAAAACCCCACTCATTTCTAGAAACAAGATAATGGCAATAAGCAGCTCCTGTCGTGACCTATAGTTTTGGTATTCGTGGCAGAAATCTGAAATTGAAAAACTTGATAGAAAATCATAAATATATTGATAATGAAGGATATGCATCATCCAAGGGCAGATGTGAACAGACCGTATGTCAAAAGAAAAGAAGGAGGTAAAGGGTTGCTTGAGTTGCAGTCCCTGCATCAAGAAACTAAACCTTGCAGAATATATTCAATCAGAGAATAGCAGACTTATCCAAATGGTGAGACATAAAGATGATAGCAAAAGAAAATTTTCATTGCAAAAGGAAGCAACTAAAATTAAGATAAAATATCAACTCATGAACTTGCCTGAAAACAAAAATTTGATGTGTGAATTAAAGAAATCTTCAGTAAAAGAAAAATTAGCAAAGATAGAAGGCATGACTGAAAATTTTATGAAAGAAATTGAAATGATTCGGCTAAAGCTGGTTGCCGAGGATTTACAAAACATAGCATGGAACTGTTCATATATTGAGAAAAGTACTAGGTTGAAGGATACAACTGCCATAGACACAGTTTTTGCTTGACATGTGTTCATCTGATTTGATTTGACCGACAAATAGTTAAGGTTTTTGGTATATTTATTTATTTATTTATTGTTTATTTTTTAGCCTGAGATCTGTTGAAACTCGGCGTTTTTGTCACGCTCTTTAGTCGAGTTTAACTTTGAATAAAAATAAAAATATTAATAATAATAATATTGTTAATGCAATATAATCTATTACTTACGTTGTGCAGGCATGCTTGACAGCCATGCGCTGGGCTATTTTAGTATTTTGTAATTTTCTCGTCATCAAACGTAGTAAAGGAGCTTATTTTTTAAAGTAACACATAAACATTTCCCCGAATTGTTCAGTTTGGCATCAAAGCAACTTTTACCGGGAGCAATTTAGTTCGTCTAACAACTGCGGGAAATTATGGAGAATTTTACTGAGAAAAAAAATTGACCGAGAAATTGTACACTCGGGATTTGTGGCAGACATTTTGAATCCTCGTCGTGTTTTCACGAGTGGATGAATTTACAATGTCACTGTAATCGTGCATTGATTACCAATGCCCCATTCTGGAATGGATTGCCTGGGCTGCTCCATGAACCAAAAAATATTTTTTTCGTTTGTCAGGTTGTCAAGGGGGTAGAGGGTGGCTAGTGGGCCAGCACCAACAAAATTTCGTCTGGCCTCCGTCTGGTTACTTCAGACCCTGGTGAATACAAACTCCATTTTGCCCTCGGGAACAGATCGAGTGACAACTGGGAAAGACCGGCGACGACCTGGATAGACAGGTGGCATCGCGGAGAGACGAGGTCGCAAGTGGGTTAGCGCTCCGATTGCAATAAAAACCAACGCTACCTCTTCAATCAAGAATATACGCCCCCATGGTCCCAGCCGAAAGGAGCGGGGAGAATGACGGACCATCAACGGACTCAAGGATTATCGACATTGCTTCCAACGGACTTTCTATTCTGAATAACGCCCGGACAGTGGGTTAGAAGATGTACGTGTGGAAGAATTTTCGCAACCGAGAGGGGATTCAAAGTCCATCAAACAAAATCAAATTGCGGGTTTGAGGCATTGATACAGCGTACTATCGCTAAGTTGCAGATAGGAAAACGCCGGACGACACCGGACCGGAGTCACACCACAATTCCGAATGTGTCCGAGTCTCTCGCCAAGACCCCCCAAGAGTCAGGATAGGGTTACCTCGAGGAAATGACAAAAAAAACTGATCAGGACTGGGTGAGGAACTTAAGCAAGGACTCAAGAAAAACCTGAGGGATGGATCAGTGAAATCCTTCATCTACAACAAGTGCATCGAGAGATTTGGAGACGTGCCTGTCAAACGACCCCATGAAACGAAGGACTATTGTTGGTATGTTATGTAAATTTGGTGAAGTATTATTTCCAGAGCTAGTGTGTTTCAAAAATGTGTTTTTGCGGTGCCCCCAGAAAAAAAAAGGATAGGAAGTAAACGTCAAAAGTCAATATTAGCAATAAAAATTTATTTTTGTTTACACAAAACGTTATTTGATATAAAATTATATTTCCTTTCTTTATTATTATTTCGAAACATCTTTTGTCATGTAATTACAAATGACATGTATGGACCTGTTGATCTTTTTAGAATTCCTCGAGCTTGAATATTTGACTTTCCTGAAGGCCTCAATCTTCCCCTTCTCATTTTTGGATAATTTAATCTACCCATTACCAAACTATCAGTAATAAACCATAAAAGAAAATTTCTTAACGTCTCCTGCTTATACACCATAGAAACTTAATTTGAAGTTCATTTGCTCTTTGTTAAATTGATTTTATAGCTTGCATTGAGATATATAAGAAAGATGGCCTAGCGGCACGATTTGAAACATTCATGGCAAACAAAGGCCATGGCGCTCAAGAGATGTTCAATGCCTTGATGGAATTGCTGAAGATATATGACTTTGTCGAGGGCAAAGCTACGCTATAAATGCATCTGCAATGAGTGGCAAATACAATGATCTTCAAGCCAAAGTGAGAGAGAGGAACTGTCTTGTGTCCTGGATTCCTTGTACGTCACAATCTTTAAACTTGAATGGGGAAAATGTTGTAGAATGCTGCTCGAGTGCTGTACATGTTTTTGACCTCCTTGAGAAGATGTTTGTCTTCTTCACAATTTCAACGCATCGGCAGCATCTTTTGACTGAGGCATTGAAACATTCTGATTCATCATTGATTCTCGAACATGTCACAAGAACGCGTTGGTTCTGTAAAGCTGGCCCAATGAAAGTACATAAATATGACTATCAGCAGATTAAGGATATACTGAAACAAATTGCCAATGGATAAGGGTGTGCAGGACACTTTCCCAAACTTTGACATAACTCTACGGATATACCTTATTTTGATGGTATCAAACTGCAGTGCCGAGCGCCCCTTCTCAAAACTCAAATTAATTGAGAATCGATTACGAACATCAATGAAGCGGGCACGACTTGTAAATTTGGCTATCGTGAGCATCGAATCAGACGTACTGCGTAAATTAGACTTCAGTGACACCATCAGCGACTTTGTCAAACGGAAATCTAGAAAAGTATCTGGACTGTAATAATAAGTGTTCTTATAACTTCATTCATTCTCTGGTTTAAGCCATATTTACTTGGTTATGTTATTATTTTCTTTTTCATGAAAAATTACATTATTAAAACTGCATTTCTCCATATATATAAATTTGGCAAGCACAACTCGTGTTCATATCATTTTGTGTTCATTCATTGGATGAAAAGTCCCCGTTCAGTATTTCCTAACTAAAAGTGTATTCTTTATTTATTAGGTTATTAGTATGTGGTGTTATGGTATAAGGTGGTTCTGAGAGGTAAGGGAAATTGGAAAGGGGGCCTCCCTTCCAAATGAGGTAAGGGTCACCTACCGGCTCAATCTGGCACTGATCGAAGCTTGCAGCCAGAAAGCAGGTAGCATGCGACATGAAGAAGCCATTGAGAGCTTTCGCAGTCGCTCCAACTCAGGCAGCAGTGACCGGCATGACAAGGCCAACGAGAGCCTCTCATAGCCCACGGTAAGAGTTGGGTCCAGAATAACAAAACCGACAGGGACATCCGGATAATCACCGGATGCGACCGCCCCCCGAAATGGAGATTCAAAGGGCCGAAACGTTTGAAGACGGGGGAAACTCCTCTGAGGATTCCTGTCGGAGCTCCATTGCGGAGTAACAAGTAACTACAACGTCACTACTTGGAATTTCGTGTACTGGAAAGAATTGCTGTTTCCTGTCCACTTGATTCCACGGGAATCGTTTTTATTTGCTAACTTCATTTTAAAATTATCATTTTTGAAATTCTAATTTAGTAACACAATTCATGTACAAATATCAAGTATTTTCAGAAAATTCAAGCTAAACATTTCTTTCCAATGAAAAGGTTGAAATATCTTCGTTAAAGCACAGCAATTATTATTCAAGATGTTCAAGAACAACATAGTAATCGCAGTCATCATCATCATCATCATTACCATCATCACCATCATCATCACCATTATCACCATCATCGCTACCATAACGACGGCGCAGAACATTTTTTTCGCGACGTCAAGATTTGACATCACTTCCGGTTCATTATCGCTTATTGGGAGTGCTGTTGTTGATACTGTTGTTGTTGTCATTGTTCATGATGATGATGATTATTATGATGACGACGACGACGATGATGATGACGATGATGACAATGATGATGTTCATACTCATTCCTACTCCTTGAATGCACAGAAATGTTGTTGTTCGTATGCCTTAAACAACACGATCACCTGTATAATGCAATCACCTGTGCGATACTATTCTCCAGCATAATACAATCTTATGTATTGGCGGGAGATTTATTCGGGGTGATCACCGGAGGGAACCAATCGGTTGTTTATTTGTCGCCTGCTCTCGCAAAGGTCAAACGCGGGCGTAAAATCGGCAGCAGTTGTTAAACATGAAAGCTTTATTCGATGACAGGTGCCCGATGAGTTTTGTGAGGAAGAAATTCAGAGGAGAATCGAATGTCGCCCTAACATCCGAGGCTGGAATGATCGCCGAAGCATTAAACACTCGAGCAGGTTCGTGCCGCTCAAATCCTCAACGACAAAATTACAATTCATGTTTCCCTTGAAACCTTCGCTAGATGATAAATCAACCTTTCAGACGCATTTGACTGATTACCCGATTTTTCATCCACCTTTCAAAGGCATTCCATTGAACTGAGCGAAAAAGAAGAGCAGACGATTCGTCCATAAAAACTCCTCCCTTCAACCCTGGGCAACTACGTGCCCATCGACAATGAACCACAAAAAAAGCTTCATTCCATGCTTGATGGACTTTCATTCCAAGTATAAAATGTTTCCATTATTCATACCTTTAATTTGTTTGATTTTGCATTAAAAGGCTAAAAATTCCTTTTATTCTAAGGAAAAGCAACTAATGCCCGTCATGTCTTCTGTTAATATAAACGAGTTATTAGTCTCGTTTTTATTGGTAGAAAATAAATCATATCCGACGAATCAAATGCATTTTATTTTTTATTTTTTGAAAATTGTTCATTATTCATCAGGTCAACGGAAGTTCAGGAAAATCAAAATGAAAAAAGTGATAAAAAGCAATATTAACTCTCCGTGGAGTGAATGATGATTGTGATATTGATGACGATAATGCTGAATGATGATGATGATGCTGATGATGATGATGATGATGATGATGATGATGATATGATGATGATGATGCTGATGATGATGATGATGATGATGATGATGTTGATGATGCTGATGATGCTGATGATGCTGATGATGCTGATGATGCTGATGAGGATGATGATGAGGATGATGATGATGATGAGGATGATGATGATGATGATGATGACGATGACGATGACGATGACGATGATGACGACGACGACGACGATGATGATGATGATGATGATGATGAGGGTGGGTTTGAAGTGATAGGAAGTGCTTTTCCTTTAAAAGGTTCGTCTTCCGCAGTTTTTTGTTTTCTTCCACTGAAGTCAGGAAACTTGAAACTCAATGCATCCTGTCCATGCACTACTTCAATGCACAAGATGCATCAATGCTTTAGCCAGAAGTCTTGCTAATAATTCCTTCCTGTTTGTCTTTGAACAATTATATTTGCAAAATTTAAATTTATTTCAATTTCTTTAAAATTATGAGGATCTGCAATTAGTCGAAATCCCGAATTTATTATTTTATTAATGAAACTATATAATGTTTATTACGATCTCCCAGAATTAGGGATGGATGTCAAGGGACGCTCTAATGCAGAACACCACAGTTCCACTAGCAACGGCATCAGAAGAGAAGTTTTGGCGGAAAGTTCCAATATAATTTCGAGAAGATCTGCTTTCACTGCTTTCATAATTTCACACTGATCTGAACCAGACTGGGTATTAAGTGAGCCTTCAAAATATGCAGGCGTTGTTTTAATGACACTCTACAGATAGACACCTTTTGTGAGCGAGGTGTTGTTATCTTCAATAAGGTGTCGGATTCACCATCCAATGTGTTGAAATATTCTGTTCTACCAGCATTTCAGATGGGTCCCAGCTGTCCTTTGAAATTTCGCACTTTCGTCTTTCAAGCAACTTTCACGTCAATTTAAAAACAAGAAGTTCGTCTGAAATTTTGATTTCTAATTTAATTCGATTCTATTCACAAGGTGTAAACTAAAACGAGGATGCAATTTCTGGTAATAGTTCTTTAAATGCGATTTATCGGCGAATTAGAATACTACTACAACAACCTGTTTGCACAAGCGGTATTTGATTAATAGATGAGTTTATTATTACTTGTATTACTTTTATTACAACTATTATTATTAATACTATTGCCAATTGTAATAATACCTCATTACATGATATTGAACATTCTGAAAATTTAACATCATTGTCACATTTTAAATGTACAGATTTCCAATTTGATGCCATTTTTTTCGTTTCCCTTTCTTCCCTCTATTTTTATTTCACACATCCTCCTTCTCTTCCGGTCATTATCTTGATTGTCATTCATAATTTCTCGAGTGAATCAGACTCCATTTCTGGGTATTAGTTGTAGAGCCTCAATATTTTACGAATCAATCCTGATTGAGAGCAACTGATCCAGTGATGCCATTCTCATCAGCCTCTTTTAATTTCACGGATTTGATCTCATCACTTGGGAAGTTTTTTGATCGCAGTTTTTTATTTTTGGGCAACGATGTGATTAGAAAATGACAAAAAGTCACAAAATGCTTCAGTGCCCAATTAAAGTTGTTTTGCATAATTTATTTATTTTTTTATTGTTCATTAAGTATTATTATATTATGTTATGTTATGTTATGTTATGTTATGTTATGTTACGTTATGTTACGTTTGCATTACATTACATTACATTGCATTACATTACATTACATTACATTACATTGCATCACATCACATCACATCACATTACATAACATGTGTGTCCGAGTCTCTCGCCAAGGACAAGACCCCCCAAGAAGCAGGATAAGGTTCCCTCGAGGAAACGACAAGAAAGGCTGGTCAGGACTGGATGAGGAACTTAAGCAAGGACTTAAGAAAAGCCTGAAGGATGGATCAGTGAAATCCTTCAGTGACTTCATCTATAACAAGTGTATCGAGAGATTTGGGGTCGTGCCTGTCAAACGACCCCAGGAAATGAAGGACTCCAGGCGACAGCGTGAACTCGGACGCCTCAAAAGCGAAAAGAAAGCGCTTCACCGTCGGTGGAAAGTGGCCAAAGAAGACGAGAGAGAAGGACTCTCCGTCCTATGGGAGGACGTGAAGAGACGAGTGAGGGACTTGCGCCGCGCTGAAAGAGGGAGACAGAGGAAGTACGAGAGGAGGAGAGCTATGAGAAGCTTCTTTAGCGATCCGTACAGATACGGAAGATCGCTACTAGACCCTCCAAAATCGGGAGAACTTTCTGTAGAGCAAGACAAGTTGGAAGAACACTTGCTCAAAACGTATAGTGACGCACTCCGCCATGAGTCTCTACAGGAAAGGGCCGATATCCCAGCGGTGCCTCTGCCGACCAGTCCCTTTTGCTTGGCGGCTCCTTCGTTCGAGGAGGTGAGAGGAGTTGTGAGGAAAGCGAGAAACCGATCAGCGCCAGGGCCCAACGGAGTTCCTTATCTCCTGTACAAAAGATGTCCCAAGACACTATATCTGCTGCATTCCCTCATTCAGAGAGCGTGGTCGGGGGTCACGGTCGATGATGAGTGGAAAAAGGCAGAGGGCGTCTACATTCCAAAGGAGAAAGACTCCAATGGTCTGAGTCAATTCAGACCAATATCGCTGTTGAACGTAGAGGGGAAAATATTTTTCTCTATCATGGCATCGAGGCTCACGGAGTTCGTGATGTCCAATCAGTACGTGGACATTTCAGTCCAAAAGGGAGGCATTCCAGGTGTACCCGGTTGTATCGAGCATACCTCGATGATCTGGGAAGCTATTCAGAGAGCCAAGAGAAACCGGCTGAGTTTGTACGTCGTGTGGTTGGACCTAGCGAATGCATACGGGTCGGTACCACACCAGCTCCTATGGAAAACATTGGAAGCCCATCATGTGCCTCAGCCCGTTATTCACATCCTTCAGGAATACTTTAACGGGTTCATGATGCGGTTTTCCACCAAGACGTACACTACAAGGTGGGTGTCTCTGGAGGTTGGTATAGCAATGGGGTGCACAATTTCTCCTTCCTTATTCGTACTGGCGATGCAGATCCTACTGAAGGCAACCGGGTCTCGTACTCCAGAGGCGCACATTGGTAAAGGGGTGTACATGCCTCCAATAAAGGCATTTATGGACGACACCACCCTGATCATGAACAGGAAGAAGGTTGTCCAAAATACCCTGGACAAGTTTAACAACCTTCTAGAGTGGTGTCGAATGGCTTTCAAACCTGCGAAATCCAGAAGTCTTGCCCTAGTTAGGGGAAAAATTCGCGAGGACGTGTCCTTTGATGTGGCGGAGCAGCGAATCCCTACAGTATCCGAAGAACCGGTGAAAAGCCTTGGAAGGGTTTTTGACAAGTCTCTCACCGACAAGAGCATGCAGGACGCCATTCTCCAGCAAACCATTAGGGGACTGCAGGCGATTGAGGCGGCACCGCTGCAAGGGCGGTTCAAAGTGTGGTTGCTCCAGTTCGTGCTCCTTCCAAGACTTCTCTGGCCGTTAACCATCTATGAGATTGGCTTGTCAGTGGTCGAGAAGCTAGAGAAGAAAGTTAACCGATACACCAGAAAATGGCTAGGCCTACCTCCAGCGCTGTCATCGGTAGCCCTCTACAGTAGGAGCACGAGCCTGCGACTACCACTAAGGTCCATCGTGGAAGAGTACAAACTCTCCAAAATAAGAACGCAGTGGATGCTCAACAACTCCGCGGATAGCAGGATCAGTTGCCGAGCTGATGTTCGAGGAAGTGAGAGGTCCTACCCAGACGGACCGTCATGCAGTAGGATGGAACCACCTGCCAAAATGGTCCCAGGCGAGCTCATCAGTCAGAGCCGCCATGATTATCCAGGAAAGGAGGCGAAAAGTGGAACAGGACCGAGTCACGAGGGCAGTTCAGCAGTCACAGCAGGGTAAGTGGACAACGTGGGAAGACGTGATACAACGATCCCTTACCTGGAGCGACATGTGGAAAATGTCCCCGCTCCGACTTGCCTACGCGATAAGGTCAGTGTACGACCAGTTGCCCTCCAGGGACAATTTGCAGAAGTGGGGTATGGTGGAAGACACCGAATGCCGGCTCTGCGGCGGTACAGAGACACTGCACCACGTGCTCAGCAATTGCACGTATGCCCTTGCCAACGGTCGGTACACATGGCGACATAACCAGGTCCTTCGAGAAGTGTGCGAAGCCGCAAAAGCAGCAGTCTCCAAAGCAAACTCGCGTACGATCGCAAATCAGCGAAAGATTTACTTCTTGCGCGAGGGCTTCGCACACCTCTGCAAAAAGAGATGTCAAACCCCAAGGCGAGACATTCTTGCAGAGGCAAACGACTGGACCATCGCAGCCGACTTAGAAGGGATGAGGCACTACCCCCAGGTGCTGATAGAAAGTGGCAAGAGGCCGGATCTAGTGCTCGTATCGCCGTCGACGGATGCCATCATTCTGGTGGAGCTGACGGTTCCGTGGGAGGACAGGCTGCAATACAGCAATGCGCTCAAAGCAGACAAGTATGCAGATCTAACGATGGACCTGGAAGCGAGAGGATACCGCACAGACCTCTACCCTATCGAGATTGGCGCAAGGGGCGTGGTCGGCAAGTCGACTTACGCTTTCCTCACTAAGATGAGAGAGAACAAAGGCTATGACAAGGATGTCTGAGGCCGCTGAAGCGGCTTCATTCTGGATCTGGCATATGAGAAGCCAGAAGAAGTCTTAACAGGCCACTACACGAAACCGGGGAAAGCCGTCGGTCTCCGGTATGAATGATCCACCGAACGACGGGGCCAAACCATTGGCCGAGAGACGCGGTGTTGTCGGGAGAAATGGGCCGATCGCGGACTCGCGAAGCAACATGAACTGCGGTCCAAACCGCGGCTTCGAAAAGGCCCGCGGTCGAGTCCCGAAAATTTCTATCTCCGGCTGCCGCTACAAAGAAATTATAAGGCCCAGTTTGCATATATTAAGGCGGTGTGAAGAAGCCACTGAGAGCTTGCATGACCGCTGTAGGCAAACTGGGGTGGAGGCAATCGACATAACAAGGCCAATGAGAGCCCCGCATAGTCGAAGTTTGCAGGCGACAAACAGACAGCATGCGACATGAAGGAGCCATTGAGAGCTTTCGCAGTCGCTCCAGTCCAGGCAGCAGTGACCGGCATAACAAGGCCAACGAGTGCCTCTCAAAGCCGGCGGTAAGAGTTGGGTCCAGCAAGACCGAACCGACAGGGACATCCGGCTGATCACCGGATGCGGCCCGCCCCCGAAAACCTAAGGAGACTCAAAGGGCCGAAACGTTTGAAGACGGGGGAAACTCCTCTGAGGATCCCTGTCGGAGCTCCAAGGCGAAGTATTTAGTAATTAGTAACTAATTAGTAACATTACATTACATTACATGACATGACATGACATGACATGACATGACATGACATACTACATTACATTACATTACATTACATTACATTACATTACATTACATTACATTACATTACATTACATACATTACATTACATTACATTACATTACATTACATTACATTACTACATTACATTACATTACATTACATTACATTACATTACATTACATTACATTACATTACATTACATTACATTACATTACATTACATTACATTACATTACATTACATTACATTACATTACATTACATTACATTACATTACATTACATTACATTACATTACATACATTACATTACATTACATTATATTATATTATATTATATTATATTATATTGTCGTTTGACTCTTCATCAACGGGCAATTTTTTTTAAAACAAACGCATTTATTATAACTTAGTTTTCCATTAATTTGTTTGTACGATATCCTTTCAACTTTTTTCAAAAAAGGAAGCCCATTTGATTATTATTCTTGATATGAATATGTTTTTATTATAGGCTTTACTGCCATATTAAGGTATAAATATATTATTTATAACTACAAATTAACAATATAATTAATGGATATTTTAATATTTCTGAAACAAATAATGCATTTTTTGATTAAAACAGTTTTTATCTTAAATAAAAAAGCAATTAACATCACTCCGTTAAGGACGGACGTATTGGACATCCACCGTAAAGATGTAAGACAGGTGATGTGTCACATCATTTTCGAAACCAATTCATATTTATAAATAGACTTCACGGTTAGATAATTTTGTTATATGATATAACATATTAAAATAAAATATCTTTAATTTAAAACCACGTTTTTTTCTATTCCTCGGTTCTTTCTAAATTAAATTTTTAGCATTTAAACGTTTGAGTTTCAAGGTGAAATTGACACACTGAACTATGAAACAAACGATAATTGGCGATGACAGTTTATGATTTTAAAAATTAATTTTACTTTTAACCTTACATAAACGTTTTTTATATATTTTGAAAATGACCATATTTTTATGAGATATTAAATTCCTACAATGAGGTAAATAACATGAGGTAAATAATTGTTTGAATCGCTCTTTGTTATGTTCTGAAATAAAATATTGCAATAATGAAATGTTAAAACGGGCCATGAGTTTTGACCTTCATCCAATCCATCATTCCATCCTCAAAGTTTTTTGTCAGCTGGAATTAAATGAATGTCTATAAGTTCAGGAATGAAAATTTTTGGAGCTTAATTTATTTTTTAGATAAATAACTTTTATTAATATATTTCATGTTATTGTAATAATTTACTGAATTTACATTAATAATATTTCATAATTTAGAGATATATTAATGATTAGTAAAAGGAAATAAGATCAATTATTTATATTTGGGGCATATTTTTGTCTTGAAGGAAGTCTTCATTGTTTTCCTAATTTTCCTTCTAAATATACTACTAATGCTATTATTGATAAATTTTAAAAAGTGCTTATTATTATTAAAATTATAGTTGTTTTTAATTAATATTGATACTACTATTACCATCCAACCAACAACCAAAGACTGTCCTTCTAAGTGTAAATCAAATAAAAGGAAATATCCACTCCTAATCTTTACTCGTATTTTATGAAAAACTGATTGAAGAGTTATGCCTTCGCATCGGATGTATGCCAGGCGTGGGACCTCGGAAAGCCTTCACTCCCTCGAAATCCGTCGTTAAAAATGGTTTTTCCATAAAAATCTCAAGCCCAGCACTCCTTCGTGGTTGTCTGACTGCTTGTCTCCATACATCTCCAGGGGAAGCCCAGGTTTCATTTCTTAACGAAGTTTACTGCTTTTTAGAGGAAAACCTTTTTGATGAATGACTCTTCAATAATGGAACACGTCTGTGAAAGGCTGCTGATGGTCATAGCTGCCTTTAGCAATCTGATATTGTTGTAATTGTTGTTGTTTTTTAACATCAGACAGTAAAACATACATAAACTACAAATGCACTTTCACAATGTCACAACAAAACTGATTGACTAAGGTGTTTACTTGATTACATGTTGCCGTTGTTTTGTTGTAATAATTTATGAATTCAACGTCGTCGATGATTAAGTATTCATATTTAAAGTGTTTAAAGCAGAAGACTACTCGTAATATGAGAATAATTGAACAAAAGATGAGATGTATATGTTATTATTATATACAAATATATATTTATTATAAATATTATATATATGTTATTATTGATGACACCAAATTGTAAACGTCCGTGACGAAGATGCTTCAAAATTTTGTTGGGAGTTGAGAAGCGTAACTCAATCAAGAACTCCTTCCTTAAGTTTATCCTTAAACTTCGGCATAAAATCTAATAAACTCCTGTTTGCCGACGATGAGTAGTCGTGCGATAGTGAAGGCAAATTTTGATGATGATGGTAACGATAGTAAAAGCAGTGGTGGGATGATGATGATGATGGGGATGATGATGATGATGATGATGATGATGATGGGGACGATGATGCCCCATTCATAAAAGAACATTAAATTGGTCATCATGCATTTATTTCATAAACAAAATACAGCGGAACCCACTTATCTCGACCTCGGTTAACTCGCCAACCCTATTAAGTCGACGCTTTTGAAGTGGATTTTTTTTTCTTTTTTTATTATTGAAACACAAAACCAGTAAAAGTTGGAACCGAAAGGAAAAAAAAGGAAAGACATAAGGGAAAAACTCCCGCTATCAGACGTCCTATTGCCATTGACGAATAATGTTGCGTTTCAATGTCCCAATAATGTAAGAAATACTAAGTAATATCAAGTAATGTACATGATTATTTAGAGTTAATAATAAAATGTTTTAGTGCTTTCTTAAAAGCGTAAAGGTTTGAAAGATTGGAGATATTACGTAGAACGGTAGAGTAAATCTTTGGTTCCATGCAAACAATACCACGAGAACCAGTAACAGATTTAGCAAAACCTGATCTATAATTGTTTGACGACCGAACAGAGTATGTATGTAAAGAGGATATTTGGAACCGCCAAAATCCCTCTTTATTTTATCATTTTCTCATCGGTTATGTCGATTTTACGTCGCCGAAACATAATACCTCGAGCACAAAAGACGGTCAAATTCGCCACTTTACATCAGTTATCTCGATCCCGTGACTAATCGCCGACTTTGAAGCGGAACCGCCAAATTCCCACGTTGTTGTAGCAACAATCGGTTACGTTAATTCCTTTATTTCGCCGAACCCAATTCACTCTTGCTGATTTTGTCTGAGGTGTAACACCCTATTCTGTTTATTTTTTTCGTTCTAAAATGTCTGGAAGTCTTAAGAGAAAACTGGATAATCAGTCAATAGAGAAAAAAATTTGAAATCATACTGCAGCCAGAAAAAGGAACAACACCAGCAGACCTTAGTGGTCAGCATGGCATTCCAGCAAATATCATTTCAGGATGGAAAATTAAGGTTGTTGATAAAGCAAGTGTTTTGTACAAGTCTATATTCGATCCGGTAAGAAAAAACATAGAATGGCTGAGCACAAAAATGTCGACGATGCAGTGCTTCAATGGTTCACAAATTCGAGAACAAAATTTCCCATCAATGATCCCTTCCTTATAGAGAAGGCGGACATCCTTGCTGCCAAGCTAGGACGTCCTGACTTTAAAGCAAGTCAGGAATGGCTGGATCGTTTCATAAAGAGGCACAACCATTGCCTTCAAAGCAATTTATAGAAAGAGCGCTGCAGATCAACATGAGCAAGTGGTTTCATGGCTCAACATTCAATTGCGCCAGTTTTGGATATCTATGAGAGAAACTTTTTAATTCTGATGAAACTAGGGTGTTTTGGAAATACAAGACTATGGCGTTTCAAGGGGAGGCTTGTCACGGTGGAAAAAATCAGAGGACCCACTTACTGTGCTAGTTTCCGCTAACATTGAAGGAAGCCAAAATCTCCCGCTCTACATAATAGGAAAATCCAAGAATCCCAGATGCATTAAGCAGACCAATGTTCTTCCATGCGATGACGATGGTCAACCAAGATCCTGGATCTATTCAGTGCATGGGACAAAAGTGGGACAGAAAGCAGAAAAAAGAATCATGGACAATTGTAAAGCTCATCCGAATGTTCCTGGTCTAAAGGCCATTAAGATATTTTACCTCCCACCTAACACAATAAGTAAGCTCCAACCTAAGCCTTTTGTAGTTAGAGAATATGTATGAACTGTTACCAGTATCAAATATCAATTAATGTTATGTAAAAAAAACCATTAAAAACATGTGCATGCACATTCTTATTTACTAAGTACGTAAAGAAATTGCAAGTACATGTTAATATACAGTCGTCATACTGATTTTCGGTTATCTCGACGCTTTTTGGCAAACCCCTAGGCCGGCGACATAACCGGGTTCGACTGTACTTTTCATTAAGACTCGGAATTTCTAGAACTTAATTTAGAAATCTTTTTAATCAAAGCTCATCCGATTTTTAACAATACTTTTTCGACAAATGACTGTGATGATGATGATGATAATCATCATAATTTTTAATGAATTATTTTGTATTCTGCTGATTCCTCAGTAATGTTGTTTGCACTATTTCTAAGACTTCAACGTAACCAATGAAAGTGCAGGATTTAGGACGATAACATTGGGTGATCCCCGAGTTGTGATCCTGTTGTCATGGCAGCACTAAACTTTACTTAATTCAAATCGAGATTACAAAATAAATTCTTCGAACTTTAAATTAAAAGCACTTTATGACCTCGCATTGACTATCGAAAATTCAAACAAGGACTCGTTTTGGAGTAACACAATCTACAATCAATCAAGATTCGAGATAAACTTCAGACTTGTTTTCGAAATGAATTTTTATTTTTAAATAATTTATTCAATAAACTAATTTTATCGAATAAATTAATTTTAAATAAATCTTAATAAAACGACCAGAAGAAATGGATATATCGCGCAAAACAACAACAATAAAATAAATATAAAAAGCGCATTTGCCGATAAAAACGGACAAAAACGCTCAACTGCACCAATTCTGCTCAGCTGACGTCATCAGATGTCACTTCGAAGGCAGAAAATCGATCCAAGAAATTATAAGCAAATAATTCGGTTGTTTTATTTTATTACATTCTATTTTACTTTTGCTCAGTTTAGTCTACTTTTATTTTCTATTTATTTGGAAATCATTTGGAAGAACGTCGAAGATGCAATTAAATTTTATGAAGTCCACGAGATTTCATTGCCAAAATAAACGTCTTATCCCATCTAAGGAATGATCATCTTCTTCAATGGAGCATCGACTTGTTCCGTGTAACACTAGCATTTGCAACAGCCTATAACGAGAATAAGTGCCTGTTAATCGGCAAAATACTTTCGGTTTCATTTCTAAAGTGAAATTTGCGATTTAATAATAAATTATCCGTTTGTTTTATCTCTGGATCGTAGCTCCCACTGTCGCCATCATCATCGTTACCGTCATCGTCGTCGTAGTCATAACCGTCGGCAACATCATCACTTTGTCAAAGATGAATTCATTAGCTCCCGTATAAATCCTGACTGATTCGAAAAAGATGACCATTCGACGTCAACTATGTCATCATCATAGTCATCATCGATCATCATAGTCATCATCGATCATCATAATCATCATCGATCATCATCGTCATCATCATCATCGCAATCAACGGAGCGTCTTGCTTGGTCACCTTAGATGCTAGCGTCATCATCATCATTATCATCACCATCTTCATCATCGAACTCATCCATCATCTTCGTCTTCGTCTGCATCATGACGTCATCATCAAAATTCAAATCATCCTCTCGTCGCCATCATCTTGTCGTCACAGACGGAGCTGTTGTCATGGCAACACCTGGAAGACGTAATCACGTTTGCATCTCAAAATCCTTCACTCAGGCGATCGCACGCGACGGAAGATGTTTCTCATGCTGCGCCGTCCCTCCGCTCAGCCTCCCTCTCTGACGACGACGCTGATGATGATGATGATGATGACGATGATGATGATGATGATGATGATGACGATGACGATGATGACGATGATGACGACGATGACGGTGACGATGACGATGATGACAGTGACAGTGACATCGATGATCATTGTGGCAGAACGGTTTCACGTCACTTGAAGATGGAGATTATTTTAATGAATTTGATTAGGCTAATGCGCGTCATACGCTTGATGAAAGTGGTCAAAAATGCCAGTCAGCAATCAAGTCAAACATTAAAACTGACATCACCACCATCATCATCATCATCATCATCGCCACCATCAAATTCAAGACCGTCATAACCACAACCTTTGCAATCACAGTTAATCACCGTCATAATCATCATCATCAACACCGTCCTATTGACGTTGACGTCTTCGCATCACCGTAATCATCATCATCATCATCATCATCATCAGTTTCAAACAATTAGCAACTAACGCTCGCTTTGTCAGCCATCTTTAATTGACATGAAACTCCTCCCACTTTTTGTGACGTCACATCTCGTGAAAAGTCTGCGAGATTATTATGAGGGCGAAACAGGGGTGCTTCAGTCCCCTGGTAACGGTTGCCATGGTAGGGCATCTGTCGGCTGGTTGCTAGGGACTGCTGATGGTTGGAATCGTTCATGACTTTATATCCGAAAATAGAATTATCGATTGAAATTTGTGACGTCAATGTCGATCAATCAGATTAATTAAGGGTTGAAGTTGTTGAGAATATTATGTTTCATAATTAATTATACATTTTTGAATATTATATTCGAGATGTTTAATGTTACAATGATTTATTGTATTAATAATTGTTCTTAATCTTAACATTACTTCGCGTCACTATCTAACTTTCTAAAGACTAAATATTATTTGTTATTAAATATTAGTATTATTATTACAAATTGTTTGTAATAAATTATTATTATTTGTAATAACAACTTCTCCACAAGGAGCTGACAAAAAAATAAATGGAACCAACGTCTGTCCGCAATGAGGCGGGTTTTCGCGTTGAATTGGCGCTCTTTTTATAGCCGCAGAAGGTGCGTGCAGACGACTGTAGAAGTGCCGCCAACTTCTTGTTAACGGCATCCGTTTTTCTCTGCCAGCGATCATTTCAGCGTGGAAAAAGCGATTTATTTTCCTGGCTTTCTGTGTGGATTTCCGGTTAATGTTCTCTCAGAGTGTTTCAGACTTGAAGAGCCGTTGAGAAGGTCTACGGTAGGTTTCGAACCCGTAGCCGTGAGGTTGGTTTCTTAGGACAGATTAGGATGTCAGGTGATGAGCTCTGGTTAAATGAAAACGGAACCATATCGTTTTGTTCTTACAAGTTTTAACTATTTCTCAGCAGCCTGAAGTAACAGGGAATGAACAGGAAACAAAATTAATAAATAAATTATTGATAATCGGATACCTTATTATCACCGACATCTCAATAATATTTTTTACTGAACAATAAGAACTGAGTAGTAAATATGTGTTTTATATAAAGCTTAGTATAAAATAATCAGCCATCATCATCATCATCGTCATCAACAACATCATCATCATCATCATCGTCATCAACAACATCATCATCATTATCACCAGCCGAACTCTCTGACCCCCTCCCAGTCTCTCTGGAATTCCTCAACAATTTCCATTTGATTCGGCACGACACCCCTGAAAACCTTTCTTCGACTCAGCATTTCCATTCTTCTTCAAATTTTCGTTCATCCATTTTCTATTCATCCATTCATCATTTCTTCTTTTTCTTCATTCATTCCTTTATTCATCCATCTATACATCCATCCATTTCTCCACGTCTTCATCTGTTGGGTACTCCATTCTCTACCCATCTGTTTTATCCAATATTCAGTCCAATATTTTCTACATCACCTTCTTCCTCCTCACCAGCCATCTTTCCTTCCCTAAGATTTACTCATCTTCATCGTCATCATCATCGTCATCGTCACCGTCATCATCATCATCATCCATCATCATCATCATCATCATCATCAGCATCATCATCATCATCATCATCATCATCATCATCATCATCATCATCATCATCATCATCATCATCATCATCATCATCATCATCATCATCATCATCATCATCATCATCATCATCATCATCATCATCAATCATCATCATCATCATCATCATCATCATCATCATCATCATCATCATCATCATCATCATCATCATCATCATCACCATCATCATCACCACCATCATCATCATCATCATCGACGTCGTCGTCATCATCAACGAGCCCACCACGATAAAATCATACAAGTATAAATCACACGTGGGCATTCAAAAGCACTCGCAAGTAACAAAACATAAGTTACAGCACGCGAATTAAAATTAAAATGTTTTCATCATTTTTGAATTTAAAAAACATGTTACTTATGCTCAAAATTTCGAAACGAAATAAAATAAATTAAATATGATCTTGGTTTTGTGCTTCACGATTGTGATGTTTGTGATGTTTGTGATGTGATGTTTCCATTCATGTTTGTTTACTAATAATATAAATTTAATTCCATAATAATAATAATAATAATAATAATAATAATTGTTTACTTGGAATCTATTTCTATGATTTATTTGTTTCGATACAAAAACAGAATCAATTTTCTGAAACTCATCCAAGTTGCAGAACAAGCAAGCATCATGATGAACTATTTAGGGCTCAATAACTGAGATAATATCTTCAAATTTTCCGCGTATTTTGCTGCTGAAAATAAATTTAGGAAATAATGAAAAAAAACTTATAAAATTAATTTCTTTGATAAGATTTTAAAAAGAAAGTAATGAAGTTACAAAATGTAATCACGTTACATCAATCACTAAATTACTCTCATTCTATTTTTTCCTGAGATTTTTTCCTTTTCTTCCACACTTCATTTCTTTGAGACGTTCAAATTAATTATTTTTATACAATTATTTGTTTTAATGTTAAAATTAAAAATTTTTTGTACCATTATTTGTTTTAATGTTCAAATTAATTATTTTGATACTATTATTTGTTTTTATGTTCATTATGTATATTCATTCAATAAATAGTAAATTGATAAATTTATTTTTACTTTCGAATTCGTTAATTGATTTTCAGAACTCTGAACGAAGAACCATGAATCACAAAAAAATCACAAATTCAGTATCCCAAGGGAATTTAATTCCCGTTATCTAGGAGATAACCTGTTACAACGTGACAAAATTACGGCGACACGTACGAAGGGGTCTTTACATAAATGAGAAATATAATATAATATAATATCTTTACATAAATGAGAAATATAATATAATATAATATCTTTACATAAATGAGAAATATAATATAATATAATATCTTTACATAAATGAGAAATATAATATAATATAATATCTTTACATAAATGATGAACTGAGATTGAAAAAATTCAATTGCCAACGACATGAGATAATTGACGACAACATTGAAAAATGAAGAAAACACGATAAAATCAACGAACACGTTACAATGAAAGATATTGGTTAATATGTTATATATTATTATATTATATATTATATATTATATATTATATATTATATATTATATATTATATATTATATATTATATATTATATATTATATATTATATTATATATTATATGTTATATATTATATATTATATATTACATATTATATATTATATATTATATATTATATATTATATATTATTATATATTGGCAGTGCTGTGGCAAACATTTTGAAACTATTATTTGTGTTAGTGTTCAAATTAATTATTTTGATACCATTATTTGTTTTAATCTTCAAATTAATTATTTTGAAACTATTATTCGTTTTAATGTTCAAATTAATTATTTTGATACTATTATTTGTTTTATTCTTCAAATTAATTATTTTGATACCATTATTTGTTTTAATCTTCAAATTAATTATTTTGAAACTATTATTTGTTTTAATGTTCAAATTAATTATTTTGATACCATTATTTTTTTTAATATTGTTTCAGTTGAAGTTTGTTCGTTTTTTACTGATCAATTTGAAGAGACTCTTGGAATCAAAAATATGATTTTCATTCAATTCCCTGAAAACAATTAAAGTTGATCATTTATTTTCTGCAGTCCTTTAGATTCTCAAATATCTGATGAAATATTTCCATGAAAAACGTTTTTAATAAATTTCTTACTCAGATAATTTGATAACTGGAAATTCCCGGAATTGTAAATAGTTTATTTTCAGGCTTAAATTGTTGTAGATATCGCATCATCATTTCATTTTTAATTTTACAAAAAGATTCCATCAAATTAAAGATCTTTAATTATTTGAAAAATGATAGCATTTAAAGCATTTAATTATTTGGTTGGGGTTGTTTAATCTACAAAAATCATTAAAAGCATTTATCAGCGCGGGTCATGGGGTTACATTGAAAATAAATATTTTCATTCGAGATTGGAAAATTTTATGAATACTTTTACTAATTTTGATGAAACATTTTTCGTTTTTATTCTAAATTTCTTGATTTGAGTGAAAATCATTTTATTTTGACACGAAATTCTCAACGCTTTGAAATCATCGAGAAATAATGGAAAAACTGAGGAAGACGACTACGATGATGACGATGATGTGAATAGATTAATTGAAAATCCGATTATCGGCACATTAGGATGGATGAGTCGCATTGGAATCGATATGTGGGTGGCTTTAAGTGCTTTTCTGCTTCCTTCGCACAGATGTTTCTCTTTGGCCTCTATATTTGGGGCTGGCTTCTTATGATAAAACGTTTTTATAAATCAATTTTTTGTAATGCAATTAAAATTATCTACAAATTGATCAAAATGATTTTATACAAAAAATGGTCAATTTTAGTTCACTTGCAGTGAAATGGAAAACTATGGAATAATTTCCAATGCTTCTTTGCAAAACTCAGTGGCGGTGTTCAAGAGTTATTTATTTTTGAGTGGATATACTAATTGAATGAATTAATAAATTTATTATTGCAGCGCAAATATATAAACATTGTATTTCATACAATTTAAGATTTACCTAGGAAATAGTAAAAACAGAAGGAGTTCGTAAAAAGAAGACCCATAACTCGGACTGGAAGTATTTTTTGCTGCTTGAAATTTATGAACACGAGTTGACAACTGGAAACATGTTTTAGTTTTGCAACTTCCGATGTGAGCTTTCAACAATTTCAACAATTTCAACAATTTCAACATTTTCAACATTTTCATACTCCCACGACAATCAAATGGTGTTTTGAAGACAATCTGATCACGCAAACGTCTGTCGTGAATTTCTAAAAGGAGCAAATTAATTAAATCGTAAACATCTGCTTAACTAAAATATTAAAATTAAATTGTAAACATCTGCTTAATTGAAATATTGTCAACTCTAATATTTTATAACATAATTTATGATCTAAGTAATAACAAACTAGTAATAACTAATAAATTATTGATTATCATTAACTGTGACAAGTAATCATTGACTTGTAATAAGTATTAATTTACTAGTAATAAGTAATAATTCACTTGCAATAAACAATCGTTAACTGATAATATGTTACCAAGAGGGGCAAGAGGACAAATACTCAATGCCCAGAAATGTTTTTGGTGCTCCTACGCTTCACACCCGGGTTTTTAAAAGCTTTTTTACTTTTCCAAACCCAAATTGACACAACATACGGACACAAAACTTCTCTTGGCTGTCCTGGTAATATGTTATAATACGTTATAATATGTTATAATACGGTATAATATGTTATAATACGTTATAATATGTTACAATACGTTATAATACGGTATAATATGTTATAATACGTTATAATATGTTACAATACGTTATAATACGGTATAATATGTTATAATACGTTATAATATGTTATAATACGGTATAATATGTTATAATACGGTATAATATGTTATAATACGTTATAATTGACTGACAATGCTCACAACTGGGCGTGAATTCTGTTGATTCATTTAAAGTTCATAAGTCAGATTACACAAAAAATTCATTTTCAATTTAACTTGAAAATAGAGAATTAAATGATGCGTTAGTTTATGGCTGTTGTTTGAAACAACATGTTTCTCAATCGAGTCAGCGATGGTCCTGCATCCTCTTGAAATGTCGTGTTGAAAATTAAAACTTTCGGATTGCTTTTGAAACATTATCATTAATTTCACAAAAAATAGTTTTCATTTTTCAGAAAAAAATACAAAAACGTTCTCAACATTTTGCAGGCGAACAACTCGAGCAATTATTCCTTAAACGACGTCGTTGTCGTCATCAGTCATGTCACCGACCCCTATTACCATGATAAACTTGAACTTCCATCTTGATAACTGTTTATAAATATTTGTTAAATATTTTTGCTGATAATTAGTACTATTATTATTCTTAGATCAATTAATAATAAATATAATTCTTCATTATTTTAATTGAAATTTGTTTACAGACCAACCGAGTATATGACCAACCGTGAAATGAGTGGATCAGTATCAGGAAAAAATTAAAGAGAAAGTTTGGAAACTCTTATCACTGAAGTAGGTTGAACTCGATGAACTCGGAGGTCAAAAAGGTCACAGACGAGTTTTTTATGGTTTTAAAAGAAAAGTTGCTGGTGGGTGGATGGATGAACGGACGGACGAACGGATGGATAGATGGATGGATGGATGGATGGATGGATGGATGAATGGATGGATGGATGGATGGATGGATGGATGGATGATGGATGGATGGATGGATGGATGGATGGATGGATGGATGGATGGATGGATGGATGGATGGATGGATGGATGGATGGATGGATGGATGGATGGATGGATGGATGGATGGATGGATGGATGGATGGATGGATGGATGGATGGATGAATGGATGGATGGATGGATAAAAGTCGATAAAAAAAGTTTATGGCCTAATAGAGGAGCATGAAGACATCCGTCACAATCTGTCTTCTGTTTAATTGACGCGAGGAGCAGGATGCCTCCCTTCCAAAAGATTTGAAGTCCCATTTGAAGTTCTCCCTTGAACACTTCAAGTCCTTATTCTCGATTGTTTCTCAAATTATTTGCTTTTTTAAATATTAAATTAATGAAATTAATTTTAATTGTAATTTAATGAAACTAATGAAATTAATTTCAATTTTAATTTAATTAATGAATTTAATTAAATAACCTATTTCTATAACACTAAATCCAAAATTTCAAAACCGACACACAATAGCATTTATCGACCAAGTGAATGAAACTGCCAAACATTTTTTGTTTAATTTAAAAACTTTATTATTAATTTAAAGTAAAAAATTACATTAAAAACATTAAAAAATATCCGTTGGAGAGGAGTTTTTATGAAACGCATAACGGATGGGAAATATGTGAAATATGTTAGCTAATCCTCCAATAATGAGACATTTTGTCTTTTGGGCATCATGACTTATAGTCTGTTTGTGAATCTTGGATTAGACATTATTGCCTTATTAATGCCTTTTACTTGTCGAACGAAATATCCTTAAATACCTTAAAAACTATTTTTGCAGTTAATAGCATTTAATTCTACAATTATTGTCACTAATATTTTATGTTTATCGAATTAAAAGAGTTGTTACAATGGCCGAACAATGTTTCAATTTACGAAACAAAAACTACAAAAATGTCGACTATTTTTTATTTTCAGAAAAACGAAAAAAAACCATCTTAATTAATTCATTAATGTTTTAATTTCGCTTGAAATGCTTCTAAATCACTGACTTATCTCCTCATAAGAACGTAAAACACAGACGAGAATCCTCTGAGAAATCACGAACCGAGTGGAATGGAGTCCTCCTTGCTTCGTAAGAGGAAATAAATCGAAACAAATCGCCGCTCGAACCATGAGGGCACCTGTCAACGCTGCTGATCACGTGGTCTAGTCGAGAAAAGGAGGAGTGATTGAAAGTAATTGTCGGCCCTCTTCCTCCATTCTCAATCTCTCTGCCTCCCTGTCTCGCCTTCTGTCCCTTTCTTGATCTTTGTCCATCTGTCTCTTTCTCTCTCCCGAGTCTTCTGTTTTTCCTCAGCCGATGTTTAAAGCCAATTCTTCAAATGTTTGTTATTTTGTCTGATTTTGTCCGAGCGCCACTTTTGCCATTCGATGATGGCCATGGAAAGCAATGGATTCGGAAGGCTAAATCAAAGGCTTATGTATTTGCAAGGTTTAACAACACTTTTTTCTAAACATTCTAAAATATTATCATAATTAATAAGCGATATTAGTCGAAATATTTTATCTCAACTTGCGATAAAATACATAAAAATGACATTTTAAATTTAAAACTTTTCAACTTGAACTTCGTCATGAATAAGCTTCAGAGTCATGGCAAATAATTTCCCCAGAGCGGGTTTCGAAGGCAGAGCCTCGTGATAACATGCTTCGTTATTTACATTTTCAAGTCATATTCATCATTGTTCGAGGACAATTTTTCAATCCACGATTGCTTTGTCCGGCATCAATCTCAATTAACTTGAACAATTTTGAGTGATTGCCTCGTAATTTTATATTTATTTATGTTTATTTCTATGGCGCCATAAGCCTCAGGGGCGCTCAACCATTTGTATTGCGCCTCATCCAAGGGGCGCTTTGTGGCGGTGCAAGTTGGGTCGCGAACACGACACGTAACGACCGTTGTTTTTACCGTCGTTCGCAGGCTCTGAGCCAACTTGCATGCCAATTAAATCACAATTGTTGCATAATTACAAAACCTCAGGCTGAAATGTCGAAGTTTCAAATCACTTTTCATCTTCTAACAAACATTCATGTGTTCCTATCGTTTGAAAGATTCCATATAAAATCACATTTTTGAAACTTCATTTATACGACAAAACAAATTTATTTATGCTAATGAAATATTCACAAACAAATACTCAATTTACCAGCGCAGTTTGAGCCAGTCACGAAGGACGGAACTGTCACGCACGACTGAACAAACGCAGACTCTGAGAAGCATTTAAAAGAAATCACGTGGCTAATAGTTGAGGCAGCCTTAGGGGAGAAATGTCGATGCATTTCAGCGGCGTAGAGAGCCACGGAGGCCATGAAGGCCATGATGGATGAGGGAGTTCGGAGGAATACGAGTCTCCGGTGGGCGATAATAACAAACAGAAATTTCCTCGACAAACATGTTGCTTTAAAAACTTCGTTGATGGAATCTCAATGAGTCGAGAAACTTTGGAGAAAAAATAAATTATTTTGTTGAATTGAATTTCTTTTTCTGAGTGACACTGGCCTTCGTGAGATATTGCTAACGAACTGTACAAGGTCGATTTGTATGAATATTTATAATTTAAATAATATTTTAGAACTCTGTGATAATAACTGTTTAGAACTTTAATTGTTAAACACTTTTAAATCCAGTTTATTGTAATATTCAAATCATCATTTCGGTGGATAGCAGTGCTGAGATGAATTTGAAAACGCAAATTGATTTAAAAAAAAAACAATGTTTTTCAATTTATTTCTAATTCACATCAACGAAAATATGGAAATATTTGTGAAACTTCGGTCAATTCGAAAATATTTTCGATAAAATTAGCAACAAATTTCTCAAAGCATTTTTTTCGTAAATAAGCACAATTCAACGTGAATTTATGTACGAGGACATGTAAGAGATTAATTTCTAATTACATCTTCGTACATTTATTTACTTTATAATAATATTATTAATTAAATAATTATAAATTCGACTTCATATACCACGTGTCTGCACATACAATTGATGTCATTGGCAAACTTCCGTGCGACGAGGTGGCCGAGTGGTTAAGGCGATGGACTGCTAATCCATTGGGGTCTCCCCGCGTGGGTTCGAATCCCATCCTCGTCGTTGTTGTGGATTTTTGAAAACGTTCTGTTGGACGAAGTGGTTTGTATTTTTTATAGAAAAAATAATTCCTTAAATAAAATAATATTTTATTAGACAAAAATTATGCTTCATGAGCTTCATTTTAGTCCTACAGTACTTGCTAGATTTAAAGCTATCGTAATTAATTATTAATGATAATTAAAAATGTAAATGTTTAATAAACAATATTGACTGTAATCCTAATAATAATAAACAACAACAATAATAATGACAATAATAATAATAATAAAATGTTACGTCGATATTTAATCGTCTCCTCCATCAATTGTAAAAGATAGCATCTCATGGTCATTCAACACTCCAACAAACAAAACGTTTCCATGGAAATCATTCCTCTCAGGATCTTCCAAGCATCCATCAAGTTGAAATTAATTAAAGACCGATATTTTTAATCAAAATATTTTTTCAATTACTTTGTTATATCATCCATGACAACTTAATATTCACATTAATGTTTATTAACCAATGACATAATTAATATTACGATTGTTGTTATTAAATTTAGATAATCATGTTTTTGCTGTAAATTATTTTATGTTATAACAATTTAACGAGTTGCTCAATGAATTTGAGATGCTCCAAACAATTGATTGTGAAGGTCACCGGGTGCACGACCTGACACGTGACCTTCATTTGATTTTTGCGTTATAAATTTCAATTATACAAATATCGGACCAAGAGTGCTTTTAATTAACTGCATTCAATTGTAGACATTTTAATTTGCCTTTTTATTTTTTATTATTTTTAAAGATTTTCACAATTTCAAAAGTTAGCGAATTCTATTGAATAATCCAAATTCTTTTCAGCATTTGTTTAAAATAGATTTTTTAGTTTTTTTGGAAATATATTCTATAAAAAACAAATATTGTTTCATTCAAAATCCGGAACACAAATGTTTGTTTCCTGTTTTTTTCCAAAAAATCCTCACTTTCGATTTGTTTTGTTCTGTTTATGTTTTTTTTTTACGTGGAAACAAAATCCAAGGAATCGAATAACTAAGCAAATCTCAGATATTTTAAATCAAGAATTTAAAACAACAATTTACAAGAATAAAGAATTTTTCTTTAAAAAGTTCTCGGAAAGCAAATATTTTATTAATTCATTGATTTGTTTTCACCAAATTTATTGTTCAAAATTTTTGTTCAAATAAGAAGTGGAGGGCAATTTTTTTTACAGAAAACGATGAACAAGTTGATGAATATTTTGCACTCACTCCACAGGTCAGCGACGGTTTTTGCAAAACAATAAACATCTTTATGCGAACAACAAAGTTACTGAAAGTAAAAACATAAAAAATTAAAATTCAGTTCACCATAATTGCATGGATACAATATAATTATTATTACATAATATAATTATAATTAATATTAATGAAATCATTGATGTCTTCAACATACTCAACAATACCTTCCTAGCTTCAGTAGGATAATGGAGACTATAAAGAATTATTTAATATTATATATATGACCTAATAATATCATATGTAATCATAAACCATTTGAATCCTTAATTACTTAATTGATGTGTTTACTTTAAAAAAGAAAGCAAATCTTCAGAAAGAATTTCTTAAAGCAGTTCTTGTTATTGACGATGCAATCTGATATTCGTTTTTGTTCAGTTAAGCTTATTTATTACGGATATTATTTGATAAATAAATTAATAAAACTTTCTACGAACTGCAAGATGGTTTGAATATCGTCGAAGTAATGAATTAACGAAGTAATGAAATAATGAAGTAATGAAATAATGAAGTAATGACTGATAAGCGATTAAATTGAACTCCACGCAATCTCCAAAGCATCAAAACACTTCAAAGATGAACCGAGCAACAATACTTGGAATTCAAATGAACCGAAAAATGCTGAGAATTTTCAATCAAAATTGTGACTGTTTCTCATGCGAGAGGAAAGGTTGATGAATAGCAATTGCCTTTCGAATATTAATTACCTGTTTGAATATTAATGATCTAATTGAATAGGAATTAATTAACCTCTTAAACATCACTTACCTGTTTAATTAACAATGACCTGTTTGTTTATAATTAGTTAACAATTACCGCCCGTTCAGGTCAACTACTCTTGAAAAAGTCAAGGAGCTAACGAAAGCTTCAGTTGAGAAATTTCGAATTTAATTAATCTATCAATTAAATATCACGACTAAAATAATTCAAAGCATTTCGAATAATTAAAAAAAGACAAAATCAAATTTGTATTTTAACTACAAAATTAAAATAAAAGCTTCTTATTGCTAATGTTTCAGTAAAGGAAGTAATAAAGTAAAGGTAATAATAAAAATTATCATAAGTTGATGAATGTTTAACAACAACATGAAGAGATTTTTAAGTGAAGATAAAAGTTATTTTTAAACAGCTGTCTCGACTTGATGGGACATGGTGTAGAATATCAAGGACCTATTTCACTATTTGTCTTCACTTGTGTTTAGAGTTTCTGTTTTGAACAGTTTCTATGATAGGTCCCCACTTGAAGTTATTTTTGTGATTTACTTTTTTTTATCTTGTTCTTTTTATGATTTGTTGTTGTTACCACTTACATTATTGCCTTTGTGGTTATTATTATTATCGTCATTGTTAAAATCTATATACATTGAATTTTTATCTTATTTTATTATTATTATTATTATTATATTATTATTATTATTATTATTATATTATTATTATTATTATTATTATTATTATTATTATTATTATTATTATTATTATTATTATTATTATTATTATTATTATTATTATTATTATTATTATTATTATTATTATTATTATTATTATTATTATTATTATTATTAATTTTATTAAATTTTATTAAATTTTATCTATAAACAGTGTCAAGTCAGTGAGTGAGAGTTAGTTATTATATAAGGATCACCTTATTATATCGATGATGATGACGATCTATTGATTATTAGGGCATTGTTTATATTGACGACATTAATATATTTACATTTATGTATTTTACATATTTAAATATATATATATATAGTAAATATATACATATGTATGTATGTATATTACAAATTTTAATTAGATACATTTATTTTATTTATTTATTTATTATTTATTTTCAAAATTGGTCAAAGGGCCTTTAAAGGCTTCTAACAAGACCAACAAGCAACTCTCAAGCAAAATCAAGAAAACAAAGGCAAGCGACAAAACAGGAGAAGCAGGAAAAAAGCGAATAACAAAAAGAAAAATTATCATACATGTATATTTAGTTTCAAACAATCAAAAACCGAGAGAGGTCCGCATGCTCAATCAAGCATTTGAACCGTGAAAAAGTATCGGCCGACACTATCTCCTCAGTAAGTGAATTCCAGACCTTTGCCACACGATTGACAAACGAAAACTTTGTGGCGTGTATTTTGCAAGTGTCTAGTTTCAGTCTGAGGGTGTGACCACGTGTTGCGTGGTATTGAGAAAATTTGAAGGAGTTCCGGAGGTCCGTGTTGACAAATCCATGAATTATTTTATATAGGAGACATAGGTCTAACATCAGACGTCTACGTTCTTCAAGTGTAAGGGAGTCCGAGAAGTTTGAGTCTGGTTAGGTATTTTAAGATATATTGATGGTGTCGGATTGATGGAATAAATTTTGTAAATCATTTTTGTACTGATTCGATATTTTTGATCAAGTATTTATGACGGGGGTTTCAAACTTGTGAGCAGTATTCGAGTAGTGGTCTGACATAAGAACAAAATGCCTTTGCAAGGATGGTCCTGTCTTTAGAAGTAAAAGAAAGATTTAGCAGGCGGGATCTTACGGATGCTTTCTGTACGGCCTTTTTAATATGAGAAGCAAATGTGAGACCTCCATCGACGTATACTCCGAGATCTCTTATTAGAGCAAACTGTGTTAGTTGCTGGTTATTTATGAAATACTGTGGTAGTTGGCAGTATTTTTTGAAACGATTGCGGACACAAATTGAAGAGCATTTGTCTGGTGCCAATCTCAGCTGCCATCTGTTAGCAATCGTTTCCGGATCGGAAGTGAGTGAGTTGTCCTTGCATTTAATTTCGGTAAACGAGCTTTGATTAAAGAGTTTTCTATTGACATATTTGTAGAATCCATTCAGGCTATTGCTCTTTATCAGATCAAGCTCGGTTTGCACCTGCCTTTGTTTAATCAGTTGATTGGCTTTTTTCCCAAATCGTTTGCATGTGATTAGATCATTTTCGGTTCCTGTCTCTGGGAAGTCGACACTTCTGGATGTTGGGTTTACTTTCAGATGGAACAAATCTGCCAGACAGATCAGTAATAATTTCTTTAAACATGTTCCAGCGCTCATCTGCAGAAAAACAATTCTGAAAAATCCTATTCCAGTTGAGACAAGAAAATTGTTCAAAATTTCATAGTTTGCTTTGTTGTAGTTTTTTTGGGCAGAATTTGTTTTATAGGTGGAGTTATTTTGCAGTTAAGTGTGAATGTAATAACTGTGTGGTCACTCGTTTTGAGGGGGCCGACATCATTCGTCGTAGTTACCAGTGATTTGTCGTTTGAGAAAATAAGGTCGAGGATGTTGTTCTTTCTAGTTGGAAATTGCACAAATTGACTGAGTCTAAATTCATTTATGAAATCCATAAAAACGTTATAAATTTGGTTGTTAGGTATGTTTTAGCAAGTCCAATCAATGTCAGATAAGTTGAAATCGCCGAGAAAGATCAAATGGTGTTTGGTGGAGCACAATCCTTTCAGACATGCAATAGAGTCAACAGCATATTTGAGAGAGTCTGGGCCAAGACCACAACTTCTATGATAAGCAATTAGCCGGCACATCCCATTCTGAAGCAATAAATCCACACAGACTATTTCGACATGTTTGAATTCAGGTGGAATTGTGACAGACCTGTATGAAATACTACTTCGAACGATGATTGCAACGCCGCCGCCCCTGGTTGGTCTGTCCCAACAAACAATATCAAAATAAGGAGGCACAATCAAAGCATTTTGGGAAAGCCATGTCTCGACAATACAAAAATTATCTAACTGAAATTCTTCTAAGAACAACACGGTTTCTATAACTTTGTTAAGGAGACTCCATGCATTGGTAGTAGCCCCAAAAGGGCTGATGAAGTATAGAGGAAGAAGGTAGAGGGTGTCTGGGTCCAGCAGCTTCTTTCTTCTCACGTCGCTAACATCTTCTCTCGTATTCAAGTCCTGCTTGTTGTTTTGTAAGGTCGCGATTGATGAAGCACTTACGAGCAAGAGGATCTGACAATGAGCGTAGTAAAACACTTGACATCAAAATTTCCTCCACCTCAGGAAAAGAGCTGACAGTAACACAGATCTTTGACTCAGAGTTTCTGGAATGTAAACGTCTGGTTGCTAAGATCTTCGGCTTCACTGCCAAATTCTTGACGCAAAACTCCGCCACCAACTCCTTATCATCAATCTGGGGGTCTCTTTGTTGACCCGAAATGACAAGGGTCCTCTCTCGTCTTTTTCTATCTTCTCTTCCTCCTCTAGTCTCAGAGAACGAGTCATGACTATTGCTTTGCTCAGTCTTAAAGGCTGTTGACTCCTATTTCAGGCTTATCTCGTTTATTTTTTCTTCAAGTCTGTCAAGTCTTAATAAGCATCTATCGAACATCATTTATAACGAGTCTGCTATTGTCTTAGCAGATTCAGTTGTAGCCATACTGACTTTTAACGCCGATTCCACGACAACATTTGTCACCTCAGACATCTGTTTGAGGGTGGCAGTGAGCATGAGTTGTATATTCTCAGTGTTTCTCTCCAAAACTTTCTGTAAAATTATTTCGAGGCCATCCTTAGTGAATGATTGAGAGTCTAAATTTTAAATTCTAAATTTTTGACATTCTTCGATATTTGCGATACAGTTTACCGAGTTGATAAGTATTCGAAAATGTTAATATTTGGAATTATTTTTAACTAATGAAACGCACTGGTATTAATAATCCATAACAATTTATCGATACTCGCCTCTCGTTTACAGAAATTGCTCGGTCCCAGTCCCTAGAGAGGTGATATTATTATATCTGTTATTATGATGATATTAATACTTTTGCGATTATGCAACCACGACAACCACGACCTTGTGATGTTGATCGATGTGCGATGAATATAAACGTTTAAAAAAACCGATCCTGAAAAAGCATCAGTGTTGCCTTCCATTGTTCGAACGTGTTTGTTAGGAAACTCCTCAGGGTTAAAGCGATCCTTCAAAATTGAAGTCGTAAATGATAAATTCAATGTCAAATTAATAATCGTATTACATTTTACAGCCATCAAACATGACACAACGTGTCCTAAGACCTAGTAATAAGTTTAAGTTGCGTTTTAAAGTTATGTAATAACGCTTTGAGAGACAATGCTAATAATAGTAATAATGAAAATATCATATTAACATATAAAATGTAATAATTATCCTATTTACATTTCTGTCATTACACAATCAATTATGAATCTGTACAATAAACCACTTCAGGTGGTTAAGCAACCAGGTAGGCATGACTAATCCCTCCTTCCGTTGAGCATTCATGCAGCAGTCAGTCTCTGCCATCCTTGAGGACGAACTTGTTCAAACAAGCAGGTCACTCGCTCAGCAAATGACCTCAAAATCCTCGTTTAAAATGCCTCTGACCTACTAAAAGTTTAGACTACGAACTTTCTGATGAAATTAGGTTTCACCTCCAGTAAGCCGATACATGCACCGATGTAGGTTGAGCAAGGAGATTGGTTCCTAGTTTGACATAGTTTTACTCTCGACCAATGAGGAGCCAGAGGCGCCGCTAACACGTGGTGATCACGCACGTCGGGCTAGACAAGTCATGGTTTGTTTGAGTTAGTGCGCGTGAACAACAAAGAATTGCATGCATGTCTGGTTGTATATATAACCATTTCAAGACTAAGGTGTCCATCGTCATGATAACCTGGTAGTTTTGGATTTTGAGGTTGAGTTGGATTTTCTAAGTTACTTTTTAAATGATCATTTATTTTGAAGCTCTTTTAAGTTTGCCGTTGATGCTGCCGAGCTAATTGTGCTGCTTTTATAAAGTGATGAGAGTTTGTGATGTTTCACATTCTTTCCCCCCAAAGTTATCTTGCTGATGCGCCGCCACTTTGAAATGTTTGAGATGCTGACCATCTGTGAGAGGATGAGAATTTCTCTCTCCTGAGTGCAAAATTGATTTCAGAGCATTGAAAGTGAAGAGTTTGTTTCGTAGCATTGAACTTAATTTTAAAGGCCGAATTTGTTGCTTTTAATTATCACAAATTATACGATTAAATTTTCTAACAGTTCCATGATGTAAATTTCAGGATTACAGCGAAGGTCTTCAATTGAAAAGAAAAGATGCTGAACTTTGAAAGAATCGCAGCAGCTCCGATGGGAATCAAAAGCAGATATGATATGGAATTTGATAATTATCTCTATTCCACCAGTCCCCCGATGTTCAGCATGGCCAGTATGCTCATTCCACAGAAAATCGACTACTTCTCGGGAGAGTTGTTTAGTCAGAGTCCACCTCGGGAAATCCTCCATGAAACGAAAGTTTCATATGCAAATGCACCTTCAAAACCGTGCGTCGAGCAGAGGGAAAAGACAGTAAAAAATCAAAGGAAAGTTTTCTTTGCCGACGAGATTGGCAAACAGCTGATAGAAGTTCGAGCCTTTTCACAAGAAGATGCAGGTTTCTTGACAGTCAACGATGTCAGGGAATTCCACAGAGGGACGACGTTGAACGGAACCAAAAGTCTCTTCGACATTTGTCCCTCTCTCAAGATCATCCTCCCCAAATTCAAAGATTTGCTCCCGTTCTACAAACCTCACTTCCTTCAACCAGTCTCTAACTTCATGTCCGTAACGGAAAAACTAGAGAAGAATTGTCTCAGTTTGGAGTACGCCAATTTGACGAACGACGAGAAGACCCGAATACCGACTCTAACCGGCAAATTATTAGTCAAAAGTCAGGGCATTGAGAAGGTCTTTCTCAGATGCACTTGTAACAACTGGAAGACTCACGTCGATGTCGAGGCAAAGCGCGTAGTGGGAAAATTGTCGGGAGATTACGAAAGGTTCACATTTTCCATCGAACTCTTCCGCCTCAGCTTCCTGTCGCATGAGAAAAATGAAGATAATTATGGCAACAAATATCCCGATTCCGTGGAGTTTGCAGTTTGCTGTCAGTGCTCATCAGATCTTCAGTTCTGGGACAACAACTTTGGCAGCAATTACAAGCTTTCACGTCAATACGAGTAAAGTGTTGACGATGAATAGTTTTTTCAATGTTTCGCATAATATTTTTGCAATATTTTTCGTATAATTTTGACATTATCGACTAATATGACTTTGGCGAAACCGTTGTTGCAAGGATAGGATAGTAATTTATTGATTTTATTTTCAACGCGGATTGTATTAATGAGAAAGTATTGTTTGTACATTCACGAGATGGATTCTTATACATATCATCAATGCGCCGTGTACAAATTCTATTTTTGTGTACAGAGTTCTTATCATCTGATTTGATAACATCACCTGGATCGATGTTGTTTTATAATGCAGCTACAAATAAAACATAACACAATATAGCAATGTCTTTCGATTGTTGCGATTTCATGCTCTTTGAATTCAGAGCCATGAAAGCGTGCATTTAGTATTAAATACTTTACTTAACACTACAGCATTCTTATATCTAAAGTCTGGTAAGACTCGTAAGACGGAATTGGAATTCGCAAGAATATGACTAATCGTTTCTGAAAACTTGGATCATGGATGCGAATAAAAATGAATTCTCAACTAATTCTGACTAAAAGTTTCACATCCGCAGAGAAATCTAGGAAGTAGACCGCGTCCTCCAAAATGATTCTAGGACTACATTACGTTTAACAGGAGCGTGGTTATAAAGCTCAACCATACGAATTTTTTGATTCATTCACATGTCCTCAAAAAGCGGACACAGCTTGGTAAACAAGTTTAAAATTTAAACATAAGCGAAGTGCTCAATTCATTCCTCCGCTCGATTACCGTTTTATTACTTCATAAAAAAGAATTTTTTGCTTCAATTAGTTGTGCGTATTTATTTAGAAACAAATGATCATTAAATGCTTGTTTTCGTTCGCCTATTTTTTCCAAACAGGAAATTTCAGGAAGCGACTTTCTCTTTAGTACAGTACTTTTAGTACTTTTCTCTTTAGTTTCATCTTAATCTTATTACTTCATATTAGTCCTCTACATTCGAAGAGGCCTCTTAGAATGAACGGAATAAAGCCAAGGTTTCTAAATTTAAAAATCTTTATCACGCATTTGTCGAGTGGAGAATTAAAAAGCTAGCCAAAATAAAGTCAAGTTACGAAGTCCTAACACTTGAATTCGGTGTGAAGTACAACAATTTGGATGCGATTGTTTTTACAGCAACTTTTCATCTGTTACGATCTATTTCCGTCTCTTCACTACCAGTATCTTCGTCATCATCATCTTCATTACAATCCTAATGGTCGAAGATGCTATTTTTTATTAATGCAATAATGCTATTTATAGCATGTAACACTTATTACATTATTATACTATGTATGTATTATATTATTATACTACGCAGATGTAAAGATATTCTTGGGCAAAGAAGACATTCAATTTTTTGTCCTGTTTCAAGGATTCCATCCATCAAGGACCAATCCTTTCCACTTTATGAAACATTGCATCATCCTTTCAAAGTAAAAACGCTTGTTTATTCGTGACTTCAGAATGATAGTCACAGAAGAGAGGGAATCTTTATCTCAAGATCAGCGAACAGTTTATTCACTCTACAAATAACCAACCGAAGGTTACGCTTTTTACTGAAAACTGTCAATAAGGATCGATGTTCTAAAATGTAGCGTCAATGCTCTATCAATTTAAAATCTAAATTAGATTATTTAGAATCTAAATCGATGGGATTTGAATTCACTTTCAGACGCTATTATGTCATTTTATCAGGGTTCATCCAGAACCCTTTGGCGAAGGGGGAAGGGTCAATGTGTTGGCAAAATAAAAATATCTTATGAACGAATCTGTGAGTTTATTGTGTAACGGCTTTGATAAAAGTGGGCCAAGCAGTTGTTTAATGGAGATCATTATATGAATTATAATTTGGATATAATTTTATTAATATTATTGTCAAATTACATCAACTCCAAATTGAAATTGCTTCTTGGGATCTGAAATTTGTGGTTATGACAGATGGTTACATAGTCAGAACATTTGTTTGGATTCCCTTCTGATTCATGGAAAGATCGATTTCTCATTTCGCCACTTGGAAAGGAGCAAAGGAAGCTTTCTACTGCTGTATATTATTTTGTTAATAAAATAATATTTTATTACAAAATGTGACCATTACGGAATATTGTTTGATTTATTGTGTTTTGGTTAGTATAGAAGTGAAAGTATGCAAACATTGAGTTTTAATGAACATAGTTCCACAATTTCATATATTAATTGAATATTTCTGTAAACAATATTTTCGGCATTAACAGTCGTTAACAATATTTTTGTTTTAATTACGTTTTATGACTCTTTTTAAGCCTTCCAGTTCAAGACAAAATCAAATTTGAAAATTAAAAAAAAATCGTCCCATAAAAACTTTAATCCTGAGGTCCACATGTACAAATTGCAAATGCAAAAAAATTAAATTAGTGTCGAATTTGTTTATTAATGCAGGAACTTATTTTTTTTTATTATTATTTTTATTCTTTCGATCCTAAAGAGATTGAAAATGAGAACAAAGCAGACTGAATGAGAAAATAAATTTAAACCAGTTTCGTATATTTTTATGTGAAGTGTTTTCTTTGGATTTTTTCTGATGTTCGGCCCACAAATGTCCTCTAATTCAGGGACCTGAGCGTTAACCCCTTAATGATCTTCAGGTTATTTATCTCTGTGGTTATCACTGTCTTCTTTACATTCGTCCTTTAGTCAGATAATTGAAAAGCATAACTGAAATAAGTTAATGAAAAGATTTTTGTTTTTATGTACTTAATAAATTAATAATTATATTTTTGTAGTAAACAAAGAAAGCTAATAATTTCATAATTATATGAAAATAATAATCTTGAAAATGTGGACCCTGAGTTGTTATTTGGGGTTATTTCTGGTTGATTGATAACAAAAATGAATGTGTTTATTGAAGAATCAATCATGATTGATTATCATGTGTGTAGCCATGGGGAGAGGACAGGAGGCGAATTTTCCCCTGTCAGTTTGCCTCTTTATATTTTTATAAATCCGCATAATCCATAAATAGTATAAATAATAATTTATACAATTATTTATTAATGATCGTAGCACAGCTACAGTAAATTAAGAGAACTTCCGACATCAATTTTTAATACATATTTAAGTTTCACTGACGAAATTAAAAGTTTCTTAGCAAGAGTCGTAAATTTGGAGGGGGCAGATGGTTTTAGACTTAGACGCAAAAAAAGTCATCTCCTCATATTTTACGAGGGTTTGCTGAAAAAGCTACTTATTACTTTTTGGAAAAAGCTGAAATGTCCTTGTTCTTACCTTTCCTTATATGTTTTAGTGTATCCTTAATTGCCTCCTGCTAACCATACTTTACTATTGTAATATTTATAATATGTATAATATATATCCATATATAATAACTATAATATTTATTTACATGTAAAATAAACTTTACATATAAAATAATTATGTACATATTACAAAATTGCCTCTATGTAGACCAAATTACAAAATCTTGGCTGCTCAACTTCAAAATGTTATTTTATAGTTTTCTGACATTCGGTCCACAAATGTCCACTAATTCAGAGACGAAAGTCATTTTCACCTCTTTATCAATATATCAACGTCTTCATTACATTCAGATCAATTAAATATCTAAATGCGCAATTGAAATAAATGACTGCAAATTATTATTGTGTTTATTTATTTATATAATTAATACAGTACTTGTAACAGTATCAATAAAATTATCATAATGCTTAAAAATAATAATCTTGAAAATGTGGACCTTCAGTTGTTATGTATGGACATATTCTTTGTCGCGGATCGAGACCAAAAGTGTTTGTCGATGTTTCGTGATTTATGATAATTTAACGTTTCGAAGGTTCTGACTTGCTTCATCGAGGTCCCCTTTCGAAATCATGTCAGATGACGACGCTTATTCAGATCGTCGTAGTTATGTTATTTTAGATGTTACAATAACACGTGTTAGGATGCGCATTTTGGCCGAATGGGTTGCATTCCTTCGGTAGTAATGGAAACAGATTGAATGTGTTTCGTTTGGATTTGGAAAGCTGAGTTATAAGGAAAGATTAAGTAGCTAACTACTCCAGAAAAGAGAGGCAGAGGGGACCTCATCGAGGCCTTCAAGATCTTATAGGGAAGAGAAGGACTTTTGGGTAAGCAGTTTTTCGAAGACACCAAAAGTGCTTCTACTAGAAGGCACGATTATAAATTACATAGGAAGACTTTGGAACACTTAAAAAATAATTACTTTAGCACGAAGGAATAAATTAGATAAGAAAACCATCCATGAAGATACGGTAGATAAATTTACGATGTACCTAAGTAAATTTGAATATTCGAGTTACAAAGAGTGGTTACTATACAGATCCCAGCCTTTTTAACCATTATAAATAATTGTTATTTAATGTGTTCGCAACCCAGCCTGCACCTTATGTAGAGGCACTATACAAACTGGTGATCGATTAAAAAGGGCACATCGTATTGACATACATAAACCTTGCAAAATATCGTCTAATTGCAACGTGGAAACATTTCACAAATAGCTGAATTAAAATTTGTCAGTTATTGATCGTATCTGTCATTACGCTGGTTTGACTATTTTGATGTGTCAATTTAAATCAATAATTATCAATATAACTTCTTAATTTTATTTACACAATTTTTTAAAACGACAAGACATTACTCATGAAGAAATTATTCAAATATCAAAAACTCTTAAGCAATCCCACGTCTCGGGCTATGATCAGATCAATCCAGCCCTTGCGAGACTGTCAATACCTGGGATTGCCCAGATCATCGCTGCACTTATCAACTGCTCGTTCTGCTCCGGTATCTTCCCCGATGACTTAAAAATTGCCAAAGTTATTCCACTGCATAAATCAGACTCCAAGGAAAACATCGCTAATTATCGGCTCATATCTGTTCTTCCGTACTTCTCCAAATATTTTGAGAACAAATATATAATAGAACAATTTCTTTCCCGGAAAAACATTTAATTATAAAAAATAATCAATTCGGCTTTCGACAAAACCACTCAACATACATGCCAATCGCACTTCTCCAAACGAAAATCCACGAAGCTCCTCTTGGTGGCCCGTCGCCCCCCCCCCTCTTAATCCGGAACTGTTCAAAATAACACTATTCTCTGAATCTCAAATCCAAATCTTCAAATTAAAACAAATTAGATCTTTGTGGAATTTTACTTATTCTTTTTTTGAGTGCAGAAATTGTGACTTAAGAATGCAAATTCAAATGTTTAGTTGGGATGAATTTATGCATTTGTTAATTTCCTGTATTAGATTGTAAAGATTTCAACGTGACAGGAAACAAAAAGAACGAGTCTAACAATAACAAAGTTATTGCGTGATGGTTTTGATAAAATTAAATTACGGCTCGGAACAAAATTATAAACTAAGGAAGAAAATTATACAAATAATATAAATTATGACATTGTGTTAATAATAATATATTGAATTATTTTTTTTTTATTCATATTATTGACAAATTACATCAACTCCGAATAGAAATTGCTTCGTTAAAACTGAAAGTTAAGGAATGAAAGGAAAGAGAGATGACAGTTACACAAACACAACATTTTTGAAGCTTCCCTGATGATTCAACATTCAAGATTGATTTGCCCTTTCGCTTCTTTGGAAAGTATCAAATAAAACTTAAAATTATATGATTCTAATACATTACAAAAAGTATTGTGAGATAATTATATTATTAAAATATTATTATTATCAAAAACGATTTACGTATTCTGAATAAATTAGAAATGGGGACCCGTCATAACAGCCCGGCGATAAAATAGCCCCGACAAAACAGCCCCGACAAAACAGCCCCGTCAAAATAGCCCGCGTCAAATAGCCCAGGACAAAATAGCCCCGACAAAACACCCCCGACAAAACACCCCCGTCATTATAGCCCAAGACAAAATAGCCCCGTCAATGTATTTAAAAAAATTTTGAGTTGAATACATTAACCGATAACTGGTTCCAAATTTAATTCGAAATTAGTGGTTTGAAGATTTATCGTCTAAAATATTATTAGGATTCCGTCTACTTCCTCACTTTACATGGACTTTTCAAGTTGGTATTTAATATAAATTATCCTCACCATCACGTCATGTGGACATGTAACAAATCTACAAAGAACCACTTCTACCGCTATTTTGACGGGGCTATTTTGTCCTGGGCTATTTTGTCGCCGGGGTATACCGACGGGGTCGTTTTGACGGGGCTATTTTGTAGGTTGGCTGTTATGAAATGAAATCATAGAATTCGCCAAGTATTTGAGTCGATCACCGTAGAGCCTTATTAATTTTAATTCTGTAGATGTTAGTTTTTTTTAAATTCCTGTTATGAAGTTTCAGAATTCAATCCAAGTTCAAATTTGTAAATTATAATTGCTTAAAAAACTCAATCGGTGTGAGGCAATGCTGAGGTGCACAAATACAAATTACGAATGCAAAGGAATAAAATTAATATAGAATTTGTTTATTTAATGCAGGAATGTGTTTTTTTCAAATAATTTTTTAAATAATTTAAACGTTTTGGTAACTTTGTGGCGCGAAAATTTTACTTTTCATTTGTCTTATATTTGGCCCACAAATACAGAGAGTTGAGTCTATATTAAATTTGGTGCCTTTCATCATCGATATCAACGTCTTCTGCACAGTCACTTTTCAATCAGATAATTAATAAACATAATAAAAATAAATAACTATAGATATTGTGTTTTACCTAATTATTCAATTAATTATGGCAATAATATTAATATTGTCGTAATCAAAGATAGATAGTGATGTCTTAAAAATAATGATCCTTAAAAAGTAAACTTCAATAGGAAGGTAGATATCTTTGTTGTGGATCTGGAATAAAAATAAATATCTGTAGAAGAAATCATGATTGATAATAAAAGCCCCCTTTTCGAAGAAATGTCAGCTAATGACTTTTATTCATAGCAATCATCGAGGTTATGTTACTTTAGATGTTATAAATCCGTGTTTGGCAGAATGGGTTGCGTTCCTTCTTGCAGCGGTACTAGCAACAGTCGTAATGCGTCTTGTTCGCAATCCAGTCTTCATCACCAGATCGCCCCTGGGTTGGGGTGCTGTATAAATTGCGGATCGATTAAAAAGTGCGGTAGATCCAGCTCCAGATCTAGCTATTTGCCATTGGGTAGTCATCATTTTCCAGTTTTTCTAGGTCCTCCAGCGGATGTAAAGCTATTTTGTGAATTAGGGGTGCCTCGGCTGGTCCTGACTACTTCGGCTCATTGACGCGGTATTGCAGTGCAACCGGGAACGGCTTTGAAGTTGAGCAGGTTAGTTGAACAGAAAGTGATTTTCTTGCGTCCGCATATTCTAATCATATTCTAAGACTGAAATGGTAAAGACTTCAATGACTCTTACCCAATCATCTAGCAAAGTAACAGACGTTAATAAACAATTAATTCATTAATTGATTTATAAGTTTCTCCACATCCTATTGGGATGTAAGGATTATAAGATAAACAAACAATCGGATAATTGCGTTATTGAAACATACTTCAAAGAGCTGAATAAAAAATTGTCATTGCGCTCCACTGAATCGGGACGATTTGGAATTGCCAATTTAAACGAACAAATATAAATATAACTTTACTTTCGATGTAACTTTTATTTCCAACAAAGTTTACTTTGCACAAATATGAATTATTTTATTTATTTATTTATTTATTTATTAGAGAACATCTTCTCTAGCCAGAGCAGCATTCTGTCGTGAGAATTCAAAAGCATCGATGTCGTTGGTTAAAATTAAATTTATGACATTTATTTTTTTAAACGATAAACCATTGATTCAAGACACTTTTTAATATCGCTATCAATTCAGAAGATTTTCCGAGGATTATTAAAACAAGTGATTTAAATGCACACCGATTAAGAAACGCTTGACGAGACAAAAAAACACTGTGCCTATAAATTGGCAGTTTCAACCATTTATGTTCCTTTCAAGTCATAGTAGCAACTTATAAACAAATAACAGAAACATTTTATAAAATAATTATAATTATATAGTATCAAATCGCAACAATGTTGATAACATTTTCCGACTTTTACAAAACGGTTGGAAACATCGGTCGATTTCAAGTTTGTATCCTCGTCATGGGATTGTTGCTTTGCATGTATGACTCAGAAATGGTTACCATGGTGTTCGTGGGTGGCCACATGGATCACTGGTGCCAGGTGCCCGACCTTAAGAGTCTTCCAACCGACCTCCAGAAAAAAATAGCCATACCTTTCCTAGACAGAAATGGTAAAAGATCCGAGAATAATGGAAGTTTGGACAAAGGGGAATATAGTTCGTGTTTTCGTTACGATAGGAATTACACCAGCATTTTGTTGCTCTTGGGAAACAATTCTGATTCGATCGATGATGAACTATGGTGGCAAGAAAATTTAGGTTAAAGTTAAAAATGAATGATCTTAATCACATTATAAATATTTTAATTTAAGTTAACAATTTAATTATGAACAAAATACAGGTGAAGTGAATGTATTACCCTGTGAAAAATATGCCTACAGTCAGGAGCAATTTGTCTCAACCATCGTCAGTCAAGTCAGAACCTTTATAATTGATTTTAATATATTTAATTAACAAGTCCTATCATTAATAATAATAACATAAATTCATAGGCTATCTCTTTAAATAAAAAAGATTATGTAGTCATTGTTGAAAGCATATAACTATAGTAAAAGTAAGTGTATTGAAATTCAGTACAATCTGGTCTGTGGCCTGGAGTATTTGGTGCCTCTGGTGTCATCTTTGTACATGTTTGGCGGACTTATTGGATGTCTGACAGCTGGTTATGTCTCCGATGCGTGAGCCGATTTCAATTCTTTGCTAATTATTATTTAAATAATATGTCTATTTTAAACACATTTTTACTAAATATTCCTGATTTATATGTAACTTTTAACCTCTGCATATTCAAATAATAACGCTTCTTTTTGCGCATATTTCATTTAGAATTGGTCGCAAAAGAACGCTGCTAGTGAACATGGTACTGAGAATTGCTTCCATCGCAATGTTTATATTTGCTCCAACGATCCATGCCTTCATGGTTGGTAGGTTCATACTTGGAGCTTCTGGAAACGCTGTTAGAGTCACTCATTTTATTCTTGGTTAGATTCACATAAAAAATGAATCTGTCCCTCTTTGACTGCTGAATTTTAATATTTAGCTATGGAAATGTTCAATCCACGTCACAAGACTTACGTCAGCACCGTTCTGGTCATAGGGCTCAGCGTAGGTGCTATTTTCATGTCCGTTCTGGCAAAGTTTGTGAGGGATCACTTCCTCTACCAAATTTACGTGTTTGGCCCCATTCTTCTTTTGTTCCTCTATGCTGCAGTGTGAGTCAATTCTTAGATTTTCGTGTAATTAAACGAAATAGAACACAAAACCTTTTCAAAGAATGAATATTATCTAAGATTACTGCCAGAGTCCCCGAGGTGGTTACACCTAAATGGAAAACACAAAGAAGTGAACAAAATTTGGTCTCGAATTTCTTTCATTAATGGTCGCAAACTTCCGGATCACATCAGATCTGAGAATCTCGAACTACCGGTAAAACATGTACAAATTATTTGACAATCTAACAATAACAAGCTACGTATTTATGAACTTTTGCTAGTCTTTGAATTTTAGAAAAAATCGGTTGAAAGTAAAGCCAGTGAACTTTTCACATCCAAATTATTACTCATAAGAATTATTCTACCAGGCTACATGATGTGAGTGTTGCGTGTGGCTGGAGTTGTTAGAAATTTAGAAATCAGATAAAATAATCCAAAGATGTATAATTTATTGCAGGATGGCTGGAAGTCTAATTTATTATGCCATCATACTCAACATAAGTTCTCTGGCGGGAGACATCTATATTAATTCTTGCATTTCCTCGACTGTAGAGATTCCTGGTTACCTCATGGGACTCTACTTTTGCAATAACAAGTACACCAAACGACGTCTGAGTCTAGTAAGCGCCATGTGCATCGCAGGAATCCTCCAAATCATCTGCGTCCCTCTCATGATAACCGGTTGTTGTCGGTGCCAAGAATGACATTTTTGAGAATTTATTTTGAAATTAACAAATATTACACTAATATCTAATACACAGGTTATGCTATGGTTAACTCGGCTTTAATGTTAGCATCGAGAGCGTTTGTGTGTGCAGCAGCTCTCATAATGACCATCTACTCTGCTGAATTGCTACCAACTCAAGTGAGAAACACAGGCTTTGGCTTCGTAATGACTTGCGCCAGAATAGGATCAATAATTGCTCCTTACACAGGGAAAACACTGGTGTGCCATACATTATTTAGATAACAATTTATATTTGATCATTTTACATTGTTTTCAGCTATACCACATAAATAAGAACAAACTCTAAATTGTGTCCACAAAGTCCAAATCATCTTAGTTATACAATGGACTCTAATCATATAAATAAATAATATACTTAAGTGATGTTTACATTTAGATTCAAATATGGAAGCCCCTTCCATCTGCAATATATGGCACAGTCAGTGTTTCCAGTGGTCTGCTGATCTTATTACTGCCAGAAACATGTAACGAGCCAGTCTTTGACACAATACATGAACTGAAGGTTCATAACCAATCAAAAAGGTATCTCCTGCTTTTAGCACCAATAACCATTTTACATAATTTACTCTTATTCTGCTTTCAAAACGTTTAGAAATTCTGAAGAAAATCCCCAGGAAGAAGCACAACCTCCAAATAGTTAACAAATAACAAGAACTGGTACGATCTGCTAACACATTTTAAAGGACTTCATTTGTATTTATGAATAAAGAATCTTTAAGGATCATGTCAAAGTCAGAATAAAAACATGCAGAAACTTATTTTACTGTGCTTAGTATTCCATCAGGGCAAAGGACAACAGAAAAACCCAAACTAAAAAAAATGTGGGCGCAATCAAATACCAAACCTTGCCGTTTCAAACTCATTTACCTACATTTTTAATATGCAATCTTTGGCTAATACATTAGGCCCAACTGTTCATAAGTTGCATGTAAGACCTGCAAAATACCTAATCCCATTATTTGAGGGTGTAATGCTAAGACCAGCTACTACTTCCACACACAAAACCCAAGTAGCCATTTAACTAAATGATTAAATAAAAACACCAAAGCATCTCCAAATTGGAAGCCCATTACCACAACACCTTGAATGTGTTACACTCAAATATAAAGCATTCTTAAGAACCCACTCCATCAAGCTAGACCATCTTATGTTTCAAATCGCTCGGAAACCAAATCCCTAGAATTTGATTCAAGCCCATCATCCCTTAAGTAGCAATTACAACAGTGCATTCCACAGACTTCCTTTATTGAACTTCAACCTTCAGTTACCTCAAACTAATTTAAAAGGTGGTGTGGGGCCTGGTGGTAGTGAAACGAGGACGGTGAAGCTGCCTGTTCACTCTGTGGGGGAGTGGGAACTTAATCTTGCTGTCCTGTTAACACAATTTATTCAGTTTAATCTTAACCACTTAAGAATATAAATGCTGAAGAGTAGATCTTACAATGAACTGCTTAAGGTTCTTTGACTTCAACTTGCTAGCTGGGATAACCTGGACCTTGATTATCTGGATGCTGCTAGCCCTAGCCCTGTGACGAGCTGCCATATCACGGTCTGCACAAAAAAAATATTGTAGGGGACACAAGACCAATAGAGAACACCACAATAATATAAAACTTACAGCATTGAGTGATGGCACCAGCAGTAGTAAGATCCCTGTACTCCCTGAACATGTTGTGGGTTCCACTACGAGAATCATATCTCAGCCACACGCCGAAGTTCTTGATGGCAGTTGGTTTCTTCTCATAGATCTGCATTTACAATTGATATTTATGAGCATCTCACAAGTAGATGGGGTTGTGATGTTTCTTAAATGCTATGAATTCAGGACGGCAATTACCTGTTGGCATGCCAAGATTTCTCCTTGAGACTTCTTGACTTTGCGCAAGAAAGAAGCATAGAACCAGAACCTGGATTTAGCCTGAGGACGGTCAGGAGCGAAGATCCTCATCTGATAGATGGCAGGAGTCCTCATTTTGTCGGTGGGCATCATGCGCCCAACAACTTTGTATTCCTTGAGCTAAAAGATATTAACACGTTATAATTCTTTCCGTCACTTCGAGTCTAAAGTATCCATTCTTTTACAACAATTAAGTCGCCAGAACATCCATTGCAGCAAGAATCAATAAAAAAATTTGAAAAAACAATGAAATAATTACGTTTCCCGTGGCCCTCATCGTCGCGAGTTAAAGCGGAAAAAGAAAGAATTCGGAAGTCAACAAATGATTCGAATAATACAGTTAACATTCGATTTAGCAAAAAATATTAATAAAATTTATTTGATATACAAAAAATAAAATATTAATATTAAAAATAATAAATTTAATACAAATTTTAAAATAAAATGTATATAAATAATTGTTTTTGTGTCTATTCAGAAACTGAGCATTATAAATTTCAATTCGAATTTTTGTAATTTTAAAACGTTTTCTAGTTTATCTAATCTGTACGAAATACGTAATTATTACCAGTGGTGAATGAACCATTTCAATTTGTTTAGGTGTTACGGCTAGCAACTTAAACCGGACATTTTTCCATTACATTACATTATTAAAATATGCAAAGTTGCGTTGTTAAGTATTACTAATAAATTTCACAATAAAACCTAGTACATTTAATGATAAGAAATTGTTCACATGTTAAAGCGAATGCTGAGCGTATTTCAAGACAGTTTTAAACAAAGATGCGATAAGCTTGTTTAATTTCTTGATCTAAAGAAATAAATTTGGCAAAATAACTTTGTTCGAGTTATTCACTTCTACTAGTAATCCCTTCACATCCTATTCGATTACATAAAGCACTTAAAAAATCGGTTAAATACAAATACAAAATCATTTTAAAAAGCATTTTGTAAAACACATGCGTTTTCCAAGGTTTGCTGTTTTTTCAAAATACTTGGTGCAGTTCTGATATATGAGCCATGGACGTCATTTCAGCTTTTCCAAATTGGAAATTACCCTCGTTCACCCTGATGAGATGGTCTATTTTTTTTCTTCTCAACAAACGTCGGGGATGGGGGCAGCAAGAGCAGGAATTTTCAGAGCTTTGAGGAGACCTGAGCCATTTACAAAATTTAGAAAGTTACCATGTCAAGTTATGTTATTTTGGTAATAGAAAAAATCAAGATTCAATTTTAGAGATCCCTTTTAAAGCAAAGGCCAGGACCAAGTGGCCTTCCTAGCCCCTATGTGATAGACCCTAGGCAGGAGCCAGGGGAAGAACGTTTTGAATGTTTCAGATTGTTTGCAGACAGTCGACAATTGTCGTGTTCTAATGCCTAATTCATTTTGAAATTGATTTTGAAATCAGGAAATCCTTTATGCAAAGTCAGCTGATTTAAATATTAAAGAAGCGTTTAGAATTTTCACACCACGTCGACTTATGCGATTTGAACAGTTAATAAGTTTTAAAACAATTAGTTACTTTATGTATATTGTAATAATGAGATTCAATTAGTTATGCGAGATATGACATTGGATATGAAATGAATATATTTTTATATGTACAAACCTGTTTTTTGAGGAAGTCAAAGACATTTTTCTGAAATAAACAAGAATTTTTTAAAGCAAAATTATTTTATTAATGTGATTTATAAATTTTAACACTCCCAATCAAGGTCAAGAAGTTTAATTAATTGGTGAAAATAAAATAAACACTCATTTTCAAACGCAACTTTTCTTTAAGAATCTAAAACTTTGGTACGGTTTTACGAAGGATGGTCCTTGAGACGATTATCATGATCGCTACTTGCTCCCACGTATATAAACCTTGATGGCTGCTAAAAACTCTGCCGTCAGTAATTTGAGACGGTAAAGCTGTTTCAAGTGGCTGTTTAGTATTTATGTTTTTGTTAAAAATGATTATTTCATAAATAAGCTAAAGTTTAAGATTTTATTTGAGAGTCTGTGATTTCATTCTTGAGTTAATCATGGATGACAGGAACGTTGTCCCTATTTTTGGTCTCATGTTCCTCATAGCAATCAATCTTCCTTCTGTTGATGGTTAAGTTTCCGTTTTGAATTTTATTTTTGGCATAGTTTTGCTTCTAAAAAATTAAGCAATAAAATGGACCTGATAACAAATATGACGATTATTTCGATGTTAATTTATTCATTTTTTTATAACTCTCGGATTAATGCGATGCATTACATATATTACATATTATATTACATTCATATCACAAATATTGTTTGAGAGTTTAAAATCTGTAACTATCAAACATCAAATATTCGCATTTTAAACTGAACCATTATCTCATGGCTTCAACGGCAGGAAGTAGGCAGTGGCAAAGGGGGAGAGAGGCGGGCACTTGTCTAGGGGGGTGCCAAATTGATAATGTTAAGCGGAGAGGATACCAAATTATCGGTTTCGCTCCAGGCGCCGAACCCACTAGCTACGTTTCTGGAAGTATTGGAAAATAATCTTTTTATTTTAAGTTAATCAATGCACCTATAAAAATTGAAATAATATCCTAGGTCAATGATTGTTTGGTGTAAGATGTCTGAGTGATCGGAGAATCTTTTACATTCAAAGTGGTTCTTAACCTCAGACGTTTTAAGATTTCTTTCGCTCACGAATGAATGTCAGGTTCTGAAGTATTTATTTTTCATGCCACCACCTCTTTGAGAAACTTGACTTAATGCGGAAACGTGAGTCATGGATCGAGACCGAATTTTCCAGTCGACTGACGATCAATTACGCTAAAACAAAATTTATGTTTCATCGATTTCAAAAAGCTCAAAAACTTGCATGAATCATTTTTTAGACTTCTCTCTAAGGAAGCAAGGATGTTCATAAAATCCATTGATAAGCAATATTTGCAAGCGAGTACCGCTGAAAATGAAACAAACAAGCATTCTGTGCGCAAAACACAAAACATCTGATGATATATCGTTTGGTATTTCCCCAGAAATTTTTCTCGAAGAACAAAGAAACGCGTAGTTAATAAATTTAGCTCCTTCCTCGTACATTTTGAGACTGCTCGCAAGTTTCATCTTTCACTTTATGCTAAAGGCAACTTCTAACCATAAATTCATCAAAATAAATACCTCACAAAGTAAGCGCAAAGTGTTCTTAATTGTTAGCGTAGAAAGCTCAAATATTTTCCACCCTAAGGTCATCGTTAAATTTGTATTTCCAGGCTCAGCAAGAACTATCATCAGGCATTGTTGCGATATTGGAAAGCAGTGGTATCTCCACAGTGATCGCACTTGCTCCGCTCATCCGATGTCTGAAAACGCCAAAGACCAGCATAGCCCCTGCCTTCTTTCCGTCGAAATCTGCTGCACCGCGGAAATGAGGAAACAAAGGTGTTTGGCGGGCAAGAAGTCGGCTCTACAAGGGGGATCGAGCGGCGATTCGTCTGATGATGCTAAGGCGAGATACCTGTTAAAAGTTTCCAAAAGGAACTAGTTGTGATATAAAACGTCTTTTAAGCATGATATAAATCCTGCAAGCCACACAAACAAATTTTTTATTTGCCAGAGTTTTATTTCGTGCGCCGATCAAGTGAGGAAAAATCACTCAATAAAGAAAATTCAAACCAGGCTATTTCCTTTTCAAGGAACAACAAAGCAATAAACTTTTCCATTGAACATTAACACATTGCATTCGTATTACCACTCCATCGACGTTAGAATAAAACAAGAATATATAATATTAATAATAATAATACTATTAATATTTATGACAGGAATGTTATAGTTGCTGTCGATTGGGATTGAAGGCAAGCATTGATGTCAGAGGTTGTCAGAAGCTGCCACGATCCCAATTATTCACAAGTCAATGCCGGCAAACATTCACTCAATGTTGCAATCACGTGAAAATGGACGAATTAACACCTCCACAGAACTTCATAGGTGTGTTCCTCTTCACGAAACAATGAAAATATGCTGCGTTTAACTGAATAATGAATTCGTTGAAGGATTTTAAAATAAATAATTATTGTCCGCCATGCTAATCCTACGTTTTGTTCATTATCCATCTCTTGTGGAGTAATTGACGTTAACTCATTATCATAATCATTGCTGATATGACGGATATTTAGTTTGGCTACCAATTGAATACACTTCCAGCACTCTTTGTAAGGTTCATGAACAGAACTAGTTTGGAATTCGATAATTATTTAAGTTTCTGTAGCTTTACTTTTTACTTCGTTATATATATTCAATATATTTTGATCAACACATATTGTTATACTTGATGTCGTTCTAATTAAAACTATTCTTTAAATTGCTTGACTACAGCAGACAACACAATATTTTTTGTAAGTTGTACTTTTGTGACACCCGACAACTTATTTTCAAAACGCACGAACCTTTAGTTCCACTACTTGAGGAATTCGACACCGTTGAACTCTTTTTTTTTGTAAAATTTGACAAGCCGAAGGTTTCGCGAGCAAGGTCTTGTAGGAAACGTTGATTGGGGTTTCTTCTCTATTTTCTGCCAGACTTAAATCGTCCTTTTAATGAAACGTCAACTTGAAGCTGATGTAATTAGTTACGCATTTTCTGGTAAGCGATTATTTAAATTAAATTTGATTGTTCAGACGTTTCAGAGCCGTGCGGCAACAACGGCCGTTTTTGTTCAAAGGCAGAGAAATGTGTGCCGCACAAGAAACGAGGCTTTATTTGTGTTCCTGTCAAAATCGAAGAACCTCAAGTTGGCCCTCGAACGACACCAAACATCCTGGTATCTCTTGAAACCACGGATGTTCGTGGAAATAATAACAGCTGCGAGGAGGGATACATTTTTAACAGAATTAATGAGCATTGTGAAGGTTGGATTATATGTTTTAAATAACATTCTTTATAGAACCCTTCTCAAATGATTTGTCCAACTTGTTTGGTGGTTATGAAAACATATTTTGCAGTTTAGTGTTGTTGTTTAGTTAAATTTTAATTTTGATCATCTAAGACTTGTGATGATGTCTGTTAGGTCATGCATTAAATGAGACATCATGACTCAAAGTGCACCTTTAAATGAACTCTGAAAATTTCAATTACAAATGCTCCATTAACAGATGTTAATGAGTGCATAGAAACACCTCAAGTATGTGACTCAGCACACACTTGCTGGAACGAGCCTGGAGGCTATAAGTGCATTCCCAGATCAACGGAAATCGATAACGAGGTTCCAAAATCTCATCGTCATAGACATCGTCATTCTGATACTAACATTCGCAGTCGACCGGAAGATCCGGCAACAACTCAACGTGACAAAGGGGAGGGATCGTTTCTTCCGCTTCCAGAACATTCTCAGATTTTCCATTCGAAGCTGGATGCCAATGATGCAAGCGTGATCGACCACAACCACCCACTAATTTCAGTGGAAGAACATTTCTTTGCAGAAGTGAACAACCTGTTTGTGAATCCGATACATGACGTTTCCAGCACAAGGGCTTCCAAAAGATCCCAAACTTCAACCTCGGCATATGGCGAAAGGGTCTCGGATGATGCTCGAAAAACTATTGAAATTTGCAGGGAGGGACAGGAATATAATGAAATCAGCAGTAAATGTGAAGGTAGTGATGCATTTATAAAATTGTTTTGTTGCCGTGGCTTTTTTTTATTTCATGTGGAAAATTGTTAAAGAAAGAATGTATGAATGATGTGCTTCTCACCTGGCTGTTTTTATAAAGTTGAGCCATCATGAAAAAACGTGAATTATGCTATTTTTACTCTCTGTGAGGTCTTCCTCTGCATGCTTTAAATCAGGATTTTATGCGCAATCGTTTGAAGTGTTTTACTTTGAGATGGCATAGCTCGTGGTGCTGTTGTTTCATAAAAACACCTTTCCGAGATGGAAAATCTCAATTAGTACCAAGAAGTAATTCATCAATCTTTCGCCTTTTCTTCTTTTTTTTTGTTTGCTATTTTTAGCCGGTGGGTTGTTTTCCACAGTTGTTTTGATCCTTCACGAGAGGGGCTTATCTCGCTCTACAATTTGTGATTGTCTTACTATGAGATAACGATGATTTTGCTGTTTTGCAAAGAAAAGAGACTTTGCAACGGACGACAAACATGTCGAGACGAGAACATGGTCTGTAAAATTAAACTCGGCAAGGAACTCTGCAACTGCAAGTCCGGATTCAGGTACAACCCGAGAGCTGAATCCTGTGATGGTGGGCATGTCTTCATGACTTCATGTTTTCATGTTTTATTTACTCTTTGAATGATAAGCAAAAGCTATCTTGGTTTTAATGATTGGGTTGCATTTTTATCAAGAAAATGAGCAGGACAAAGACTTTTTGAGTTATGGTGCCTTCATAATCAAGATAATAGTGTTTATTTTGAATTGGTTTTTTTTGTTGAAAATTTTAAGATGTGGATGAGTGCAGAGAAGGAAGCCACAAATGTCAGAAGAATGAAATCTGTCAGAACACCCACGGATCCTACAATTGCTTCATCCCTGTGGGCACCTGTGAGAGAGGATATTTCTATGATAAAATTTCATCTGAATGTAAAGGTGAGAAAGCAGCAATACTAAAACAGACCAAACATAAAACTAAATTAAACTGGTGGTAAATTACAATATTTGAATGGAAATTATAAATAAATTGGTATGTTAATTGTAATAAATTGTAAATAAGCATCCTAAGACAATTAATTGTAAAAATAATTAAATGAAGGCTTAAAGGTCAAAGGCTTATTTATGTTGTTTGATCCACAAATCACTCATTATCTAGTTTTTATCCATTAAACATGATCTACCCAGACTAAACAAATCAATGATTATTTTTATCAGTCAATTTGCAATTACAAGAGATGCTTATGTCTGCAGATTCTTTGAAACACTTTTGTGTTTAAGAGCCATCGAGACGTCTTGCGTTTATGTTTTCATTTCGCAAAGTTTTAAGATCAGCTTCAAGATTTAATTGTCCTCAATGTGTTTGCAACATCCTGAAGTGAATTATCATCCATTTTAGATCTTGATGAGTGCACATTGAACACACACAACTGCACAACGTCACAAAGCTGCTCCAATGTTCCAGGATCATTCCAATGCTTGAACCAACTCTGCAGTCCTGGAATGATTGTAGATGTTCACAACAGATGTGTACCAAGTTGTTCTTAATTCTCAACCATTTCATTCATTTTGTTTCTCATCATCTAAAATTAAAAAATTAAAAACACAATTTTCTTGGCAACATGAATGATGTTGAACATGTTTTAACGTGTCAGGTGATCGAGTTGGTGCTTATGGTTTTTGGCGAATGCCATCAAATTATTTGTGTAATTCGTAACTTTGTTCATTCTTGAATCATTAAGTGAAATGTTTCAGAAATTGTTTATAATCCTTGCAAACAAAAGCTTCATTGACATAAATTATTCAGAGTCAAAGGACTGCAGTGATGACCAATCATTATGCCTGGAAAATCAGATCTGCTTAAACATTGCTGGGGAATATGTGTGTCGTGACCTAGTTTCATGTGGAATTGGCTTCAAATTGAATGCAGACACAAATCAGTGCCAAGGTTATTCATGATTTTCTAGTCTTATTTGTTAGCCTCTTATCAGAGCTTTATTAGGAGACAGATAAAGCACCTACTAAGAATGTTAGCACATGGAAATTTAATTCATTTAATATTTCTACAAATGGACTCTTGTGGTTCACATTAAGCAATTAATTATGGCACCCATCTTGAATTCGTTCAACGGCAGATGTCGACGAATGTTCAGAGGAGACTCACAATTGCACCGGCCACCGTGTGTACTGCACCAACCTTATTGGTGGGTTCTCCTGCAATTGCACTCAGGGATTCAAATACAATGAAAGACTACACTCCTGTGAAGGTATTTGTAATGTTCTCATTAAATATTTATTGATCTCATTAAATATTTATTGATCTCATTAAATATTTATTGTTCCCATTAAATATTTATTTAATCCACTTAATCAGTTTCATTGTTAGTTATTATTTACATCCGAAGATGTCGCTTTAATGTCTGGAAGCATTCCACTCGAATCGAAGGATTTCGATACTCAATTTTTCTCACACTTTCTTCATTTTATTTTAATTTAATGTCCTGATTTTTTTAAATTTTTAGTTTGATATTTACCCTTCTTCACCTTTCTTTGATGGTGGTGCAAATTCACAGCCTCCTTTTAATGGAGAAATTTTTGATGTTTGCATTCCTCAGACGATGATGGAAGTCTTGCCGAGTGATTTTTGTGGGATGCACGCTTCCTTTCACATGGCTCTGCAATGTTTTTTAAGGAATTAAGTTAGATTTATAAGAAATTAATTGACTAAGAAGTATTTTTTTTATTTTCAGATAATTAATTTTTAAATATTATTTCAATAATATTTCTAACAAAGCATTGTAAATGTGACCTATTTTTAGATGTGAATGAATGTCTTTCACCTCAAGTTTGCCCCTCCAATGCCAGATGTAGGAACACACCTGGCTCGTTCAGGTGCAGTTGCGAGCTCGGATTTCAAATCAAGAGTGATTCCAGACTGTGTATCGGTAATGTTTTCAAGGCTGGACACTGATGCATTTTATTAATTAATCCATTAATCATTTATAAATAATTTAATTACTAATTATTGCAAGTCTAATTACTCACTACCGGTAATGTAATTGTTATGAATTAATTAAATCTTTAGTAATTAAGTTACATTGTCCATTATTAACCTGCTGCAATCTTCTTGTTTAGATGCAGTTAAGTGGTTTTTATAAAGTATTTAGATTGAGTTGATCCCTTGCTTAAACATAATTAACTTACTTAAGTTTTCTTTGTTAGACATCAACGAATGTTCTACTGGAATCCACTCGTGCGAGCAAGAGTGTTTAAACACCGTGGGTTCTTATTATTGCTCGTGTCAGCCAGGATTCAAACTCAATCAAGATGGATTCACATGCTCAGGTTTCGATCATCCTTAATGAAATTTTAAAATCTTCTTTCTTTATTTTTGCACTTAAAGATTTTTTGCCTAGCTCTTAATGATGCATTGTTTTGTTTTGATCTACAGTAATGATTTCAAGACAATTAGTTCTTAGGAAATCTGAGAGGGATTTAAAAAATTTAAAAATGTCAATTTGATGCTGAACTAGATCTCTATTTTTAGTAATAAATGCCTAGCGATGGTAGATCTCTGATATTCTTAATGTTGATAATAGTACTGAGTCAGAACAAGGGAGTTTAAAGAGATGTATATTATTATTTACGTTATTAAATCTATCATTTTATTTTTAATTAATTAGGCATTATATTTTCACCTGACTAGCTGATACCTGAGAATTCAAGAAAAAATTAAAAATTGCAACTGGATTAAGCTTGAAAATATAATTTAAATGCAATCTTAATTGAATTGACTTTAGTTTAATTAACCAAGTTGGTTTTTATACCAGATGTTGATGAGTGTTCAGAGAATAATGAGTGCCAGAATGATGGAGGAATGTGTGTCAACACGTGGGGAAGTCACCACTGTCAGCCCATCGTCTGCCCCTCTAGCTTTGCGAGGTACCATGCGCAAGGAAGGGCAGAAGCCAGGTGGGTGGTTACCAGCCATTCAGTATGACGTGTTACGTTTCAGTCGTTAGTAGCATTAATTAAATCTCAATTTAACGTTCTAGATCATCACCATCAATGGATAGAAATGGAGATTACAAGCAGGTGTTTCTCTCGCTGTCGCATCCGTCCAATCAGAAACTGCCAAGTTTGTCCCTCCCTTCTCACCTTATTGGTCCTCAAGAGCAGCCTTTTTCCATAAGACACAAAAGGAACATTCTCAAACATGGACTCCACGGTGAAGAATCTCGTCTTGCATCCGAAAGTCAACTCCCACATTCACGATGGCCGATGCACTTAATGTTTGCACAAAGTTTTTTTTCTGCATTGGATTTTATTATTATCTTTAAAAAAGTTTTGATTTTTTAAACTATTCAACTTTCTTGAATATTTGGAGATAATATTGTCAAATTATCAAAACATGTATTCCTTCTTACTAATTTGTCTTTTTATTTAATTTTTTTTATTTGTGTGAATTGATATCTAAATCATCCATTGCATCTGCATTACATCACCGGTTGTTTTGACAAACCTTTGGAGGTAATTAACAGCGGTTGGGTTGGATGGGTTTGGTTGCTTCTGTAAAACATCTGCTTCTTGAGTGTCTTTGGCGTCCCACTTCGCTGTGCGTGTTGATTTGTATTGTATTACATTGTGTTGTATTGTGCATCATGTTGTTTTTTTTTATGTGTGTTATCATACTTTGTGTAAGTCATCTTTAATCAGCATTAATTAATTAATTTTATTTAATTTAACATAAATGCAGGGTCAGTGAAAGCGCAGAGGTTGTGTGCAGAAGAGTTCCTTGTCCTCGCAGCAGTCCCTGGTGTCAGAGCAATTCTACTAGCTCCATTCAGTGGCATCAAGTTCTCCTTCCCAGCAGAGGTTTTGATACCAGGACACCAGTCATCACCATCCTACCTGATCATTTTACACCTGGAAATTTATTCCAGATTGTTGGTGGAAAAGTTGAATCCGCATTTGAGATTAAGAGAGTTTCAGACCAAGCAGGGGATAGAGGTGATATTTTGTTCATTGAATTAGTTTTCATAAGATGGATATGTATTTCTTGAAATTTAAAAGAAACTGATTTATTGTAAATATGTTTGATCTAAGATAATATATAGTAAATTAATAAGATGTTTAAATACTCATAACAATGGTTCTCCGTTATTGCTATCAGGCAACATCCATGTTTTAAGAGACCTGGAGAATAAGACATACAACCTCACAGTGGTGATAAGAAACATGGATAAAGAAGGAAAGATAATCTCAGAGAACCTTATGCACATCATCATCAGCACTACACCTCAGTCTTTCACGTGATCAGTGCATGTGTTTATATGATTGCATGGATGTGAAATGCTCTTGTGAAGAGGATATGTTAACATTTGTTAGCAGTGCTAGCAGTTATTGTTATACCTGTTCTGTTGTTGACATGTTTTGGTTGTTATGACATGTTTGTTATGGTGCCTCCCAAGAACTGCTTCCCAGTTTTTTTGACGTGACACGATCATGTGACTAAGTTGTCCTTAATCTTGGGAATGTCTTGCTATGGTTAAGCAACTTTTAAAGCTGTTTTAATGCTTTTATTGTTTTGAAGATAGTTGTTGCAAAATTAAGTAACAATATACTTTTAATTACTTGTGATTAAATTTGTTATTAAATTATATTTTCTATTTTTTTACATTTGTTAGAATAGTTTTCTGCTTGAATTTTTAAGTCAACTTAAATGTCATGTCATTGTTCTGAGGAGTAAATGTCCACTTTTGATCTTGGTAGTTCAGAATGTGCTTGTGGCAATAAGAACAAATGTTCTAGTTGATATTTAATCATTTTTACTGTTTATTTGATATCCTTACAGAAATACTTAGAACCATGTCTTTTAACCGTTTTTTTCATGAATTTGAAGAGAAATTCAACTATGGTCTTCCTCATTGAAAAAAACTATATGTTTGTAAAAACAATTTCGAACTGATTGGTCATGTCTACTCCGCTATTCGAGTTTGTTAGGTCTATTCATAAATTATTTTCAAGTCACTTGAACATTGGATGCAAATTGAGCAGATAGCTTGTTCCTGCACGGAGCACTTAGCAGGTCTATCGGGCCTAAAAGCCGAGATAACTTTTAGATGCTGACAATTGTTTATTGAGATTCCAGAAAATTATGATGGATGATTACCATTTTGCAACCGACGCTTAATGTAGGTTATTAAAATATCATAATATGTTTGTTTAGGGACGCTTAATCATCTTAAGGGCGCCTTGTGGCGATGTAATCCGGGTTGCGAACATGACATTTAACGACTGTTGTTCTACCGTCGTTCGCAGGAACGATACCCTCTGAGCCAACTTGCACGCCAAAGCCATCAGCGGCATGAGCTTTTGGGACCTGAGTCATATGAGCACGGTGAAAAAAGCCATTGTTTAAAAATAGCTAGCACGCTTAACTTCTCAGAGCTTGATCTCCAAACTGAACTCATCAAATTTAAAACAAAAGTATATAATTAATCTAGAAACATTTGGCAATATTTTCATGTATTTAAAAGTTATAAATTGTGAATAATTTAAGAGATACGAGTCATTATCTAGACACAACTTCCACTAGCACGGTGAATCAACTTCTCATGGCTTGATCTCTAAATATACCCAGCCTATTTTAAAACACAAAACGTATAATTAATCTAAAAACATTTGGCAATATTTGCATGTATTTAAAAGTTCTTAATTGTAAATAATTTAAGAGATACGAGTCATTATCTAGACACAACTTCCACTAGCACGGTGAATCAACTTCTCATGGCTTGATCTCTAAATATACCCAGCCTATTTTAAAACACAAAACGTATAATTAATCTAGAAACATTTGGCAATATTTTCATGTATTTAAAAGTTATAAATTGTAAATAATTTAAGAGATATGAGTCATTATCTAGACACAACTTCCGCTAGCACGGTGAAAAAAGCCATTGTTTAAAAATAGCTAGCACGTTTAACTACTCAGAGCTTGATCTCCAAACTGAACTCATCAAATTTAAAACAAAAGTATATAATTAATCTAGAAACATTTGGCAATATTTTCATGTATTTAAAAGTTCTTAATTGTAAATAATTTAAGAGATACGAGTCATTATCTAGACACAACTTCCGCTGGCACGGTGAAAAAAGCCATTGTTTAAAAATAGCTAGCACGTTTAACTTCTCAGAGCTTGATCTCCAAACTGAACTCATCAAATTTAAAACAAAAGTATATAATTAATCTAGAAACATTTGGCAATATTTTCATGTATTTAAAAGTTCTTAATTGTGAATAATTTAAGAGATACGAGTCATTATCTAGACACAACTTCCACTAGCACGGTGAAAAAAGCCATTGTTTAAAAATAGCTAGCACGTTTAACTTCTCATGGCTTTATCTCTAAATATACCCAACCTATTTTAAAACACAAAACATATAAATAATCTAGAAACATTCAGAAGTTGTGTTTTGAAAAGTTCTAAATTGTGAACAATTTAAGAGATACAAGTCATTATCTAGACGGTTGAACTTATCACAGTTCATGATTGATCGCAAAATTTCAAAAGACGTTGCAAGAAAAGATGTCCGTGGAAAGCAGTAAAGATACAGGTGACGCAAACGGTGTGATTGATGAAAGCGTTGCCACTGTAAGATATTTATTATGATTTTGCATAATATAAGAAATGACAAGTAAAGTTTCAAAACTAGTTAACCGCAATACCTGAGGGGTCGCACATTGAAGATATCGAGGAGAATGGCACTGAAATCGATGAAACAGTAAGAATGACTTAATATCAGTTTGAAAGTGAGTGATTTCAGCAGTTTATTAATTCCAGCTGACGGGGTCTCCAGAAGGGTCCTGTCTAAATGATGGTATTTCAGAGTGTGATTTTTCCGATCTTCAGAAATTAAGGGACGAGACCAGAGTAATATATGGCCTGTTATTTCATAAATTAAATTATTTATGTCATAATATTATAACATATAAAATTTTTGTTATTGATATTAATAGTGCTAGTATTATCATTAAATCTTACATTACACAATTGCTTATAGGATGCCTACGATAAACCGAGGGTACTGGTTCAGAATATGAGGCTATAGACGATTCTGAGCAGTTCTCAGATCCAATAGAATTAGAGACTGAGCTTAAAGATAGGGTACGAATTTGTGGCGGTGACTGACAATGTCATTTTTCTTTAATCTCAATAATTGGTTTTAACAGACATTTTATACCTCGCCGTTTGAAAAAAGACTCATTAAAGTGATGGACAATGCAGTCATAAGTAGCAGTGGAACAGTTCCGAATAGGTTCTATTATCCGGAGTTTGTGAGGACATTTCGGAAAATATTTGTTCCACTTGCACCAATGTGGACATGTCTACTGCTGGGTATTTTGTCAACATTTTTTAAAATACAATAATACAAAGCACAATAACAAGTGCTTGAAACGATTGTTACAACAGGTGATCTAGGAAGACATGGAACAGGGGAAGTGTATAACAATTTTCACAGGAACTTTACTAGATGTAACGGGCTGAAAGTTCAGGTGCGTCATAATAGGGAACAATCATAGCGCTTGCATTTCACAATTACTGGTTTTCAGAATTACACCAAAAACAACAGAACGCAAGGGATCATGGAGAAATCCCAAAAAAATTTGAAGACATGGAGACATGGCAAAATCTATGCCAGGCTAGATGATTTCGTTTCGGTAATTGTTCATTTCTTGTTTCATTTATGGTGTACGTATGTATTTATTCTGTTATCCTTATATTTTCATGAAATTAACTATTTCCATTAGGATTACAAAAAAATGTACAGCGGAATGGTCCAGCATTTCTCTGATACCTCAGGCGTCATTCCTCAAAAAGTAATTCATCTCAGGTCATCGCGTTTCGATCTCTAACATGCACTTTAATGCAATTTGTGTTGCAGACTGGTAAGGCAAAACAGATAGATAAGGAGATATGGGGAAAGAAACCTGAAAAGGAGCCCATAGACAATACAGTTGGCATTTATTCAAATGCCCCCGAACGCCCTCTGAAGTCTGCGCAAAAGGTAATTTTCAATTCTTTTGAAGAGCTCGTTGTACAAGTAACTCTTCTTTATTTTAAAGTTCTATGATGACGCTAAAAAAATTGGGAGCACTAAAGTAACAACACAACAAGATGAAATGCCAAGCAGTGCGAAGGTATCAGTTTTCACTTAATTTAATAACTGGCTTCATTTTCCATAATACATCATAATTACAGGCAGAATCCAAACAAACAGAGGACATTGTGATTATCGATGACGAAAACGACGATACAAAAGTATATCATTAATTTCAATTGAACGCTTATTTTTCATTTATAACTGAAACAATCTTTATGCAGCCTTCACCTACACATCGTCTTACTGGAACTAATTGGTTTTCCTCAACGGACATTAATACAGCCCAGTCATTACTAAAAATTAAATATCCGACAATTGGGGGGTAAACATTTTAATTTGAGTAAAGCGTTTAATATTACATTCAATAACATAACAACAATTCCACACTTTTCAGCCTTTATGACACCGATTTCCTAAGTGGGGTGTCCGTAGAACCTCTACCTGCAGAATTCAATTCTGGACCACCCACCTCCAAATTCGTCCAAATTATTAATGTGGGAGCGCACTGGGTCACCATATCGAATTTGAATTCCGGACCGGACGAAGTGATGCTGTATGACAGCTTGAATTACGGCATCAATGAAGAAGCACAAAGGACGATAACCTATATGGCTAAAAATTTTATTCGAGGTCCGGTGCTCACAATCGTCCGGAAAGGAGTCCAGCAGCAACAAGGTTACGACGACTGCGGACCTATGGCCATTGCTTTTGCGCATTCCCTGTGCTCTGGCAATGACCCTAGTGGTTGCCAATACGAGCAGGGAAGCCTGAGGGATGCCATAATCCGGTCCTTCAGGAATGAAGAGGTCAACATACCAATTACCGGAGTAAAGGTAACCTAACATTTTTTGGCAGTACTAGAAAATAATGTAATTTACTAAATTAATTTTCAAAAGGTTCGCAAAGACTATGGTATGGTGAAGGTTAAAGTGTGGTGCGACTGCAAGCTAAACTGGATCAAGACACCTAGGAGGGAGAATGAAGACATGGCCTCTTGCGACGGGTGCGTCCGATGGTACCATCGCTACTGCCAGAGGATACCGGACAAAGTTCTTCAATATGGCAGCGATTGGATCTGCAGCCATTGCAGGGAAGTTTCAAAGAAAAAAAAATAAATTTTATAAATTTTATAGTTATTTTTGTTTAAAATACTACATAAATATTAATTAATCACACTACTCCTCTTTGTTTTATATTTGTTTTTGTTTATTTTTGCGAAACCGTGCTGGCCCATTTTGTTTACATTTTAAAGGCGTGCTCATATGACGCTGGTTTTTTGGGGGCAAGTGAGCCAGAAATGTCACAAGTTCGATTGAATCATGTAATCGTCTTTTCAGTCTTTCGAAGTTTGTACTTGCTTTCCTTAATCTTGTGCGTAAAATTTAAAGATTATTAAAATGATTATAATTGAGTATTATTCATCACTCTTGCTGAGCTACCAGTGGAGGCATCAAATCGCTTCAAATGCGTAAATGCTCTCCAAAACTCACAGTTTCACGTGTAAATTAATATGCATTAGTGATGATGCAACATTATTATGAATCAAACAAAAACGGAAAGACGTAAGATCATGTGATTATGACGCAAACCAGGTCGTCATCAAAATATCTTGAATATATTGTAGGCAAAAATGCTTAATGATCAATTTAAGTTGAACATTTTAATAAATGTGTTTTTTTATTAATACATTACATATAAATTAATCATAAAACATTTTTGTCTTTAAGCTTCATCTTGTTGTAGCGCCTGAAACCTCAATTATAAAAAACGAATTCATTTCAACTTAAATGAAATAGTAATTGAATAATTGAAAGTACTAATTAATACAATTTATTGTCACATTCTTTATTAATTCCATCTAAGCCACCTACAGCTAGTACAGTGTTTATATGAGTAATGTGACATGTTTATTAGTGGCAGATATTCGTTGATATTCGTGACTCGGTTTTTATAAAATATTGATTTGTTGGAATAGCACAATACAGTTGAGCTTTAAGCAATTGAAATGACTTCTGCTTTAGCAAAACGACTCGCATCTGATCCAGTATCAAAAGTCGAACTATCGATACGCTGTAGCAATTTGATAAATAAAGATTTAGTATCACTTTCGGATCCCTGTTGTGTCGTTTATTTGTTGACAGGAACCTCATGGACTGAGGTTTCTTTCAAAAATTGTTTTGCTTTTTGGATAGTTTGTAACAAATTCATTTTAATTTACAGATTGGAAGAACTGAGAACATTAAAAACAATCTCAATCCGGTTTTTGCAAAACTTTTTCAATTAGATTATTACTTTGAAGAAGTGCAGAAAATAAGATTTTTGGTTTATGATATTGATAACACTACTCCATCACTGAATGATGATGATTTTCTTGGTTCTATGGAATGCACTCTTGGAGAAGTAATTTGCCACTTCTAAGTAGTAATTTTCAAATAAATATCTAATGTATCTAATTTATTTAGATTGTCTCCAACAGTCCTTATACAAAACCACTTTATCTCAAAGGAACAAAAGTTGCTGGGAAAAGTACAATAACTGTATGTAGACATGTTTTTAAGCATTTGTTTACATAATTGTCATAGAAGTAATATAGAATGGAAGTAAAACATATTTTTGGCTTAAATGAATTGAATTATAATCAAACTAAACAAGAAATGCATCGAGTCTCTGAGTGACTTATGCAATAATGTTCTTTTTAATTTTCTTACAAAGTTAATTATTCTCAAACTTCATCATAGACATTCATCTTTTTAAATTTTAAATATCATTTTATATTTCAGGTAAGAGCTCAGGAATCATCTACTTCAAATGAGGTTCTGACCCTTCAGTTCAGTGCAAAGAATCTTGACAACAAGGCAAGGCAACAAGATATTTTGTTTATAGGATGCAAAATTAAACAATAAATTCTAAAATCTACTGGTTCCTTAATTAGTTATTAGAAATGTACATGAATTATTTCCTAGTTTACATTTAATAACAGAAACATCTGTGTAATTTTTTAAATTGCTTCGACTCCATTTTGTTTTACACAAATTGAACTTTAATTGGAAGGACTTCCTTGGAAAGTCAGATCCTTTCCTGGAGTTTCACAGGAAGTCAAAAGATGGGGGTTATCAATTGGTACACAGGACCGAGGTAAGTAGCTTCATATAATTATTAAAAGTCAGTTAATTGTTTCAGAGAAGATGAGGATAAAGATCATATTTTAGCTATGTAATTTAACATTGCTGGTATTATTAATTAAAATGCTTCCTGTCAAATATTTACATTCATTTTGCAATGGTGCTAGTACTATTAATATTCAATATTATACTTATTTTGATTCCATCTGGTTCCTTCATTTCTTGTTTTGTTCTATCAAGGTTATCATGAACAACCTCAATCCGAGATGGCGTGCTTTCGAAATCAGATCCTCAAGGCTCGGTGGCAAGGACACCCGAGAACCCATAAAAGTATTTCAAAATATTGTGCTATTTGATCACTTTAGCTTACATTGTTATGATATCTTTATTAAATTGATGGATTCCAATGAACTTGGGTTTCGAATGCTGATGCACCTTTTCTCATTTCTGTTTTTTTTTGCATTAGTAACACAAAAATAAATGTAGCATAATAAGTGACCATCAAAAGGAGAATCTGAATTGATGTATTCCTGGATGACCTGCAATGCAGAAGAAATGAGATTGGCCAATCAAACAAATTGGACGTTGCAATGAAATAAAATATTGCATTTAAAAAATTGCACTCTTCCGCACGTGAACAGAATGCATAACGGCAATCTTATCGTAGGTCGAATGCTACGACCACGATGACGACGGATCGAGTGATTTCATTGGAAGTTTTGAAACCACCTTGGAGCAGATGCTGATGGCTTCAAACAAAGTTGTGAGTTGCAGGAATTTTGTTTCATTTCATTTAGTTTTTTGATTAATAAGTTTTAATTATAATTTAATAATTAGCTGCTAATATTAATTTAAGATTACTATAAATGTCTGAGTTCATATTGTTCATAGTGCTTTTTTTATGTTGTGTTGATTAATTTGTTTTATTTTATTTTTAACCAAGGGATTACCCCTTGCTGACAAAATATCACAATAATAATATTGAATTAAATTATTAATATTAATAACAATTATATCAATTTGAATAATTTCTTAAACTTAGCTTGAATGGCCATGCATAAATCCAAAGAAAAAGGCAAAGAAGAAAACTTATACAAATTCTGGTGTTGTTGTGTTAAGTTCTTGTGTTGTGAGTTTTGATTTTCTTATATAATAATAATAATAACAACAACAACAACAATAATAATAATAAATAATGTTATTTATATCTTACCTGTTATTTCAGCAGTAATAATTGCTTTGAATCAAATTTGTTCTGCCAAATACTTTATTCTCATTGGATTTTCAATGTTTTACATTTTTAAATTTTAATAAGATTTCCTAATGTGATTGACTTAAAATATGCAGTTTGTTATTATTTTAACAATATTATTTAAAATCATCTTTTTGCAGGTCAGGAAAGAATTCTCATTCCTCGATTTTGTGTTTGGGGGACTTCAGATAAACTTCACTGTAAGTGGCTTATTATAAAAACTTACACGATTAGATTTGTGATTAATTTTAAGTGTGCAATAAAATACGTGGAAAATATAATTATGTTTACTGCATTCTCTAATCAGGTAGGAGTTGACTTTACTGCTTCAAATGGTGATCCGAGAGACCCCCGAAGTCTCCACCACATGAACCCAAGTCAGATGAACCTCTACATGAGAGCCATTCACTCTGTTGGTCAGGTCATCCAGGATTATGACAGGTTGTTACAATCCAACATGTTTCTGACTTACCTTTATATCTTCATGTAAGAGATGTCATTTAAATTGATTCATATTCTCCATTTTCTAGCGACCAGATGTTTCCAGCTTTAGGGTATGGAGCCAAAATTCCTCCAAACAGGGAAGTTTCTCACTGCTTTCCACTCAATTTCAACCCTGGAAACCCATTTTGTGCAGGTAACTGAAAAGTTTTAATAAATTAGTCTTTTTTGTTGGCTTATATAATTATGCTTTTATAATGGTTTATTTAAGCTTTTCTTAAACAAAATGGTTTAAAATAATGCGTAATTATTCTTCCAACCTTGATAAAGATTATTTTAAATTATGTTTTAAATGTTTTACAAGGTATCCAAGGAGTATTGGATGCTTATAGAATGTGTTTGAACAGCATCCAATTGTATGGTCCAACAAATTTTTCTCCAATAATTTACCACATGGCACAGTTTGCTGAAGCTGCTCACAGGGAAAGAAAGCCCACGGTTTTTTTCATTTCAAGTCGTTGCTTAATTGTGATGTCAAATTTAGTTATGTCCGTTCTTAAAAATATTTTTAGAATTATTATGTCTTGCTGATCATCACTGATGGAGTGATCTCCGACATGGACGACACGATCAGAGCCATCGTGTATGCATCCACCCTTCCCATGTCTATCATAATCGTTGGAGTGGGTGATGCTGATTTCCAGGCCATGGATATTCTGGATGGCGACAACGGCATGCTCAGGGATGTCCGTGGAAACTGTGCCAAGCGAGATATCGTTCAATTTGTTCCATTCAGGAATTTCATCAATGTATGTTCATGAATCTCAGTGTTTGTGCTAAAATTCTTAGCAATAAATATGTTTTTAATTATTTGAGTCATTAATGAAACTTTGACATGTTTGAATGTGTTCTTCAAGTCACCACCTGCTGCCCTTGCTAAACAAGTCCTGGCTGAGGTTCCCGATCAAGTGTCTGGTTACTACAGACTCAACAATATCGAACCTGGAAAGCCAAAACCAATGGATGCAGTCATAAAACAGGTTGGATTTGAATGGATTATTGTTTCACAATTCCCTATCCCAATTTAAAGCACAATTTATCGGTGTTACAATTACTGCCTACTGTTGCAACCATATAATTACTATGTCTCTGTGGCTATATATGTTTATTTCTTTTTACTCAAGCTTGAGGAGATACATCTGGCTCCTGCATCAACTTCTGCATCAGGTCCTATGTATCCGAACCTTGCCTCGACAAGCCAACCTGGGCAGCCTCCAAATCAACCTGGACATATACCTCAGGGGGGTAATGCACCTGGATATCAACAAGGTCAAACGGGGCAGCAAAGTGGAGTTCCACCTACCAGGCCTGGATATTTGCCTGGTCAGCCAGTTAATCCCGTTGCAAGTCAGGGTCACGTACCTGCTCATCCAGCTAGTGCACCTGGATATCCACAAGGTCAAACAGGGCAACAAGCTGGAGTTCCACCTGCTAGGCCTGCATATCCACCTGGTCAACCAGGTTATACTGTTGCACAACAAGGTCATGTGCCTACTCAGCCAGGATATCAATCAGTCCCGTCTGGTCAATCAGGATATCCTGGTGCTCAGCCAGGTTATCAGTCAGTCCCGCCTGGTCAATCAGGGTACCCTGGTGCTCAGCCAGGATACCCGGGTGCTCAGCCAGGATACCCTGGTACTCAGCCAGGATACCCTGGTACTCAGCCAGGATACCCTGGTACTCAGCCAGGATACCCTGGTGCTCAGCCAGGATACCCTGGTGCTCAGCCAGGATACCCTGGTACTCAGCCAGGATACCCCCAGCAGCAGGGTAAACAACTTCCCCAAGCTGGTGCTGCACCTGGACAATCAGGATACCCATCTGGCCAACAGGGGCAGTACTCTCAGCCTGGTTATTATCCCCCTCATCAACAGATGGGTGCATATCCACCATCCTTTGCTGGCCAGCCAGGTATGAGCTACGGTTATCCTCAGCAATCATTTCCCACTCAGTATCCTCATATTGGATTCCAACCATAACCATATCCCCTAGGTGGTGCTTATCCTGGAATTACTCCTCAAACTTCAACTCCTGGCCAGTTGCCTGTTCAATCAAAGCCTCCTTCTAAGTAACTGTGAACGTCATCCCAGTTCTTGCTTTGTTTGTGTTACTTTTGTCATGCCTTTTCTTGTCTAATATTCCTTGAACAATTTTTGATTCTTAACATCTATTATTATTATTGAAGTAGTGTTTAAAATCTATTTTACTTGAATTTAATATGTGACTTTATATTTTACGAAAGCTTTCTTACCTCGCCAGCGAAATTCAGAGCAATTTGAATTAGTATTAACATAAACATAACTCATTAAATCTTATTTTTATTAAGTTTAGCTTGGAGAAAGAACCCTTTCGTGCTTGTCTAAATGTTTGGCTTGATTAATTTTGTCTTCGATTTCGATGTTCGCTTTAAAATATCTTTGATCTTTTGTGGTTTTGTTTCATTTTAGTAGGATTAAAAAATAAAAATACTCTATTTTTGGACTCATTGGCGGAATAAGGAATTTGCCTGCCTTAGAGAATGGTTCTTGGGATATACTTTATTAAGATGGTATTTCAATGCTGAAATTGCGTCTAATTATAAATTTAAGGCACACCTACACAAATGCAAATAGTAAACATAAATCGCTAATTAACATTAGTCTAATCACTATAAATTATTTTGAAGTTAACTTTTCCGTTCCCGTTAAAGAACCCCATAAACATAAATATGATGTTTTATCACTCATCCCGGTGTTTTTCATCTTCACAAACCTTCGAAACAAAATAGCGAAACATGTCGTCAACTCCGTCCACTCCAATATCTTCAAATGTTTCAAGTTTGCTTTCAGTTTTCATTTATTGTCTCATGGCTACACTTACAAACGATATTGATCGCTACACACAGATATCTTAAGCCCAAATTATAGTAATTTGACGGGATCGGCAAGAAAAATCAAAGACAGAAAAACAATGATGGTAAATGCAATTGAGAAATGGAAAGGTTGCCAAGTGAAAGGGATGGAATTCATCCAAAAAATAGCCGATAATTTACCTAAGTAAGAACTAAGTATGAGTGAGCTTTTGCCCCATTTTCAAAAATAATTTGTGCTGCTCGTATTGCTTACATATCTTTATTTATGGTGGCTTACTACTTTACTTGAGCACGAATTTAGCTTAGTTCTCACCACTGGCATTACTTTGAGTGCCATTTTGCTCATTCAATTGGTTCTGTGGCTCTCTTGTGATTAATTATCTAAAATTCGTTTCACATTTTAACTTTCTTAATCTGCTATAGAACTGTTTGATGATGATGTTGTTATGAGATGGTAGTGATTAATCTCTGTTTTTTAGAACAAGTGATATTTCACTGAAAGAACGATACATCCTGGAAGGTTATGCTTCTGAATTACACAAGATAATAAATTCAATGGAAACAGTGGTTGATGAAACAGAAAGCATTTCATCTTTAATGGCCAGCACTTTGAAACTGGAACTAAACAGCCTTAGCCCGGGATCTCAGGACAGATGTGCAGTGTCAGGAACATGTGAGTTAAAATTTGTTTAAATGTTGTTGATATCAAGCGTCATTATCTGTACTAAATTTAAATGCTTCTGAATATTCATAGTTATAGGTTCTTGGTTAGTCAACTCAATCGAAGTTACACACAATCAGACCATCATCACATTTCATACTTATTTTTTAGAGACATTTATATTTTAATATTTTAAACTAATTTGCCTTAATTAATTAATAATCATTAATTTTATTAATAAACATGTCTGCAACAAAACCTTTGGTAATTCCATTATTTGCAGGTGAAAAGTTTGAAAAATTATCGAAGATGTTAAAAAGGGACTTTGAGGTTAAGAAATCAGTTGTGTGTAAAGTCTGTTCGTATCCCGATTGGTCTGCAATGAAGCTTCTAAGTTCGTTGTGGATAAATGACAATTTTGTTGATAAAAAACTCATTTTGGAGTTTTATAAAATGGCTGATAAGTCAGTTTAATGTCATAACCACTATACTTTGTACCAACGTTTTACCATTGTTCAAATATTTATTTTCGGGATCAATGTTCGATCAAACCTAATTGATTTTATGGACATATGATCCCCTCCCAATTTTAAAGTACATCTGTTTAAAAGTAACTTAAATAAGTTCCACTTATTTCTTAACTTAATATGTAATAATGTTGCACCAAACAAACTATTTAAACATTTGTATGTGATTCACTTCAATGTTATTCACTTCAATGGATAACTTTCAACAAATAACTGCAAAAGACATTACAGTTATGCTTGCTTTGGACCAGAATAACTCTGTGAGCTGTGTGAAATTGACATTTGACTAGAACTGCATTAGTTTGCTGTTTGGGGAAGCACATTTGGCCAATTGTTCAATGCAAATGCTTTCAACTTCACCAAGGTCTCTCAATTTGTGGATTTATTTGGGGAGTAACTGATTTTGTTGGGGCAAATCTTTTATTGGTTGCAGTATTGAATATAATTTTGACCTGAGCATCAGAGCACATTGACATACTTAATGTCCTTTAGGATTACATTCGTTCAAAGTGACGCGAAAAAAATTGTCTAGAACAACGCTTAATTATTTATGAAATTATCTACTTGTGACTAAGTATATAAATTATGTTCACTATAACATTATTTATCCCAATCTATTGTTAAGTTTAGCAAAATTGGTGCCAATAAGCTATTCAAACTGGAAAAGTTAAATTGAAGATTTAAAACTTCTAAGCAACTACTGACATGGGGTCGTTTAAATTTATGCTTATATAGTTAATGCACCAAACAAAACAAATTCTATCGGAAAGCAATTGATTTTGAGGCGTTTCATACAGCTTGCAACTAAAAAATAAAAATTGTAATTTGTGTCATAAAAATCATAATCATAAGATCGTTGTTAGGCATATAGTTCCAAGAAGCGCGTCATTTTTGACGCTTTTCGTTTTGAAGATAGTGTCCGTTGGCGTTGCTTGCGTAAATATGGAACGGAAAAGGATGGATGAGTTGAGGTGAGTTTTTATGGAACTCCAGATGCTGAGGGGAAATATTTTCTTGGCGTGGATTGAATGCCAAGTCCTGACGTTGATTCATTTTTAACCAGTTGCCGTACAAAACTGCAAACATTGGGTAGTTATTGGGTGACATGAAGTTCCTCTTGAAATCTGGGAGGAGGTTTGGCGAGAGTTGACGATCTTTCGATATGGATTCATTGAGTGGAGGGGAAGGCGGTTGAGACATGGATGATAAGGACAAAATATCAGCAGAAGAATCTTTTGGGAACGCTGAAATAATGTGATAGGTGAGTGCATTTCACTTAAACAAATGTGGTAAACATATCGTCTTGGTTTCCACTTGAGAACGTGAGGACAACTTACATATGCTTCTGCAATTTTCCGTTTCAGATTCTTGGAGGGAATGATCGTTGTCGTGAGTCCCACGACAGGTTCTCTTCCACATTTGCAATGACTGCCTGTCAACTGTTTGTTGCGACATTCTTGGGAAATGAAGCATATTGAACATCGCTTGTTGGTGGGTGGGTTGATGGTGCATGGAAAATTGTTCCCTGTTCGACGAAAGGAAGAATTTCATGAAGGCATTTTTTATTTTCAATGATATTCCACATTTATTTACCTATCGTCGTTGAGTCTCGAGGAATCTCTGAATCCTTTAGCAAATGGATTACTGTCAATTTTGAGCTTGGTTATCTGAATAAGAACGCCGTTGAATATTAAATGAATAATAAATTAACTGAATAGTGAATAAATTCTTAATAAAGTTTTCAAAATATTTCGAATGGCCTTCTACCCATCACAACGAACTTTTTATTAAAGCAATATTCACAAAACGGAGAATAACTGTAATTTAATAATTGTCGAAAGTGATTTCAGATCAGTTAAGCGGGAAACATATTTTTAAATTGTAAAAACACGCGATTAAAAAAAACTGAAAATTAAATAAATCGTGTAAGTATTTGTTCCTCTCACTCACCAGCTGATTTTGGTAGGCAGTGACAGCAATGAAATCGGTTTCTTTGAAAACAAATGTGGTCACTTGTTCTGGTTTTTTATCCAATCCACATTTTATGAGTTTTATACGAGGCTGGTATTTGTGCATGGAGTTCAGAATAATCTGCTAACAATCGCATCAATGAATATTCATCATCGATTATTTATTTATTTATTTATTTACAAACTACTTTTTAAATATATTTAATCTAATTTCGATATTGCATTGAATTAAAATACATTCATACTAACGTGTCCATTTTTATCCTGGACATTATTAGTCAACTTCGCCTTTTCAAATGATATTGTCTGCTTCAAAAGATTCTCGCCAGAAAAAGGAGAATCCGGATGGACGTAAATTCTGTTTGGAAGAGGAGGATCGGCTTTTCCAGCCACCAACCATGCCGACCTGTGATATGCGTACCTATACCTTTTGTTGTCAACGAGTACCGTATCCATAGTCACAATGTACTCGGCCTGAGGGTCCAAACCACTGAAACAGAGCTTTATGGATGGAAACATTCTCCTGTAATTAAACGTTAATATGATTTATGCAACAGTACACAGTTGATTGAAGTAATCAGTTTACCTTCCCGATTTCGTAATAATCATCTCAGTGCCGAGTTTGTGGAACTTTTCCCATAGATCTTTCGTCTCCAGTCGACAGCGGATGTCTTTCTTCGAACAACCTTCTGATGGTGTTGCGAAGCTGACGTCACTGGCACTTTCCTCGAAAGTTGTTTCTGATGGAAAAATTATTAAAGATATTGGACGGTGACCATTGCGTACGACAGCATCGATTAAGTGATGAAGAATGATTTGCATTCGCAATATTGAATCGACAATCGCACGTTAATCATGCATCGGTTGTGAATTCGAATTCAACAAAAGATTGCAGCGACACCTTCTCACTGGAGTGGCAATTTGTCGATCAAATGCCATCAAATACCATCGATCCACAAATCGTTTCCAATTGACAAGTGAGTGTCGTTTGGGGCGTGAATTGATCGCATTATGATAAGTAGGTTGTTATTACGAGGAGATTAAAACTAACAATAATTGAGTAGAACAAACGATAAGTTAAGCTTGGTAATTTAACAAAACTTATGAGAAACAAGCATCTAACACTGACAAAATGTTGACTTTTATGGAGAATTAATTATTAGTAATTTAACTCTTAATGTGGTTAATCACATTTTCCGGAAATAAAATACATAAATACAATGTCATCGCAATCGATGACATGTTTTTGTTTCAAAGAACACTCACCTGAACCATTCTCTTCCAGCGACGCGCAACCACTTCGCGGGGAATCAGTTTCACTTCGACTGCAAAACTTTTTGTTGTTGAATATTTCTTCTTCCTCCTCCTCAAAAACGTCCTCGGCTTTTCTCTTGCCTGCTGTCGATTCTGTTGTGTCTTTTCTTAGAATCGCATCTATAGAGAAGGCCAATGCCCTCTGAGAGAACTTTGGACTTTTCTCCTTTTCGAAGAAAGCACCATTTTTTATCTGGAGGTCTGATACAGATGCTGGACTGCAAGCCTCATTTGATGAGCATCTTTCAGGTGACGAACACACTACAGGTAGCTCTTCATCGGGTTCATCAGACATGATCAACTTTCTCCGACAATTTCTTTGTGCCAACGTGACGGGATTTCCTCTGTTTGAAAACGGAGTGGAAGAATCCTGAGGAAGAAGAGGAAAACTATCCGAACATTCGTTTTCTCGTGCATCGGTTCTTCCCGAAAGTTTTTCCGAATCAAGTTCACTTTTCAACGACGAAGGACTGGACGACAACCTGCTATTCTCATTTGCCATTTCACCTTCCGACGACTGGCAATCCATGTTTCAACCAATTAAACACTTTTCGAAATATTCGTTAATTAAAAAATCAACCAGATGTTATGTTTTAACTAAGTATAAATTGTTACCACATCAGACGGACTTGTAAAGTATCGATTTGAAGACATCCCTGTGAGAAACTTGTTGAGGAATGAAGTATGGACGAATATGAGATACCTCGTTGCTTTATAAAGGACAGGATTGACAGGTTAGTGGGTTAGTAATGCAGATGAAGTTCCGTGGGAAAACAATAACAATTTGTTACGTCACAACCCCACTTTCGCCGGTGTCACTGGAAGAACGAAATCACGTCTAAACAACTATTACAACAACGACCATCCGTGTGTCCACGTTGCGCAATCAGTCCGATGGCGATTAGCAAAATTGTTTCCACTCACGTCTGAAGCCAACAACATCAGCAGCAATAACAACAACAACAACAACGACGTGAGCTAACAACACCTCGAGAAGGAAAGTATTCCCAATGAGGGCAATCAGGAGAGAGTTTAAATAGGTCAGTGCGACAAACTTATGTTGTTCTTGTTCGAACGACGGCCATTATAAGTCGCTGTTGATTTGTTACAGTGGCACTTCGCTCAAAATCTTTCCATCCATCGTGTCAGTAGGAGGAGCCAATGTTTGATTGAAGGGCGTGGTCGAAAATGCATTCATCCCATTGGTCGTCGATGGGCGTGATTGATGTCATACCTGTAATGTATCGCGTGAATGAATTACCTGGTCCTAATTGCACAATCAAATTATCTGCTCGCTGTTTTTATTAGATAAACAATTCAATTCGACAATCTGTCAATTTTACAAGATTTATTATTTGAAAGCTATTTAAATAATTTTTGAGTAATATGTAATTATAATTATTACGTAAGAAATTGTTTGATGGGCGTGAGAAGAAGTTGTAAAATTATGATCGATTGACGAACAATTTGATGACCGTTTACAAGAAGTTTTAAATCAACTCCTTAAATCAGTTTTATTAACGACTTTTTAATCCGTGAACGGATGGCATTTAATGAGCATCTAATAGGCGTATTTAATGAAGAAATTCGAGATAATCGTCGTGCTGGGATGACGCCACCGATGGATGTCCAACCGGTGCCCCCTGCTTGGACCGGGGTTTCAATTTGATTGCAATTCCACGACTTCCCACTCCTCTGTAAACAACTCCCCGAGGGTGACAGTTTTTGCTTGAAACTGTCAACCTACGAAACTATGAATTGACCAGATTCTCTAGATTTCGGTGGTTTGAAGCGCTTCTTGCTGCTAAATCGACTAAACACTCCACCGGTCGACGTGTTATCGCGTAAACTTGTCGGTCATTACGAGATTGCGCATCGCCGATGCCTGTCCATTTACAGTGTGAGGTTGTAAATTTGCATCTCTTTAAGAGGATCACGTGTTGCTGTTGTCAGGGAACGATTTCGTTGCTTTGTTGGAGCAAACATTCAGTAATGAACATTCACTTGCATATTATCATCGAGGTCCTAATTGTTCTTGTTATTTTTGTCGGCCACGATTGAGTCGGCCGTGTTATTCGTTGACACGCGTGTTAGAAATCCGTGCTCGGTGTTAAACCGTGACACGTTTTCATTTCTCCGCAACACCGTGGTGGTAATGAAAATATAACATATAACATATATAATATAACATCGTGTTCAAACATCCTCTTTGCTTCAACACGTGCTACCCCTCCGGCTGAAGGATTCTGGGAAATAGTTAACGAGAGGTTGGTGCCTCAGAAGCCAATATTTTGTATTTGGGCTTGTTCGAACTGTTCCACTTTAAAGGGGCCTCCACCAAAACAAATTTTTTTTGCTTGTCATGGGGAGTGGGCGACAGAGGTCAAGCTTGTGGGCCTCCGCCAACCAGACTGACTTTTTTGACAAAACCGGATTTTCCTAGGTGGATTTTCCAGTGCAGCTGTTTTGTTAAAGCCCACAAAATACATGTCAAGCAAAAATAAAGTTTTTTGCCTGATTGATAGAGACCACAGTACAGTGACACACAACGACCTTAGGGGGCATCCTGGACTGATGCCGAACATCCATAAAGTCTTTTCGGAGTTTATGTTTTGAGCGGCAGAATCAGGGACGTCATTTCAGCTTTTTCCAAGGGGAAGGGGAGGGAACACTCGCAGATCGTCATAAGATGACCACTGCCACCCTTTCCCCCAATGGCGTCTCCGTGAAGATTTTGAATAAACACGAGGAAGATGAGTAAAAGTTAATTGAAAACATTTAATTCCAGCAAATGTACTCAGCAGTGGCGCAACTAGGGGGGGGGCAGGGGGGGGGCTTGCGCCCCCCCCAGGCCTAATAGGAGAGACCCTGCAATTTTTCCAAATCCGATGAGTTTTTTTTGGTGGGGGGGGGGGGGGGGTAAGGGGATTTAACTGGTTTGAAACTTTGAGACAGAAGATAGTCAAACTCATTAATAAATTATTAAAGATACAAAATAATACTGTAGACAGAAGATAGTCAAACTCATAATAATAATAATCTGTTCTATTTTTAATTCTTTATTAATTATAATTGGTAGTTTTGATTTAAACAGTTTCAAAAATTTTTCGACTGCGTCGGGCTTTTCTAAACTTGAGCCCCCCCCAGCATTTTTCGCTGGTTGCGCCCCTGGTACTCAGGAAAGTAACTTGGGGTACTTCAGGGAGGTCCTCACATACACCCACAATTTCGTTCACAATGATTACAATTTTATATAAATAAACGTTTAGATTTAATATAAATTTGATATCTAAGTAATAAAATAACAATACAAAAATTAGAAAAATTAAAAATTCAAAAAAAAATTAAATTTTCCCATTTTTTAAATTTAAAAATTTTTCAAAAGTAATATTTTTTAAGCCAGGTAAATGTTGAAGATTGTCTTCGATATTTCTAGATGAATAAATAATTCAATTATTTATTTCAAAAGATGATGATGACGATGATGACGACGACGACGATGATGATGACGATGACGATGATGACGACGACGATGATGATGATGACGATGACGACAATTATGATGATGATGATGATGATGATGATGATGATGATGATGATGATGATGATGATGATGATGATGATGATGATGATGATGATGATGATGATGATGATGATGATGATGATGATGATGATGATGATGATGAGGATGATGATGATGATGATGATGATGATGATGATGATGATGATGACGATGACGATGACGATGACGATGACGATGACGATGACGATGACGATGATGTGCACGACGACGACGTAAAAGTTAAATAAAGCCGTTTGATTGATGTTGCAAAAGTAATGGCGCACTGTTTCGCGTGCATCATTGACGACGTGTTTTATAAACAGAGGGTCGTCATTTACACCCCATGCCAGGGTAGGGCAGCACCCTCACGTGAGTGTCAAGGTGAAACATCAACAACCACTGGAAGGAGTTCAATTCGTCACCAATACACGTAGAAGTTTTTGCTGTTTACCTGTTTACCTGTTGCATCCTGTTGCGTCTTGACTAGAACTATATTTGAATAAAAATTGAGATTTTAACAATTTCATCAAACTGATTTAAAATATGAATGCGAGTTAAGATGACATCATTTCAGCTTTTTCCATTGACACCTCCAATAACGTCCCTGAATGAGTTGAAATTTCTAAAATTAAATGTTGCCGTTTGAGGCAGAAATAAACTTGTCATTTGTAAATTTAAATCATTACAAGAAAATGCGACTCCATTCAAGTTTCTGAGAACGTTATGCTGGATGATGGCAAAGTTCATCGTAGGAGATGTTGACTTCACCATAATCAGCAACAATTGTCTCTATCACCATCGTCGTCATCATCGTCATCATCGTCATCATCCATCATCATCATCATCATCATCATCATCATCATCACATCATCATCATCATCATCATCATCATTCATCATCATCATCATCATCATCATCATCATCATCATCATCATTCATCATCATCATCATCATCATCATCATCATCATCATCATCCATCATCATCATCATCAGCATCATCATCATCATCATCATCATCATCATCATCATCATCATCATCATCATCATCTCATCATCATCATCATCATCATCATCATCATCATCATCATCATCATCATCATCATCATCATCATCATCATCATCATCACCTCCATCATCATCATCATAATCACCACCACCACCAAATAAGCACCTCATGCTCAACTTTCTCATGCCAATAACCACTTAATTTTATGCGTAGATTGCAATCGTCAATGAGAGCATTTCGTTAACAGAGGTTGCTAGGGGAATCACTATTGTTGACCTTTTTAATGGTAATGATCCCGTGATGATGATGATGACGATGCAGGTTGCATTGTTGTTTTGGCGACAACCCGTGTCAAATGGCGCTTCCCAAGTTGACGTGAGGTTGTCCTCAGTGACGCCTGGGTGATTTTTCGATCTCGTCCAATGATGTTGTTCAATTTGTTTTCAAATTCTGTTTCAATTCTGGATAATTCTGGTCCAGAGTAATATCACCGTGCCAACGAAAATGTCGCCTACCTGCGATGAAAATGTTGCAATTTTCATCGTCAATGTTGCGTTTCAATCGTCAATGTTGCATTTCAATCGCTTGACCAATAGGAACTCAGTGGGATTAAATCTTCAAATAATGGAGATAATAAGATCGTTATGTGGAGACACCACAATTAGCGACTGATTGCTGATTGTCTGCAATGAAAAATAATTGTTGTTAAGCCATTTAATTGTTGGGTTTGCAATTGATTGGTTGTTTTATTTGCTCACCATCCAATCACAATCCAATTAATATCCTATTGTTAACCTATTATGACTATTATCATTATTATTATTATTATTGTTATTATCATTATTATCCAATCACCGTGTAATGAGTTGCTATGACAGTTGTCACCAGCAGTTGTCTCAACAGTTGGAGATGAACAAAAATAAGAAATGCAAAGACAGTTTATAGATCCAGTTGGTAAACAATGTTTTTTTTAGCTCAAGAGGCGCGTTGAAAAGATATTTTGCTGGTCGTACAACACCTTAAATCGATTCTGAAAACGATTCCACGTTTATTTCGAATTACTTTTAATGTTTAAGTTATTTTAAGTTATACCTTCTCAAATAACTTTCGCTGACTCAGCCATGAATTTGTATTATTCTTTTGTGGTTTGTTTTGTGGAGGTGTCGACATTTATTGATGACTTTTGCCAGCATAAAGATTGTCTTAACTTGAACGAGCAGGAATTCGGAACACGATTCGACGTTGACGATTGTCAAGAGATCTTGTTGAAGGAATGGCAGCATTAACTGCAATCAACGACAACGACGTTGTTGCGTTAATGAATGCATCAGTGGCGGTGTTCGAGGCAGACGTGATAACGATAGACGGAGACACAAGTGCTTGGTTGAGCACTTGATCTATGATGATTGGTCGATGGATTGGAGCATGGAAGTGATGGGAGGAGTCATTAACCCGATCTTCATCGCTTCCTGGAGTAGGACATTTTGCCACTTGTAAATTTATCGAGTGCTGGGGAAGGCGAATCTCCGCGCGAAGGTCAACTCGGGCTTTTCAATTCACTTCCGACTGATCTTAAGTTAATAGCCGAGTTAGCGAGTTCGTGTATCCAAACAGTCGAAAACAATCGGTTGTGAACTCGATAAGGAGTTCCATTGGCATTCCATTCTAATCTCACGTCGACAATTAACTGGAAAGTGCAACGATCGCGTTTTCCACGGAATGCAGTATCATGCTTTACGCGGCTCTCTTGCAGACGTACGGCACTTCACGCCATCATAAATTTCAGAGGTTATCGATTCAGTTGATGGCGCTTATAGCTCAGATTCGAATAATTTCACGGACGAACGAGATTTTTTAAGAGCTCAGGAATTCAGATAGGAATGAGGAAGCGCTTATATGAATGATTAATTCATTAATGAATTATTAATTCTCACGGCGGATGTCGAGCAAACCTCCTAACTGATAATCACGAGCCAAATTCGTCGAACGTTTCTTCGACCGAATTTCCATTCACTTTTAAACTCAAGAGCGTGGCGTTGTTTACGTTGGCAGTAGCGAATTGCTGTAACTCCTCGAAAGTTTCCAAGTCATAACGATTCAGTGTTCTTCCCTATCTCCAGGTAATGAATGGTCTGTGATAAGCGTTGACTGGAAGCGATAAGCTCCAACTTGAGGCTTGACTTGATGAACGCTTATGAACTCCCGTTTACATGAAATCACTTGAAATAACTACTAGAAATAACTCGACGGAATAATTTACGAATAAATTATCTTTCTTCCCGCTGATTGGTCTAAATCAAAATTTGCCACGTTGACACGGGGCTCATGAATATTTATAGGATTCCACGGATGTGTTGGCGACAAGACGTGAAAATCTTAATTAGTGAATGCTGATGAGACACACTGCAACGATCCCAACATTAATAATTATAATATGTTAACTGTAATTATGGTACTATCGCGTTGAATACTTTTAACTGATTTTTTCTTCTTTTCCGAAAATGCAAGCACGCTCAAGATGACAACATACTGCCTTCTAATAAGATGATGACAATGTCGATGTCAGCAACGCTTTTAGCACTATCAAGATTTCAATTAAATATTGCTTTCCAGCAAACAGTTGTGAGACCGAATAATTGACGAGCAACAAAAGCAGACGACATCGAAATGACCGGGAAGGAAACCTATTGTCCCGGGGTGACTTGGACAACCCTCAATTAACTCAGAAGTTGAATGCAACACTTCTTGCATTGTTGTCCTTTTTATTTGCTGATTGAAAGCACTCAATGACCAGTCTAGGATGCTTACAGCGGGATGTTAATTAAAACATCAACGATTACGAAATCATCTTTACTTTCCTCTTTTGTTCCTTCCAATCCCATTGATTTCCGTTCATTGGAATTGATAGAAACTTGTAACAATCTGTATGTGTTGATCCAACAATTCTGAATTCTACCTGGAACATGCCCACCTGATCCGATCGAATGAGGATAATAATTTCTTTGCTTATATTTCTTACTTACTTTCACTGTTCACATGACAACGCTCAGACAGTAAAGTGAGTAACCATATTTACGTAGTTTAACCACTCAAGGTCATTGCGTGTTATCTTGACAGGGACAATCTGCCATCACCATTTGTAATGCATTGATACGATTATTCCATCTGAGAGGGTGTCATATTAAAAGGTTAAATTAATCGGATGCTTAAATCGACAAATCCAAACCATTCGGTCTTTTCATCAAATAAACCGAATTGTTACAACGAATTGAAGAATTGATACACCGAATGAATTTAACAGCACTGCCAAGCGGAACGCTTAATTATGAATTTATTGATTTGTTTAAATTTATTAAACCTCGACAGAGGTCAGTTTGATAAAGGTCAGGGTCAGTTGAGGTGAAAGTAATGAATAAATCAAAACTTGGATTGTCCATTTGAGTGGAACGTCAGTTCAACTTGAGTTGATCAGAAGCACAGTAAGCACGTCAAGTGCCAGTTTTTACTCTCCTTCGATGATAATTGGAATCTAGTCGTTAACTCTATATGACCAGTTATGAGTAATACGGCATAATTTATTGCTACTGTTATTATTAATGTTATTATTTTTTATATAACTGTTTGTTTATTGTTATCAGTGATGTTATTAATAATGTAATTCTAATCATTAATTGTTTGGATGATAATCAAGATGTAAGCGTGAATGGTTGACATTACAATGGTTCATTAATCTATGAGAATCTACTTAATAACCAGTGGTTAAGAAAGTTAATTATTTTACCGAATAAAAAAATATTAGTAAAATATTTGCTTCTTTACAAAATTTACGTCTTTACGAAAACTCCATAAAAGTTAATATGTGATCAAACATGTGAATATGTAATAAGTAATTAAAATTGCTGAAACTATTTAAATCTGAAATAATGGGTAATATCTTTTTATTATCAGTTGTAGTGGACACGCCGATTATACGCGTCGTCGCTACCGTTGGCAGGAATGTGTCTGCTGTGAAATGGTCCTCAGCAATTAGATAAGCAGAACTTATCTTGACCAGATGCCCTGAAAGAAAAGAGGCTGTGGAAATTGTAAACAAATAAGTTGGGTGATCGTAGTTTATTTTATATTATTATTGTTATTATTATTATTACTATTATTATTATTATTGAATTGAATCAAATTTAGAGCTTTCAAGTAAAACACAAGTTTAAAACTCCAAAATGCTCGAATTTAAGACACATCACTCTAAATTATTAGAAGAATTTAAAAGTCTTAGAAATTCACTAACTTCGCTTCCAAAATAATGACTTTAATTGGTCAAGAAAATGTAGGGATAAGGAATATATCACGTAGAAGTGGGTAATCTGGACTTCTATTTGACACTAAATCACGCATTAATCGGGAAAGTTGATGCTGCCCAATTAGGGGGCTGACCTGCCAGTGGTCAACCTTTTAAAATTGACACCTGCTCGCAAAAGCCAAACTCACTCATATCAGGCCAGTCCAGTTAGTTGGAATGAAAGAATGGTAAGGATCTACTTTCCTTATTGACGGTTGTTAATGACAGTATGAATCCAGATATCAGATCTCAATGGAGGAGACGTTTCCTTTCGACCATAGCCTGTAATTTTCCCATTCAACTGTCAGGGCATTTGTAGCTAAAGGCAGTCTGAATTTGATCTAAGTTAATTTTCATTATGTACTTTTAAATAAAATCATTTATTCTCTATTTTTAAGAATGCAGGTTATGTAATTAACTTTCAGTTAAATAAATCAAGATTAACTATTTAAAACCGAAAACTGAATTTAGTTAACTGGTGCTACATTGCGTAATAAGTTGACTATATGGTGGTGTATTTGTATTTTACTCGCCAGAAAAGAAACAGAAAAAAAAAACAGGACTCAAGGTTACTCAGTCGGATGAAGCAAAGATCACTTAGCACCAAAATATCTGACAATTGAATTTATAAATAGACTTTTGCTAAAAACGTTTTAACCAAACAGTATAACCAAACCCTCTCGCTGATCCAAAAACGGAATTCACAAATGAATCATAAATTAATTCTATAAATTGATTAAGTGATGAAAATATTCAATAAGACGATATTATATGAAAATCACAAATTTACTTTAAATAAAACCACATTTTTAGCATATTAGTTACTAGTTCTAAGCATTAGAAGTAAAAGGAAACCAGCTTTGCAGCAAATAATGAAAAAGAAAAAAAATCTTGCTTGAAACAAATTTTCAAATAAAAATTATTTACTAAAATCTTAATAGGAATTGTGAGGACATGTAGTATCTGTCATAAGTTATAGCAGAATTCGTTTGGTATGTTTACTGTTTTTGAAGTGGTAACAATTTTTTGCCTCAGATGGTTGTTTCGATTTAATTCGCTTCTCCTTGGACGAGCTGAAATAAATTGCATCTGTTTGATATTTGTGATTTGGTACAAAACTTTCTTTATTCCATTTACATTTTTAATATTTATTAATTCCACCGATATTTAGGAATTACGTTTGACATCTTGTTTAGATGTTACTTAACTTCATTATCATCTGTGACGAGCGCAGCTAACGGTAAAATAAATAAAAACATTTCATTGCAAATCGAGGGTAGCAGTTTTCGAACATATTCCGATTTATATAAAATGGTTTTTGTTCGTCGTAAAATCGACATAGCCTTTAAACGGAGGAAAATAATGCTAGCTCGCCTGGCATCAGCTAGGAACATTGCTCCCATAAGGCAGATTTTAAATTCCACTAGTTTCACTGATAAATACATTTACTTTTCTAAATTTTCCTGCATAAAGTTTTTGGAAATAAGAACAATATGAGAATACAAGAATATAACTTATTAAATACATACTTCTGTGAATTCATTTTGTTTTCTTTATAAGATTGAACAAAGAATGTCATCCTATGGAAGCTGTGATTCGCTCCTGTGCTCATCTCCAAGTGATAACAAAAATTTTTCCTCATCTACTGATGATGCCTCAAAAAGTACATCAAGCAATTCTCTGAACATGATTGTTATGAATGATTCACTCATTGCTGACAAGGAAACCAACAAACTGGACGAACACGAAAGATCTGCAACCCTCGAAGTCGATGCAATAATACCCGACTCCCTCGACGATGACACTGCGAACAACATTTCGAAAGAGCATTCAGCCGAGGTTTCAACGAAGCAGTCGAATAAACCCGGAACCAACTTCGAAGCTCAAAATTCTGGAGGCGAAGCTTCGGCCGTCGAAGAAACTAGTTCTGGTTCGAGTGGAGGGAAGACAAAGTCGAGAAAGAGATTGAGAGAAAAGGTTGAGGAGGATGAGGATGACGATGATGCCATGAATGAGAATGCCGGAGAAGGTAGGACCAGTGTTATGACAAGAAATGCTTGTTATTTATATGTTTGCTCGTGTCACAGTGCAGCACAAGAAACTCAAAGAAGGTCCAATGGTAGAAACAAGAGATGCTGGTAAATTAAACTCACAATCAGTTCTTAGCTCCGCCCCAAAAAACTATCATGATGATTGCGGCGATCGGCTCGTGCAGTCGAAAGGCACGGTGTTAAAAAAAATCTTTCAGACGCTCGTTTAACTTTTAAGCCTCGGACTTTCCACTTCTCTCGGAAGTAGTCGTCCTTGCTATTCTAAAATAATTTTCAGCAGCTTTCACCTGTGTAAGTTCCCGACCTAAAGAGGAAATGATTCTCCAATATTCACATGGATCGAATGACTCGTTAATATAATATTACCATCCACAGTTTGTAACATTAAAACACCTTTTTAAGATGCACCAGATGTCATCGATCTGCCTGCCAGAGAGGAGGAAGAGAATGACGACTTGGCAGCAATCGAACTTCCTTCTGCCTCCCCTTCCACAACAACCCCGACTTCTGACTCGGACACCGACGACGACGACAACCTGGAAAACCTGGAAGACATGTTCTTCAACAGAGACTTCTTCTTGACGAGAACGTTCGGAGCCAACCGGAAGAACAGGAAGGACTTGGAGAAGAAGAAGAAAGTCGATGACGTGACCACCAAGTTCCACTTGAACGTTTTGAAGCTGAGCAGGCAGAGAGAAATGGGATATCCACCGAGGAAGCTCAGCGGTCATTTGCATTGAATTGATTGGTTTAATGGAAACACGTTTGGATTTTATCGATGAATATGTACGACTCGTTTACTTTCGTTCGTATGTTCTGACAGGCTAATACATTAAAAGTCGCGGCCCACTTTTTACTTTGAATAATTTATGTTTGCATATTTTTACGCAAAATATTTGTCTGCTCTGACTTAACTCCTCACTTTTGTTTTTTCATCTTTTGTACATGTTTCTTTTCAGTTTTGAGCAATTATTTAATTAAAATCTCTTTGTTGCAGGTTATTTGGCCTATCAGGAGGCGGTCATTCGCGACCCCGACGTGGTGAAGAGGTTTGGCTTGGTGAGCAACTACGAGGAACACACGGGATGCGTCAACTGCTTGCATTTCAACGAAGCAGGTTGGAACCTTTAATTATTATTTCTTTCTTATTTCAGGAGCACAAGGGAATCTGAATTCTTATATCTAAAGCACTCATTTTGATAGCTGCATTAGGCGTCATATTATTTGTTATTACAATCCATTATTATTATTCATTGTGCACGCAGGCAATCTCATTGCCAGTGGCTCGGACGACATGAGTGTGGTGATTTATGATTGGACCAGGGAGAAGGTCAATACCTCATTTGCTACGCACCACAAAGAGAATATTTTCCAGGTAATTTAATTATTTCTTGTTACTGAGATGTTAATAATGTGTTACTAGATACATTTGTTTTTTTGTAATAAGTTATTATGGTCTTATTTTTTGTTTTTTTTTGTGCCTTGCAATGTTTTGGAATATTCTGTATTTTAGAATATTGTTGTCATCATTAAGACAGTTTAGACAATGTGGTAAATTATTTCGTTTCCAGACAAAATTCATGCCCCACTCGAACGACAGTCACATAGCCACATGTGCCAGGGACGGAGTGGTAAGGATAGCTCAATTGTCAACGACCGGATCTTGCAGCTGCCACAAGAAACTGGCCACTCACAAGGGTGCTGCCCACAAAGTTGGCAATCCTTTTGTTTCTTTCTCATTCTTCTCTCATTAGTGCCACTTTCCAATTTTATTTGAAATTAATGCATCCATGCGACCGTTTTTAAATCCGACTTGTTTAAGTCTTTATTATTGCAAGCGCGTCGAGTCGAACTAAGTCTGTCCATTTTGTTAATGATCATTATCATGATTTGTTTAATTTGTCAAGGAAGTTGTGAGGATTAAATTGTTTATTCATCACTCACTTTAAACACTTGTCCACAGTTGGCCCTCATCCAGGACAGCGCTCACGAGTTTTACAGCTGTGCTGAGGATGGAGTGACCTTTCAGATTGATTTGAGAATTGGAAAGCCAAGCATGTTTGTTCATTGTTTGTGTTTTGTGATGTTTATTTTAAAATTGTATTATTTAATAATTAAACCTTAGTATTATTATTAATAATATTATTGTTGGTGTTATTATTACATCATAATTATATTATTTCGTTATTATTATTCTTATTTTATTATTATTATCATCATCATCTTAAGTAGCTACTTACGTGTTAATTAATTAATTAATTAATCAATGAATCGGTAATTATGAACTCTAAACGAAATGCTTAATTAGGGTTCGTCAAGTGGTTGATGTGCCATTTCAATTTAAAATTATTTCATCGTTTGTATTTATTTACATCTGAATTGTGCTGCTGAATTTGAATTCAAGGTCGTTTATGACAAAGCGTGATGGCAAGAAGGTGTCTCTGTATTCTGTCCATGCCAATCCGATGAAAAGCTACGAAATATGCGTCGTTGGAAGAGATCCTTATGTCAGGTTTAAACTTTATTTATTATTGATATTTTATGTTCATTACATTCAGAGGATTTAATTATCAATTTTATTTTAATGATTTCAAAGGTTTATAACTTTTAATTTTGTTGAAGCAATGCTTCATGGATTGTTTTGAAATAATTGCTGGAAATGATTTTAATATTTTAGGATATATGATGTCAGAAATATTAAGAAGGTAAGCATTTCGTTTTGTGATATTTATTAGTTAATAGTGAATTCCACAAAAAATATTACCTAGGGTCCTAAAAATTATTTTAGATATTGTTTGTAATTTTTCAGTCTCACTCTATTTTAACTATAAAATGTAGCGTTTTTATGTTTAAATTTTCATCATTGTTTGATTTTATAGTGGACATTTCGGTGGTGTATTTTTTGTGTAACAATTTTATTCTGGAGGTATAAATGTTTTAATTGAAGAATCTGCCAATTACTACCACATATAAAACCAAATAATTTATTATTTGTTTCTTGTGTATGTGTGTTGTGGATTGAAATAGTATCACACATCTTCAAATTCATTTCTAAAGTGATACTGCAGGTTGTAAGGGGATCCAAATTGTTGTGTGCATTAGCTACGTTGAGTGTAACTTTTTCGGAGCTTCATCAGATTCAAAGGGGCTGCATTAGCTGCTCATACTATTACAATGTCACATCTGCCTATGAAACAATGCAATGTCAAAACACAAGCTTAAAAGCATAAATTCGTAGAAATTTTCTATTACATTGTTTGCTCTAAAAGGGTTTGTAAAATAAATGTAGTGTTGTTAATTATGATATCTGGACCAGGATGCTAGAAAGTTTTTAATGCATTCATTTGCTGTTATACTTGAGAAATATTTAAAAACATATCGTGTGTAACTTTTTTAAAATTTATATTTTTTCTTCTGAATGCAGTTTCAGTTATGGTGAATTTCACCTATTATTATTATCCATGGAATAATTTCTATTAAGTCTTGCATAAAATACCATTACGATAACCTAATTGTATTACTCAATGAGGGACTTGCCCAAGCTAGGCTATTAACAACAGTGCCAAGATGTTATTTTATTACTGCTAACAAATCCAGTAAAATATCTAAAAGTTGTTAAATGTTAAATGGTGATTTTTATTTAAACTTTAATTGCTTTAAAATTATGTAAATAGAAATATCATTAATGAAATAATTACTAACACATGAATCCTTATTCACTATTTATGCAGAACAGCAAAGAAGAAATGAGCATGAAGAAGTTCTGCCCTGAAAATTTGAACGATGGTTACGACCACATAACAGCTGCAGTCTACAATTACAATGGCACAGGTTGATTGGCTAGCCAATTACTAATAGCTATTAATTAGCTCATGAATAATGCAGATTTGTTGCTATACATCACAACATTCAATAGTTCAAGTAGGATATGACAGATTGGCCATCCTCTTACCTTTTTTTATTCAATATGACAATCTCAACCATAAATGTCAATCAATGATTGAAATCAATAGGCAATGTAATGTTTTATTTGTCAACAGTGACCCTACTTATTGTTAATTAATTAACTGATAGAAATGTTTGCTAATTGACAGAGATCATAGCTTCTTACAATGACGATGACATTTATTTGTTCAACTCGACGTACTCCGACGAAGCCACTCACCTCAAGCGTTACGAAGGCCACAAGAATTCTGCTACAGGTAGTTTTATATTTTTAAAGCTAATATGATTAAGGTATCATTCTAAATGCAACATCCATAAATTCTCAGGTCAATAATATCAGCAGAATTTAATAATTTCTTTAAAATGCAAATATATCTTGACATTGCTAAAACAGTGAAAGGAGTCAATTTCTACGGAGCGAAGAGTGAATACGTAGTTAGTGGAAGTGACTGTGGAAATGTTTTCATCTGGGACAAGGAAAGCACAGAACTGGTGAATGTTTTCCATGCCGACGATGCCGGAGTGGTTAGTTCATCGATTTGAAGTTGCTAGATTCATCGGTTCGCCTTGAAATGAATTCTCTCGAACAGGTGAATGTCATCGAGAACCACCCAACCCTTCCACTCATTGCAACGAGCGGTCTCGACAACGACGTCAAACTCTGGTCTCCCAACGATAGTCCGGTATCAGACCTCGAGAAGTTCAATCTTGTTAGTCGGCAAACTTTGCCAATTATTAGGCATTTGAATTTTAAGATGATGAAAGATCAGTATGGACAGTACCTATGTTTTGTTTTTTTTATGTTCACAATTTTTATTAGGAGAGGAAGTCTAACAAGAGGTCGAGACCCAAGAATCGGATCTATGCAGAATTCGATGACTCCAGGCTGCTCTGGTTTCTCATGAGAACTTTGAGAGTGAGTCGTGAATTAACAAACTGAGTGGTTTGGTTAAATGTTTTTGAAGATAAATCTTTTAAATTAATTTGAGATTTAACTGACTGAAAACAATGGATTTCCTTACATTAAGTAATGCACAAAAAATCACAGATGCTGAAGCTCCTAGTAATTGTAACGTACTTCGTCACCATGTCGTATCATTAGGCTTCTTGCAAGCATTTCAGCACTGCTATCTCACTCTTGAGACATCCAGCAGGAATTTAATAAAATTTGTTCTCAATCAATATTAATTCATTGATTTCTCATCACAACGTGAATTGGTCGGCAATTATGTGATTGTTAAAATCAACATTTGTTGTCAGAGAGGAGCAGAAGAAGCAGGATCAAGCAGCGAGAGCTCCAGTGATTTGGCCATGGTTACCGATGACGACGACGAAGAGGAAAACATCAATGACAATGATGATCACGATCCCAATGAAGATGATGGTGATGGCACAGGGAGACAGAACATTCAATGTGCCTCCTCTTGAATTCAACATTGAGCATTCATCTATTTTTCTGATTTCTTGTAATGGCTCCCGCGCACGTTTTCAATACCGAGAAGAGATTTAAGTCGGAGATAAATTAAATTTTTTGAGAACGAAAATAAAAAATGCATCATCTGCTTGATCCAGCTGCATTTAGATCTAAAACATCCTTCTTTGAAGGGCAGTCCCTTAATGGTGCACGACAAGCGTCAGTCGACACCAAAAATGACTTTTAAAGTCCACTGCACTCGAAGCCCAATTATCCGCTTTGAAAAAATTTTCTGCAATGGTGTGCATTGCTTCCCTCCACTAGCTCGTAGCCATATATTTGAATCGTGATCCAACGTTGTGCGAATACTTAATCCCTTGTGAACGATGATTTTGTGAAAACGTATCGCCAGTTTTACCAAGTTTTTACACCCCCACAATATAACGGTAACAAATGCTTAAACATCTTTGATGAAACAAACTCCTTTTAATAAACAAAAACCTATTTGATGGAAACATGAATGTGAAAAAAATAATGTGAAGCAATGTGAAGACCTGCAAGGGATATGAAAAACTATAGTGGGAGTGTGGTAACAGATTATGCATGTCAATGCATGGATTTATAAGCAAGATAAATGTTCCAAAACAATGCCACACTGTTGACAAAGAGTATCCTGAAAGTAGAATTTTATTCTAAATTGTTTAACTGCTTCAATTGGATTTATGTCTAAAAAAATGGCTCACCTGTGTTGTAGGGGGACCACATAAAAGTTTATGAGTTGAGCAGCAGGCCAAACCTGAAACAGTGGTAACATATTTAGTCGATGATTGATGCTGGCAAGGTGAAAACTTACTTTATATCCATTGAAAAGCACGGTGAAGAAATCCTGCAAATTGAGACAAGCGGATTGATTGCGAATCAATAGAGGCGGATGCATCAAAAACAAGAAATTACCTTTTTGAGTTTTTCTTTTGTTTTATCTATGGAATAAGTTGTTGATAAAGTCATTGAACCTAGAATCGAAGCTAGTATGGCTGGTGACATAAAGAACTGAAAGATATGATCAACAACTTAGTGCATTTAAAACCATAATGTAAACAATGAAAAGAGTGAAGCAAAGCATAACATAAATGATGTAAAGGTTTCACTTACTTGGTCAAGTGCAAGTTTCTGGAAAACCCCTACAGGGGGAGGTCGTTTTATGGTTCTGTCGAGAAATACAAACCAAACTCTCAATGCGGGACCCTTAAAAAAGTAAGTTTCAATGTTAGCCGACTAAAATGATAAACGGCTCTGCAATGATCATGATTTACTATTAAAAATGTCCCCAAAACAAAAAACCGCGACGTCCTTGTGATTTCATACTCTCGGAGAGTCTTTTTCTCCACGAACGTCTGACTTATGGCATCACCTGCACTCATCAACACACCTTAAAAGTTTGACAAGAAATAAATAATGTAAAAATGAAATGATTTTACAAGTAGCTGTCTTAAAGAAAATCTACCAGTCGTCAAAGCTTGAGTTTTAAGAGGATGCAACTTTAAACAACTCATATATGCATTTACAAGCCGGGACATTTTTCCGCTGAAAAATAATAAGGTAAGGTCGACCGAATAGGGTTAATAAGTGCGATGTGCAATGAAATTCAAAACAACGTTTTTGTACTGCAATTTTAAAATTTTAAAATGTTAAATGTTTTTTAAAATGTGATAAATTTATAGGTATTTTTAAATTAAAAAAAAAGAATCATCTAACATTTATCATTTGCACACAGCAAATCAGATTTGTTTCCTTTCCAAAATTTTGAGCGCGGTTGAGTTAATCCAGGCGCGCAATTCTTTAAGAAGCGTTGCAGCCATGTAGCCCCGTCAATAATTTGAATGTTAGATCATTATTATCATCAATAAAAAAGAGTACGTTTGTTTAAATGTCGTTATAAGGTGCCATGTTAATAAGGAGAAACTTACTTAAGGTAAAAACATAAGTAAATGCAATAACGAGCTTAATGTAAGTAAGTAATCTTTAAGAAGGGCTTCATTTAATGTCATGAAAATTGATCAAGCACTTATTGAATTGAGACAAAATAGTCGGTTTCAGGAAGGAGGATTTCTTTCAATTCCCGAAGGAGCATGATCTAATAATGCAATGAAAGTATTTCTCATGTCTACCTATGTAATCGGAGGAAATAAACACCAGTTGTGCTGGCAATGAATTAGCTAATTAGCAAACTAGTGTGGCTATTTGTAAGTAAGAAAATGTTATGAAAATCTATTTATGAAATAGAACAGGCCTGCTCTTTTTATTTTGCAACTTGTATGAAATAACAAACTAAGCGTTTATGTGCAAAAGACTGAAAAGTATCACCACTTGTAATTAGGATAACACTAATTTGACTAATTGTACTAATAATAACTAATTTTAAACTCATTATTCGTTCAAATTTGGCTTCATGTTGTTCGACGACGACGTATAGTGTTTTTAATGACTATCCCGTTTTACCCTATTTTCTCCTACTGCTATTGGACAGTAATTAAGAAATAACGGTGGAACTAAAGCGTATCCAAAACATGTCGATGAGCAGAATCTTCATACATGAAGCATCCTATAAAATTTGTATACTCTATTTTTTCATATTCACCATCGAAAAACAGAAACACATAATGTATAACAACTTTTGTTGTAAATGTGGTAGAGCAATAAATTTTGGTGGATTTGATTGCCTAGGTATAACTTATTTAAAAAATCTAAAAATTAATAATTTGAGATTTGAGAAATGTGGCTCAGAAAATGTAACATTTTTGTAAAAAAAATTTCGAAATTACATATTATATCAATAATACTTTAAAATTAAAAAATCAAAAATATTTTAAATGCTTTTAAATTCCCGGTCCTTTGGCACTTAGCCACTGAGTGAATTAAACTGGCTCAAGTAAGAACACTTCTTCATCACCTCTACTGTCCTCTACCCACCCCAACTGCATTTAACTTTGAGCAACCAGGTAAATTTCATTCTCTAAATTTTAGAGTCTAAGATGACAAAATTCATTTCAGTTTAATCGAGACTTTATTTAAGCTTAAGGAAAGATTGTCACATTCTTGAAATGTCCGATTGAGAACTTCGAGGTTTGATATGTTATATGATATTAGATGTGATAAAGTTTGATATGACATATTCAAAACAATCAAGAGCTTGTCTCATGAACTGGTAAATTATGGCGGAAGACTAGCGTGCTGGATGGCTGTTGTGAGGCTGTTCTACAATTTGTTCATGACAAGAAGTACCGTTTCTGTAAGATCTTGTTGCTTTGGCATCAGCAAGAACAGGGTAGAATCAGTTCCTTGACTACTGACTTGATTCCAATGCCTGAAGAATTCCAAGGTTCGATGAGATGCCAATGGTCGACATGGTGGTACGGTTTTCTGGCAAGCAGGAAGCTCCGATGGAGTCGTGTTTCTCCAAGTCAAGTCAACCTCTATTGACCTGTATTTTCCATTTGACAAACACTAGGAATTTAGTTAAATATTAGGTAAATTTTAAAAGTAGCTCTTTGTGGAGACTAAAAATTGAAGGGAAAAACCAACTTGGAAAAGGACCAACCTGTTCAATCCTACTTTGGCTTCTATCAAATGCCATTAAATTTAGGAAAAAGTTACACAAAAGCAATAAATTCCAATTCTTTGTCGAAGTGGTTCAGAATAAAATGAATTATTGACCACCTCAATCTTCATTGTCCATCTCATGTCCACCCTAAGTTTTTGCATTTAGCCAATCTTCACAGCATAGCTGACCAACACAAGAGGCGACAGATGTTGCTTGGTTCAGTAGCATGCAAGAATGCAACCTACTTAGCCAACCCTCACAGCTTACAAAAAAGTTACAACGCAAGACAACATTTGTGTTTGATTAGGGCTTTTTTTTAACTAGTGGAATTTTTTTTTTTTTGGTTTTCCATGAATAAAGATAAAAAATCCTATATAATAATAAGCGAGGCGAATGATGTGGCGAGGCATTAGAGCATTAGAAGATGATTAACAGATGATTTCATTCATTAACCAAAGAACGGCCGGTTTAAAATAATAACTTAATAACCTAAACAGTTAAATGATAATGAAATATAAATATGAGGGACTTCAAAAGGAGCTAAGAACATGTTTGGGGAGAACTAAGAGAATAATTACAATTGGAAGCATAACTAGAGGTAGAGCAGAGACAATGTTAAATTTATTTAAATGCTGTTTGTTAGTAAAATTAGTAAACCTAGAGGATCGAAAAAGTAGAAAAATGATTGTCTATGAAAAATATAAAATCTAATAAAGCATAAATATAGCTTACATTGGCTACTGACTTTACTTTATTTAAGTTAACTTGATAAACCTACCTATTCTAATCTAGCTAAACTTAATAACCTAAATAAAAATTGCATTAAGTTATTTAATTCATTACGTAAAATTAAATAATAATAGCAGAATTACATTCACTCACTCAACCAAACCCAAACACGCACACTCATCTATACACATATACACACTTGGTCTGGATATCAGATATTGAAAGTCAAGGACTTATCCTGCTTCATGGGAAAACATGAAGGCTTTTTGGTTGTCAATATTTGCAATGTGTGCCTTTTTTTGTGCTCATTTTTCACCACTAATTCAGTTTCACCATTTTACGTAAGGTCACTCATCCATACACAATCAGCCACTCACTCTTGCAGGCAGCCCATCCGCCCGCCAACGCGAACTCACTCACCTTCGACCTGAACCAGGCATCTGCCCTTCATTTCGATCCATCGAACCCCGATGAAGGAGGAACCCGATGAACATCCGCAGAAAAATATATTTTATTAAAATCAATTATTGCCTCTTGACAGATAATGATAATAAACAACATAAGCTCACCCAACACAGGCTGGGGATCTGCATGGGGTCTGCGGTCTGATGCCTCCGAGGACCATTTCTGACCGGCCCTGATGGCCTTCTGCAGACACACCAGACCACGTCCATCTCACAATTCGCGGCTCCCCGGTCACAGCGGAACGCAGCCAGAACAAGGAGGTACCTGGCGCTGCCCAGAGCTCTGCTTGCCGCACCACGACTCCAGGAAACTCAGACCGACTGGGGCAACCCGAAAGGGGAGGCAACTGATTCATCGATCACGGCCATTGAGGATGAATGCACAGGGTATGGGGCAAACCAAGAAACCATTCACTCACCCACTCACCTACTCATTCACGCAATCATTCACTTAGAAAAAAAAGGAGCCAAATGGTGGAATTTTGAGAAATTGTGTGCATAATGTTGTGTCTAGTAATTAATTGTTTGTAGCTCAGCTTATCTATCAACAAAGTACCTATCTATCTAACTATCTATCTAGATATCTATCTAGTTAGCTATCTATATCTACATATCTATCTGTCTGTCTGTCTGTCTGCCAGTCTTTAAATTATGAAGTCCTGGTAAAGTGTGACGTGTTTTGTTACAATTTGCCAGTGATAGCCTGAAAAAATGGTTTAATTCATTAAGTTTCTTATTAATTATTTAGCAAAGGTTAACAAATTATTCCTATAATTTCTTATCTTTAAAAGCAATGGCAATTTAAAAGCTACTGGCAATGAAAGTAAACATAATAACCCAAATAATCATGACTAATCATGTAAAAATATATTGTAAGTACCAATGATATGTTACCTCTGAATTTGTTTTTAAAGTCACCAGTGAAGTGCTTGGGAGCCAACTTCTTTCCTGTTGAGAAAAGCTTTCATTCCTTCTTCTGTGTGCTTCTGATGCTTATCTTAGGTCATCAGTTTATTAAGTACTTTCATAAGTACTTCCATTTTATCATTTGTTTGGGCATACCATGATGCCATTCGTTGAGGGCCCTGTTTTAACATTTTTGATGCATACTGGGACATAACTTGTGACATATTATAATAATCCTACGGCCCAAAACATTTAATGTATTAATTGATACTTTAGTACTTTCATAAGTACTTGTTTTACCATTTGTTCGAGCATGCCATGATGCTATTGATTGGGCCTTGTTTAGCACTTGTGTTTCAATCTACAGTCTTAAAATAGAATTTAGAACATCATGTTGTTGTGACTTGCTATGGCCCAATACATAACTAGGTGTAACTAAGTGACGTTAAAACTACTTCAGTACTTTCATAAGTACTGGTTTTACCATTTGTCTGAGCATACCATGATGCTTTGATTACATTTTTGATTGTGTAATTATAGTGTACAAGACTTTTGTTATAATTTGCCAGTGGTAGTCTGAAAAGAACAGTTTAATACATTTAATATTTAATCTTATTCATTATAATTTTTCATTCTTCAGAGCACTAGTGGTAATACTTGGAGTTGGAAATACACAAATACAGTTCCACTGTTCCTATCGACAATTGTTAGAATTGCTAGCCACGATAAAACAAATGATTCGGACAGTAATCAAGTAAAAATACAATGTATAAGTACCAAAGATGTTACCTCTGATTTTGTTGTTAAAGTCACGAGTGAATCAACTTCTTTCCTGTCACATCAGTCGTTTCTTCTGAGTGCTTGCTCCTGATTTCCGCCATCATCATCTGTCATCTAACGTCTCGTCTTAAAAATCTATTACTTAAAACTTAGAAATATTGATATTTTTCACTTACTTATCATCTTATTTTGATCAATTTTTCATCACTTGAATCATCTTGAATCAATAACTTGATAAAGTGCTGGGATGCTTGCCTTTTTTCTTTAAACTGTCATATCAACTGCATGAATCAACTTAATTTATGTTCCTGTCAGACCATGTAGGTTACATATTGCCTTACTTTATGACTTAAACTATCCGCGCTTTATAGCCTCACTGACGTCATTGTCTTTGTTAAAAATAATTTTGACGAATTTTGAAATCTTACAAAGATCAAGGGTCCTCGGGCTGATGTGGACCAGAAAATCAGGGGACATAAAAGAATACTGGGTGCAATTACCACAGAAAACCTCCTAAGACACCTGAGAAACAAAGAACTATGTAAGCTCTATGGGAACAGGCTGAAAAGCTTCAGTACGATGCATGAGCATCTGAGTTGAAATGCTTTAAGATGCCGAGAAGACAGGAAGTCATCATTTACAAAGTACCAAAAGACCTTATGCCATTAAAAGGAATTAAACCAATTACATAGAAAAAAAGGACTGCTGTCATTCATCTACTTAGCATTTAGCTCAAGTGCCTAACTATCTATGCATTACTTAATTGCTTGTCTATTACTTAACTAATTAGCACTTAATTGCTTGCTCAGTAGTCACTATCTTGCTCTACTGCTCACTTAACCCTCAGTTAACTACTTAAGCCTACCTTAACTTAAGTTACTCTATCCTACCTAAGTTACCTACCTACTAATGACAGCAACCAAGATTATAGCTGGAAGGCAGAGGCAATAAAAAGGATGATACCTTAAGAGAGTCCCGAGAACCCCCGGAAAGAGTGGTTTGCCCCAATTTGTGTGCATTCATCCTCAACTGGACCTCAGATCGACGAATCCGTAACCTCTTTCTCCCGGGTCACCCCTGGACGGTCAGAGTCCCTGGAGAAGCAATGAAGCAAGCATAACCCCGGGCAGCAGATGGTACCACCAGGTTCCAGCTCTTTCCTGTGGCCGGGTAGTCGTGAAGTGCAAGATGGCGTGACCCGTGCCTGGAGGAGGTCATGCAGGGTCGGTCAGATCCACAGCACCAGCTACCATGAACAGACCCTCCTTTTTCCCAGCTGCTGCATTGATTCCTAAGATAAGGTCACACTCAGCCTGTCATTCACTCACTCACTCACTCACCACTCACTCACTCACTCACTCACTCACACTCACTCACTCACTCCACTCACTCACTCACTCACTCACTCACTCACTCACTCACTCACTCACTCACTCACTCACTCACTCACCACTCACTCACTCACTCACTCACTCACTCACTCACTCACTCACTCACTCACTCACTCACTCACTCACTCACTCACTCACTCACTCACTCACCTCACTCACTCACTCACTCACTCACTCACTCACTCACTCACTCACTCTCACTCACTCACTCACTCACTCACTCACTCACTCACTCACTCACTCACTCACTCACTCACTCACTCACTCACTCACTCACTCACTCACTCACTCACTCACTCACTCACTCACTCACTCACTCACTCACTCACTCACTCACTCACTCACTCACTCACTCACTCACTCACTCAGATGCAATGTAACGCAATGCAATTCATGAGGCACTACCCCTAGGTGCTGATAGAAACTGGCAAGAAGCCGAATTTGGTGCTCGTGTCGCTGTCGACATATGCCATCATTCTGGTGGAGCTGAAGGTACCATGGAGGACAGGCTACAAGAGCAACGCGCTCAAATCGGATCAGTGAATCATTATGGATCTGGCGCATGAGGAGCCAGAAGACGTCTGAAGAGGCCACTGCAGGAAAGCCGTCGGTCTCCGGTACGAATGACCCACCGAACGGCGGGGCCAAATCATTGACCGTGAGACACGGTATTGTCGGGAAAAAGTCCGACCGCGTACTCACAAAGCACTGTGAACTGCGGACCAAAGCATGGTCGTGCAAAGGTTTGCCAAGTCTGACTTTAATCACACAATGTGATGCATTATGCATAATGAATGGGGACTTCCATAAACATTTTGGAAAAGGGGAGTAATGGACCGTAGCCCACTCAGCATGAGCATACTCATCCGCCACATTCACTCATTCAGTCTCCCGCCCGCCCACCGCATTCACTCACTCAGTCATCCATACACATTCACTTACGCACACCTAGCCTAACCTAAGACCTTACCTATAAAAAAATGCCTTAAACTTAACCTTAAAAAAAATGAAATTTATTAGGCTACTGAGAAAAGTGTCCTAGATTACCCTTAAGTCTTAAGCTACCCTACATTACATAATGAAAGAATAATTTGTATTAATCCTATAATCAATTACCCTAACTAATTAGCCCTAATCAGTCTATAAAAATAAAATTGATAATGTTACACAATAATAAGTATTATGGGTTCATGATTTAGCATGATAGACCCTAAATATAAAACCTAACATAAAAAGTCTATAAAAAAAATCATAAACTTAAGAATATTTAAGAGAGATGTGTAGAAAAGGAATAGAAAGACTTAAAATTACTTATAATTAACTTACGAAAGAAAGGAGAGATAGTGAGTTAGAATAGAATAGAATAATTGATTAACATGGCATTGATAAAAAAAAACTAACTTACCATTAATAACTAGTTGACTTAGGTGGCCAAATATGGAATGACTGTGAATGATCTAAGTGTGACAAAGAAAGTAATGAAATAAAAAATGGGTGATTGATTGAACTTAATTAACAGACTTGTTGAAAACCTAACAGAGTGCCCTAAACACAACAAATATTCTTAATTAGTCTGTCCACGGTGCTGTATCTCCGATACATGGTATCCGATGCAGGCTGTTGCTAGCATGCAACCGAACTGATAGACTGAGAATCTGCGAGTTTAATAAAGTCAAAGGTCATCAGACCTGATATTTACTTTTATTATCAGATATTTGTAATTGTCAAGTTCTGTTCAAATTAAGAACAGTGATGGCTAGTGTTTAAAATGATTTGAAATCCCGAAGCAATGATTGGGTTAGTGAGTTCTTTTTCAATGCATAGCCTCGTTAGATTTTACGTTTGCCTGCTTCTTATGGAATTAGTATTGTTGGCATTTGTTATTATTATTTAAAATAAAACTTATTAATTGCATGTTAATCGGCTCATTAACGGTTTGAGATTAATGTACAACCTGAGGATAAGTTGCTCGAAATCTAATTATCGATATGTTTTTATGTAGGATTAAAATACTGACCCAGCTGCACCTGTTGCGTCAAAGCTTGGATATTTCCAAGACCTCGTCACCCAAAACGTCAATTCCGTCCAAAGGCTAGGTTTTGAACCCGAGCCTTCAGGTCATCAGCCAAAGATCCCTAAAAAATAAAAAGGTAACAACTCACGTCGTATAGGCTTTCTGTTCTGGACATGGAATGCAGGGTTGCTGCGGGTCATCCAAAGCTGTCAATAAAATTTAAAACTCTTAAATATGATCCATTGGATATGTTTGCAACAAAGGTTAAATAAAATCAAAATAAAAACAAAGTACTCACGTAAGCATATCCCGTTGTGAACATCTGCAAATAAAACATGAAAAAGAACAATTTCCAATTTGTTTTATTTATTATTATTAATCTACTTGATAAACTATGTTAAACAATTTTAATTTTCCAATCAACTAACACTTAACAACGAGTGCTGTGTTACTTTCAAGGATTTTGTTGTGAACATCTGCAAATAAAAAATGAACAACAACAATTTCTAATTTGTTTTATTATTATTAATCTATTTGATAAACTATGTTAAACAATTTTAATTTTCCAATCAACTAACATTTAACAGCGAGTGCTGTGTTGAGGATTTCACTTTTCGCTTTTAGGTCCTGAATGAAAATGTGCTCCCTTTACATTTAAATGACATCATCACCAGTAATACAAGTAAAGATGACCATTGTATTAAAGATTATTTACAAGGAATTAAAACATTTTCACCAAGAGCCATAATTAGAAATTATTAGAAAGCCATTTGAGGCTCTAGAGTAAGCAATTAACATAACTTGTAATAATAAAATTTGTTAATTAACTGACCATAATTTTTGTTTCTACCTCCCCAGGAACAGTCTCCGGCGCTTCTCCGTCAGACGTGTATTTGTTGATCATACATACGAATAGCACATCGCATAGAACAAAAACATGGATCGCTACGTTGATCTTAAACAATACATCAAGTCTTCTATCTTGCTCCCTCCTATATGCTTCACGGCTACGCAATATGTGCAAAAGTGTTCTTTTCCTCTCAGCAATCCTTGCTGGCGACACCATTGTCAAAATTCTTGTGGTTGTTGTAATAATATTTATTATAATATAACAATAAATAATAATCATATGTTATAATATAATATATAATTATATAATATTATAATCATGGTAGGTAATAATATGTACATATATATAATATATTAGAATATTATAACATAATAATAATAATTATAATTATTATAATATAACAATATGATATAATATTGTGTAATAATAATTATTATTTATATTTATAATTATTACAAATTGTTATAAATATTTAGATTATGTATATTATATTTATTATTATATATTATTATAAAATAACTATAAATATATTTTTATTAATTTAATTATTTTATCTAATTTTTTTATTGCAGTAATATATATATTTATATTGCGTTTTGTTTTATCTATTATAATGTTAGTATTAATAATTTTAATGAGTCTAACCACTTTTATTATAATACTTGATTAACTAGTATAATTAGAAATTTAAATTGAAAATGACGTTTAGAAATAACTAATATCTAAAGAATTGCAAAACTAACTAAGTCGTCAAGAAGTCCAAATCGAAGCAAGAAACGAAATGAGATCATACAAAACGTCATATAACGAATCCAAGCGATAAAAATATGCTCAAAAAATATTATGCTCTAATATTTCTAATATTCGTGGAGTTATCGAATTTAAAATAGAATAAGCAAATAATTTATAAAAATTTTTTTTATCGTCGTTTCAGCTTCTTGCTGACCAATTGTTTTAGAAATGAAATCATCATCAACACCATCGTAACTGCCCTCCCCCACCAAAATGACATCTGATTCATGAACATTTTCGTAGTCAAAATGTTGCATTTCGAGTTGATTTTAAATGGCGATTTGAAAAAATAAAATTACATTTAAACAACTTCTTTCCAAACGCTGCGGCGTGAAATCCAGACCGTAGGACTTCAAATAGCTCAGGTTGTTGCTACTTATCATCGTCTATACTTTTTTATAATAATAATAATAATAATAATAATGGATATAATAATTATAACAGTAATAATAATAAAAATAATATTATTACATAGTTATATATTATATAGTCCGGTATAGGCCCAACGCTAAATTGCCACCCATTTTCATGGCTAGTTGATTCGGCAGGTTACTTGTTTGTTAATTTATAAAGATTGTTGAAAGCAAGAAATAGCTTTAAATTTTATCCAAGGAACAATAAAATCCAGGGACGTCATTTAACTTCTTTCCAGAGGACAGAGGGAAAACTGATGAGACTACTTATTTTGCTTCCAACCAAAAGTCACTCATAATTTAGCTAATTGGAACTGCTTTTGTAATACTTTTATGCAGAAACCATACCTTGAATCTCTAAACTCTGATTTGGGAAAATTCCTTCCAAACATTAAACATATTCTAAACTAAATATGACGCTGTCAGCACTTTTGTGATGATTTCCTTAAGGAAAAAAAAAAGAGATCCAACAAGCATAACTTACAAGACCAATCGAATGAACGTAAAACCCAAGCTTTTGTTTTGATAACTTAAATGGTTTTTTTCCATTAATAGCAACCAATAAAAAATTTTGCTTTAATACTTGAGATGAATCTCAGCAAATAGAAAATCAAAATTAGTTTCATGGAAAGTGCACCTAAATTTATCAAGATGTTGATCACGTATGTGAATGTTTGAATGTAAAAACTCAGATGTAGCTTCAATGAATTAAAATAATTGTATGACATCCTTCCATTCATCTTCTGGCCAAATTCCATTTTCATAAACATTTGAAGGGCTTTTTTTCCAGTCCCAGTGCTTGACAGGAAGAAACCAATCATCTCCATAATTGTCTCTAACATACTGCTCTGTATTGCAGGGAACTTTCACCAAGATGTCCAAAAAGATGGTCCAGCAATGTGTAAATCTCTTGAATATATATCTGAAAGTGGGTTGAAACCTAGTAACTAAGTATTTCTTAGAAAAATTTTTTTTTAAATGTACTTGAATTTTTTTCCAGTTTTTGCTTGAGTGCCACCGTTCCATGCATAATGAGGAGTGTCGTAAAAGAAAAATATATCGAGTTTGACGTGACCATTCGTGAAAGAAAGTTCGTAGCTATCATTTAACTGCAATTCAACATGAGCATGGTTGACATTGTCATAAGCAAAATAATAAATCCCCGCTTTTGATGGTTCACCTTTCCAAAAGATTGAATGAGGTGAAGTCCCTTTTCTTCTATAGAACTGATCATACCAGGCACATAATCCTTTGCCCAAATACCAATATCAACATCCTTGCTGTAAGGTATCAGATCACATTGTCTGAACCAACCTTATTTGATAAAATTAATGACAAAAAACAAAATTCACACTCAAATGAAAGATGAATCATTCCATCGGGAATACTTCTATTAGAAGTCTTTAAACATTTTAAAATGATCACCTAAACATGTGCCACTACTTATCCAGAAAGAAATCCCCATGTGATGCAAAATTCCAGATACCAAAGTTAGAACACTTTGTGCTTGGCCCTTAAAAAACATGAAATCGTCTTCATTTCCCTTTGCTTCCAGGATGAACTTCTCTTTAAATTCTTTTGCTCTTGTTTCGTTACATAGAAGAAATAAGGATTCATTTTTTGCTCGGAAGAATCGAGGAATATCAAAAGGAATGTTCAAGACAGTCGAACCTATGACCATTACTTTGGTCCTCATACTCTTCCTGTTGAAAATGCATTTACTATGTTTAATAAATATTTAATAATTACCAATGTTTTATTAAATAAAAAAATAAATACAAGATCATATCATAAAATCCTAATTGCCAATACATACCTGTCATAGATGCCTGGATACACACCATAAGAAATATTGTCCACTGAAGGTACACCCATTGAACTAAAATCAATCTGACTATGGTAATAATACTGTTCCATGAATTCGTGGAAAACCACAATATGGAAAGAAACCTTTGTTCTTCGATGTACAAGAAGAAAGTGAAAATTATTTGACTTAAACACTGCATGATCACCTTTTGACTTGATCAAGGATGATGGTAGTAAGCTGACTTTAAAGTTAGATTTAAAGGCTTCAAATATAACATCCTAACAAAAAATAAAATTATTATTTTGTTTTAATGTTTAAAACTTCTATATATTCACATAACTGATTCTTACTTTGGAGTGTACAAAGTAGGCTGTTGTGGCAAACGACAACAAATTTGCATCATTATTTTGAAAAACTGAGTAAGTGCCAGATTTTTGGTATTCATAAATCAACTGTAAAATATTCTCATCAATCACAAACAGAGGTAATTTAATCCCAGTAGACGTTGATGTCAGTTCATTTAGAGCTTCCTTCAAAGTGTTAAAGCCGAGTTTGTTATCAAAGCCTATACTAGAGTTTGAACAAAGCTAATCAATAACTTCGTCCAATCTTATCAATTCCTATGCTAACCTGCAACCGTAGTTTGCCGTCGTATTTCTGCGAACACATAAATTTTGTCACACAGATAAAAGCCAGAAAGATTAGAACGACAATGCAAAGTCGCTTAAAACGCCGCCTTTTATGGAACATTTGATTGTTCCGCATAAACCTCAATGTAACTCATGTTGTACAAACATTCAAGATGAAACTTTTATTGAAAAGTTAATTTCGCTTTTTAGAAATTTTGGAAGTCATGAAAATACATGCATTCAATGATTAAATACATATTCACTTTATGAAGTTTGACGATTGAAGCTACAATGATAATATCATTATCACATCATTATGATATGACAAAATTTCATAGTTTGAAACCTTTAACTTCAAAATGTATCAGCAACAGTCAACATTACTTTTCTAACATGTATTCTTTAAAGCTTTGTAAAAAGCATAATACCACTTTTATAGAGTTTCTTTCAAAAGTAAAAGATCGTCAAAAATCTCGATACATATCATAAGAAAGTTTCATCTTGATCCAAAATATTATAATATTTCGGGTGACGCCGCTGATAACGATTTGCTTCATTTCTCCCAAAACATATTCGGAAGACTGATTTTTTGTTCAACCGTTTCAGTCTATCTATCTTACCAATGTTTCATTTAGTTGAGGTCAAAACTTATAAAGTTTTGCAAAGTAGATCCTCCTTTCGAACCTCATTTGAATTCTTTATTAATATTTTTAGAGCACTATATAAATATCTTCGAACAAACCTCTAAAATAATTGCAACTTATGGAAGTTATGCTGAGAACAAGATGTATGTACATTATTTATATTAGATTTAAAGATATAGGAATTCTCAAAAATTGGACCAGTCCTAATTCCATACGTCGTTTTATGAGTTGAAATTGGCCGTTGGAGTTTTAGCGTTAGGAGTTACAGTGCTAAAATATTTTAAGTTACAGATTAACATTTTCCAACAGTTTTGACTTTGTTTGATTTGGCATTAATTTTATCGTCGTCTATTATTTGTGCGATAAATAAATTACATCCATTAAGAATCTCCAGGTGTTAACATTTTGTTGAGATACCGAACAAATTAAAAGTAAAACTAAGGGATTCAGAGCATCCTTGCGAAATTGTAATCAACTGCTCAGAATTACTTTTTCAGGAGACGCTGAAAAAATCCTGCGGTTTCGGTCGAAGGTTTCAAATGGGATGCCAGTTTAGTCAGTTTATTTGATTATAGTCCGTTGCATAACTGAGATGATTTGGACAGTTTAGTCAGTGGCTAAAGGAGGGTATATACAGTGCGGACAGAAACCTTAAGGACACCCCATATTTTTGTGATAACTCGTTAAATATAAGTTCAATATTACTCAATTTTTTATATAATATCTCTTTATGGTAGACAAAACATTCTGCAAAATTTCAAAAAAAATTTAACAAGCTGATCTTGTAAAATATGCAAAATAGCATTTTATGGCCGTTTAAAAACGATAAAGGACATCCTTATTTATTCCCAATAAAACTTGAAATTTGTCATAGTTATGCAACCAAAGCACATTATGCAAATATTATCAATATATAAACCCAAAGAAAGTTAAAAATTGATGTGAAGTTTATAAAATTACTATTTTATAAATGGCTAGAGGAAAAACGTTGTCTGACAAGGAGAAGGGGCAGATTGAGGCCTTCAGACAAGCAAATTATTCGATCAGGGAAATTGCCAAAGAGCTCAAGCGATCCAAGACAGTCATCTGGAACTACGTAAAAGCTCCTGAGGAATATGGTGCAAAAAATGATCATGGAAGACCTAAAAAACTGCCGATTCGTCAGCAGAGACTCCTGGTAAGAAAGGCTTCTTCAGGTAAATTTTCAGCAAATCAAATTAGAAATGAACTTGATTTAAGAATTTGTAAAAGTACAGTGTTAAATTATTTGAGATCTAGTGGTATTTTATTATATGAAAAAAGATTAAAGATTTCAGCTCTTAAAAACCATCACAAGTTGGCAAGAGTGGAATGGGCCAAAACCATGCTTTCTAACAGAGATGGTTGGGGCAATATTATTTTTTCAGATGAGAAGAAATTTAACCTAGATGGACCTGATGGTCATCAGTTCTATTGGCATGACCTCAGATTAGAAAAGGAAACATTTTTTAGCCGAAATCATGGAGCAGGATCGGTGATGATTTGGGGAGGAATTTCCAGTGAAGGATTGACTGAATTAGCCTTTCTGGATGGGGACAGTCTTCTGTGGATTACATCAAAGTTTTAGAAGATCATCTGTTGCCTTTTGGGAAAGATTATTATGGACGAAATTTTATTTTGCAGCAAGATAATGCCCCGATCCACACTTCCAAGTTGACAAAGACATTTTTCCAGAGGAGAAATTTGAAAGTTATGAGTTGGCCAGCTTGTTCCCCGGACTTAAATCCTATAGAAAATGTTTGGGGAATGTTGTCAGGACTTGTTTACAACAATGGAAGGCAGTTTCATTCAAGATCTGACCTGGAAAACACCATTAGGAGTGCCTGGAAAGAACTGGACAGAAATTTCTTAAAAACTCTTATAAAATCAATGAACAAGAGATGTTTTAAAGTTATTGAAAATAAAGGAAACATTATTTCATATTAATAAACTTTTTTCCTGTTTTTTTCACAAAGTTTTTAGTCATTTTTCGATGATTTTTGCAAGTGTCTTTTATGGTTATTGGACGCCCCGAAATCACGTTTTTGGAATTTTAAAATTAATGCACGAACATATTTTGATGAAAATTTAAGAGATAATCACAAATATATAAATACATAACACATTAAAATTTCCCTACAATCAAATTTTTCTTTATCGAGTTATTACGAAATAATGGGGTGTCCTTATGGTTTCTGTCCTGACTGTATGTGTATGTCAAGTATCCATCATACATATGCAAGTACTTTATACTTATGAGCTATGAACAAGTACCCGTACAAGTACATCACCAATTTATCTCTGCTACATTGCCCAAACTGCACAAAGCGATTGTTTAATGTTCAACTTTATTTGTTCGATGTCGTTCCAGTTTTATCAACAATAACCATTCTATCTTTACAAAACTTGCACTCTGCAGGCACATCTTTTCCTTTACGCAAATAATCGTTGAATCCAAACAAAACTTTTGGTAAATTCGCCATTTTACTTAATCGGTGAAGGAATTTTTAGAGCCTTAAAATGCCTATTATATACACTTGACCAACATTAGATAGAAGGTGCATTTAATGCCAATGGCCGATTATTTCCATATGTGGATAGCTAATCACGTTTCCAAAACCTTGAGAGGTCACTGCCTTGTCCTCTAAATGAACTTTCCTGCCCTAGATCGCATGCTCCCATGTCTTATGCAATGTTCCCTCTTTTTTTGAGTCTGTGCGCTTTCTTCTGTGTAATTTTAGAGGTAGGGTAAAATTTTGTGCGCACTGCGGATGAGGTGTCGGCGGATTATGGCTTCATTGGTGTCCTCAACTTGCTATGATACCATAATAAACCTTTTCGTGTAGGTTTAATACATCAACAAATTGAGAACTTAACAAGAGACAAGTATACTGTTTCATGTCATAATATGTTACGTAGCATAATATCACTTATTATTATTAAAACATTAGTATTGCAGACAATAGCAATCTTTAAAACTCTAAAAGCGTTCTCACTCCACGAAATAATGAGCTCGTTTCACAATCTGTTTACATGCGTATAGCTAAAAGGGAACAGTGGTAGTAAATATGATTCCATGACAGTTTCACACGTGACAGTTATCAAGAGTTTCGGAGTGACATTTATATAATTTAGGTGTAGATCAATCTAATTGAATCAGGGTCAGACTGGCTTAAAAAACCGGCCCGGGAAATTTGGTCATGGCGGCCCACTTCATCATTATTTGTATATAAACTTTTTCAATAATTTAATATTTTACTTATTCTTAATTTAATTTAATTTTTATATATTTTTCTTTAGTTTCTACAATTATTTCATATATAATAATAAAATTTTAAAGTTCAAAAACACTACTTTAATTTGCAAGTAACTTTTTGTTTATTACATGATCAAATTCGTAATTCTGCAAAACAACTTAAAACAGTTAAATAACTCCTAGTTTTAACAACTTAAACATAAGAAACACTAGAGTCTAAAATTTCTATTCACTATTGACTAGTGTAACAGCTTTTTAATAGTTTCACTAGTCGTTGCTAAAACATCAATGATTTCATTGTTCTTGATTCTTGGAAGAAGGTCCTTCTCACAAAAATGAATGATTGTAAAGTTGACCGGCTCAGCAAATTTCTTAATCTGTTAAAAATGTATTTCAATTTTAAAAACGACCTCTCACAAGCAACTTGTGACGAGGATAATGTCAACGCAAATTTGTAAGCCAGATACAAATTTGAATAAACAAGACTATGCAAATTAAACTTGGGGAGAACAAAATAACAACAATACATTTTTTGCGAGATTTGCATTTATTTCTGTGGTTGTTGGTGTTTTCAACTGTTGGGATGGTAAAGATATTTTCAAGCAATTCTACTGATTCAGATTGTTGAATGTTGTCTGAGACATAATCCGACATTTCCATTTCCAAGATCAAATTATATTCATCTTCAAGAGTTGTTTGAAAATTTTTCCATTTCCTTGCAAAACCCAATAATTCAGTTTGAAGCTGATCTTTTGTTACAGCATCATCAAATATTATCAAATATTTTGAGCAACCCACTCAGATGCTGCATCACTAGGCATTCTTTTCAAAATTTCATGGATATAAACAAGATAAATCAGCGTATCAAATATTCTGATAATTGCTTTGTGTGTTCAAATATTTTCAAAAATAATTGTGCCGTTAGAATAAATTCAAAACTTTTCAATGAATATAAAAGAGCTTTTGCTTTGTATCGGACATCATTATTGAATTTGTTTGATGCAGAAATATCCTGAAATGTTTTTAGCATGTCAATGTACAAAAAATCGATAACTTGTTTTTCTTGATTGGGAGGTTTGATGAAGAAATTTCCAAACGTTTTAGTAATTTAGTTTCATCAATCACAGATATGTATTTCAATTTGCTAAATTCACGCCAAACATTGACTCGTAAATATGATTCCCGAAGAAAGACTGCACATGTGTTTAAAACCCAAAAAAAAGTAACAACTTCAACCGCTTTTTTAGTGACGTCATCCATTACCAAATTTAAGACATGGGCATAACACCATACATGAATCTGGCCCGGAGAAACTGTATTTAACCAGGCATTGAATCCATTGTATTGACCTTGTATAATTAGACCCACCGAAGCTTATTATATAAATTTATATATATTTAGACTCCTTATGCAATGATTTTGCTGTTTCAGTTTGATTATTTTTACTACAAACTATTATTTGAAGCTATCATATAATCAACGGTAATTTCAGTTAAAACTAAAAATATAACTTTCTTTTGGCAGTTGGCGGCCTCCGGCCCATCGGGAAATTCCCGGTGTCCCGGCGGCCCAGTCCACGCTTGAATTGAATTCAGAAATTTCTGTCAATTTTCAAACCAAATTGAATAAGAAGGAATGTGTATTCTTGCTAATTTTCGTATCACATCGATTATGCATATAAGGGTCGATAACAAGCTTTTCAATAAAGTGGGAACAAGTGCTGGGGATCCAAGTAAAAGTACTGAAGATCCAAGTATGAGTACAAGTACAAGTGTACTTGAAAAGCATGTTTATTGATGCTTATTTGCATGGATGGACTTGGACATCGTTGTCTTCGTCATCGTTATCGTCATTATCATCATCATCATTATTATTATTATTATTATTATTATTATTATTATTATTATTATTATTATTATTATTATTATTATATTATTATTATTATTATTATTATTATTATTATTATTATTATTATTATTATTATTATTATTATTATTATTATTATTATTATTATTATTATTATTATTATTATTATTATTATTATTATTATTATTATTATTATTATTATTATTATTATTATTATTATTATTATTATTATTATTACACAGACTATGCTTATAGAGCTGAACCACAATTGCATGCACAAATAAGTCGCTAATCATTGCTAGGATAGTAACGAACTTCGTTAGATTGAATTTAATGAACACTCAAAAAGCGTTTCTAAGTGCAAGAATATTTTGTTTAAATTCCTTTCCAAATTCTGGTAGTGAAAAGCAGTATTTTATGTCGCCATTCTACCTCCTGATTTAGATAATTATAATTCTTGTAATGTTTATGTCGCCAAATTGGTTGGTGTGAGGATTAAACGCTGTGGAGAATGCATAGAAGTTGAAAACAAATTTACACAGAATTCCATTTTGTTTCCAATTAACTTTAATTTTAGGATAGCGACATTTAAATCCTGGAGAAAGATTTATCGATAGCAATGGAATTAATATAATTTTTAATGATTCATGAAAACGTGCCATTAAAGTTACGACGAAGCTCGGCATTTTTAAACTTTAAATTTTATTAATCAAATGACATTAAATTACTGACATTAATTAAAAACTCGAATGTTATGAGAAATAGCAAATAACATCTCCAAATGCCCTCAAACGCTTTGCTGGTTTGAGCCATGCTCGAGTCGGGTTCAGAACGTTCTGTGGGTGCAAAAAAAATTATTTGGTCGTATCAAAACATTTTATGCTCATAAAATTTTTTTAAAATTTTCATTTCAATTTTGAAAGCTTTACTTTCATTCTTGAATTAAGCATTTTAGAACTAGTCCCTTTAGAATTATTAGTATACATTTTTAAAATAACAATAATTTTAATTACAATCCTTCTAATATTGTAATCTCTACGAAATCAATCTAATCTATTTAATCTATATCGGACGTTTTTCAATTTTTTTTCCAAGTACAAGTTTTTCTCAATATTTAGAAAATATAATAATAATTACAAAAGAATTGCAACTGCTTGCAACGTGTTGACTTTAAAATCATTCAACAGCACTCCAATGCAATAATAATGATAATTATTATTATAAATAATTATTATTATAAATATTATAATTCAAGATTAATATTATTATAATTAATATTATTATTATGAACCTACTCTCCAAGAATTCTGCTGATGACGTTTCAGATCCGAGGACGTTTTCTGCAGTCAAAAAGAACTTCCTGAAGTGTTGCTTTTGCAATGATTTGAGATGCAGTTGGGCAAGTAGCGAGCCATTTTCTAGAACCTAAATAAACAATGAGGCTACCGTCGTATTGGCTAGTAATTGTTAGTCAAAAATGTTTGTGCAAATATTATTGCAATTAATATAAATTCATGCAAGTATAAATCATATAATTGATATTACGATGTGTTGTAATAAATGACGTGAATATTTTTATCACGATTTATTCAGTTTAGCATTAAAAAGACAGAACGCAAGCATTCTCGAGTGTGCCTGCTCTCCAGAAAGCTTTGAATTAATTAAGAATGTCAATCAATAGAAACCCTAATGGTGTTGTGCATTCCCTCTGGAGAGAAGATGGCCGGATATCGAAGGCGTCTGGTCTCGTCATCCAATGAGGACGTTCGGTTGCATCTCTGCTTACCTTCGTAATCCCCACTGCAGTCATAACTTTGTTCAACATCGGAGCCGTTAACGTTCTCGTGAGATGGTTCCTCGTGCCAGTAGACGGAAGAAAGATCTGGTCTGGATCGCACGAGGCAACCGATCACCGCTTCCTTGTCGTCTGTGGAGACTTCAGTTGAATTACAGCTGACAATCGGAGGATCTGAAAAAAAATGAAAATGATAAGCTCAGGTGATTTCAACCGATGTGTCACTACAACGATCATCGTTTTCGGCCATCCTTATCATCAAGAGGAAGCCATGTTTTCTTCGTGTGGCTGATGCTAAGTGCAACTGGAAGCTTCGATTCGTATCCAAATCTTCCGGTGAATTGAATTTGGTTGTGGATTATTTTATTTTATTAATTCAGGGATTCAAAGTGCTCTTTGTAGTTCGCAACCTTATGATTATAACTGCATGATATTAATAAGATCTTGCATAATATAATAGAATGTACTAACGTATCTTAATAGTATCTAAATATAATTTAATTCGGCAGAACAAGAATTGTTTTTATTTCCGAAGAATTTAATATAAAGGCATCGTTAGACCTGGTCATGCTCAAAAGACTGTCGTTTTAAGCGGCAGAAAATCTTCAAGTCCGGCCATTCGAGCAGCCTTCATTTTATGGGTCAGCTATCTTCCCCCATCTTCCCCTCAATAAACGAGCCACAAGTGATCCTAAACCTCTCACAAAGGGACGAGAATTGTTCCAAATAATAGAAATAATAGAAGTAAAATCGAACTCTGACACAACAGAGCCGACATGATTCGTTCTTATTGGAATTGCACACTCATCTCGAAGCCACGCACTGCGGTCAGACGAGTTCCGATTTTATTGCTTTACCCGGGTCAAAGATCGCGAATATTTATTCGGTTAAAAAGACCCCTCCGGGCGAAGAATTATTTGCTCTATTTTCTTTCGACTATTTTCCAGTTAAAAACGTTTGAAACTCACGAAAGACCACGATCTGACGCTTCGTCACGTTGCTCTTGAGACCTGGAACTGTGACATGGCAGGTGACTATTGATCCATCCTCTTCCGGAGTCAAGTACAGCGGAAGAGAAAATGCAACGACTTGTGTTTCCACCACTTTCAGCCCGTGGCGTCCGTAGAAATTCATTCTCGTCTCGGAGTAACTTTCGTTGTCGTCCCTGGAATGCCTGCTGATTTTAGAACTGTTGATGGAAGGATGGAGTGAAGGAGAGATGGAAGCGTTGGCGAATGACGAATTGTGAGTAGGCGAGATGAATTTGTCGCTGGGAAGTGATAATTTATTGACATCGGAGCTTCTTCGATAAATATTCTTGCTGATCAGCTTGTCTTTGAAATAGATCGATATTTCTGGAATCGGGTATCCGCCGAGAGAAGCGCAGTAAACTCTCGTCGGAAATCTGGTCAGGAATCTCAACCTTCCTAGGTGGATAGGAACTCCGGAAGAAATCGGTTTATTCCTCGCCTGGCTTTGCCTGCGTGTGGCGGCTTGTAGATGGTAGACGGATCGCTTGATCGGTCGAGAAGTCGACGTTTCAGTAAGACTGCCGAACCATCGCTCATCATTATTATTTTTATCCTGGCTGTTGATTCTCTGCACATTTTTGCTCTTCTGGCGAGAATTGGGCTGCTCATAAAACAGAGTCGAGAGGTTCGTAAACGTTGGTTCGAGGGCGCCGTTGAGGGTGTAACTGAGAGATACACTTATGCTCCACGGCACGGCTATTGAAGAATGTAATTGTTTAGCGGTTTTATTAGGCCATAAACATGAATAATAGGAATCATAAATACTATTTATCACTTATAGATTTTAGTGGTCGTAAACAAATTTCTACCAATAATTGATAATACGTTGGTGTTCAGCAATAACGGCAAAAACGTTAAATAATTTGTGACAGGCCAATTGTTGAAATGAAAGTGTGTTATGACAAATTTCTACAAGCACTAGTTATGTAATCACCAATGTAAAAAGAATAATTAATTTAATAATTAATAACATTCATCATCATCATCATCATCATCATCATCATCATCATTGACCTCTGACGAATAGATGATGAGTGATTCTCGTTGCTTTTCTCGATGACACTTGATCCTCGGCAACACACGTATAATTCCCACTGTCTTCGTGTGTCATGTCTGGAGATGTCATCAATGACAATGACAATGGTTTTAATATCAACGATGACAAGAACGAGCTAACAATGATTGATTAAAGATGTGTATTACTCCGTATAATCACAATAAAAGCAAGAATAATAGCAATAATAAAAAAGAATAAGAACTGGATTATTGCAATAATGATAAATTCACTGCTCGCTATCGAATTTACTTCGCTTATTCAGTTACTCTGATCCATTAATCCGATCGTCTATTAGTTATTAAATTTATAAATATAGTCTTAAATTTTTTTTTTTTAAATCAAACAACTTTGAACATCCATGCGAGGGCAGCGACATGAAAGACCAACTTGAAATTGATAGCACCATAAAGAGAGAGGATTCTTTGAGGTCCCAAGTCACTTTCATGCGACCTGTTTCTTGGAAGGGCTGCATGATCTCGTCCGCGATATTCACCCTGACAATGTCCGGTCCTTGCTGCTTGAGGAAATATGTGGCAACGTCGCTGACCTTTCTCGCCTTTTGCGGCCACTGGATTTCACACTGAAGCTCAAAAGTCTGCCCGGCGTTCAGGACGAAAACCTGGCTGTTCGTCTTCACTTCGACAGCGTCGATGACTGAAAATTCAAGTTTGAATTTTTATCTGTTTGGTAAAACAGATAACTATGATTTATAACATTTCCTAAGATCCTATCACTATATTAGTGTTCAGAGAAGGATTCCGGTCTTTGGTGAGATTGAAGAAAAGAATTTTTATTTGAATTTCTTGTTGCACATCGACCGTGGCGGCGGCTATTTATTCACCAAGGGAGCAGATGAGAGATACGAAGTCTTCCGGGAGAAGCGGGAAAAATAACTCGGACGATAAAACAACGACAGAAACAACAAAAAGAATCTCCTTTCGACAAAAGAATGGTCGTTATCTCAGCATTTTTATTCACGTCCCTCACACAAAAGAATCTCAATGCTGTTGCCATTTTAATTTTTGGAAAGAGAGAAATTGAAGAAATAGAAGTGAATAAATTAAGATTAATCGGCATTTTCGTGAATTTGATCATCCCTAATTCAATACAATAGAAAGTGTGTACATTCGCGAGGGCGTGATTTATCGGAATGCTGGTGTGGCAGGATAGTGGCATTTAAGTGACAACCGAATTAATGCAAATGCTAGCTGTACGAGACACAATTTGAAAGAAAAACAATTTTTTTTAAAATGAGTTTCATGGTTTTTCTATCAATCTAATTAACCTGCAGGCGACATTTCAGTGAGAAAGAACAACTCCCTGAAAGCAAAGAAAACAAATCTCAGACCGAGAGGAAACATTTTTATTCGCTAACTCATTCGTTCACTTGAAACTGTTTTAATAAAATTTTAATCAGGACTAAAAGCGTTCCGCATCCAGATTCTTTTCATCCATCGTTCCAGAGGCTGGAAAGGGGTTTATATCGGCGAGTGTTGCTCGGTCGTGCGGACGGCTTGAAGGCATGCAGGAATAACAGAAGAATCTGAGATTTCTTTCGTCTTTCGCTTGAAACTGGGTCGGGCAGAAATTCTTAATTAAATTCAAGAGGGATTGAAAATACTCTCAATTTCTGTTTTATTTTTATTTTTTTTTATTTCTTCAGATTGGAGAATTTCATGAGATTTTTTTACAAGCAAATATTTTCAAACTGTCGATGATGATGATGCTAGGATAATGATATTCCATAGGAAATATATACAAATATACCATAGCACTTATTTGTTACTATAAATAAATTTAAATACTGCACATTTCCATTATAATACATTCGCAACGTTACGAATCTCAACGTAACATTGGAAGGTCGCTCATCAGCTCATTCCAATCCATTGTGGGAGGTAGTGGTCTACAGCAGAAAAACCTCTGCCAATATTTGAACCGGGTTTGGGGTAGTCCTTGAAATAAACCACCGTACCACCAGACAGGTACCCTGCCCACCATCCAAACGATCCCACCGTCATGACCACGTGATTGCAACTGGAAAGGAGGGCAAGGTCCATGGCTGAACTGAACTCAATCTCCCCAAGAAGTTTTCTCTCGGAAGATTCGTCTGAAGATTTATCTTCCGTATTCCTCATATCTTCGATATAAATAAGGGGAGTTTCTGATCTGAAATGTTTGCGTAATTTGAACAATCAATATGATCTTAATCAAATAATCAATGACATGATTTTTTTTTATTTTCGTAGTATAATCGTAATTATAAGCATTATTGTTATGATAATTAAGAACTCACTTTAGATTCGATCGACACCATTTTGTGTCATCGCTGGCCAAAAGGAAAATTATTTTGGAAGATTTGAACTTTTCTTCCATGAACTTGATTGCTTTGTTTATATAACTTTTAGTGGCGGGAAGATATCCCGCTATTCTTGAAATGTCCCAGCACATATCGCCTCTTCTCACGTGCAAACCGATCCACGTGACTTCTGACGTGGAACAACTTTCCGTTCCATTCGGGCAAAACACATTTTCTATAATTTTATTTTTTATTCTATCGACTTTTTTTGAAATCCATCCTTTGAAAATGAACTTTGTCCTGTCGCTGGAGTCATGAAAATATCGCCACGATTGCAAATAAGGCCCGACGAAATATATCGTGCAACTGTTTCTCTCTCGGAAGTCTTTAGATTTTATTTCCTTCGACAAAGTTTTCAAAATGTTGTCGTCGTAGGCGCTCGGTTTCCTCTCCTCAAGTCCTTGTTGAAAGCAGACATTCTCATCTATTCGGAACGAATAATCCAATTCAAACAGTTTCTGGAGAACCGATAGTTGCCTTTCTTCTAAGTGAAGAGTTGCGTTAAACTTCAGAGCTAGTCCTTTAAGGGAGCTGATAATAAAATAAAAGAATCTTGAAATAAAAGTACTCAACATGTTTAGACTTTTGACGAAAGTGAAGATTTTACAACCTGTAGGCAAACATGATATTTCCCAATCTGGCTGCAGAGGGAAGACGAGGTGCCAAAATGAGTTTGGTTTCATTCGGAAGCGTCAGACCTGGAGAAGTTGGAAAACGTCTTTTGCTGTTAGTTTCTCGTCCTAAGGTGTTCGATTCAATGATATTTTCTAGTGGCGATTCAATGGGTGTGAAATAAATCCACGTTACATACAAGAAGGAAGTCACAAGGCAGGCAGGAAGGACGTATTTTCGAGGAAACGTCATGGCTTCTTATTGAACTCCTGAAACCTGAATCAATTTTTGAAATGAAATCATTTTAAACGATAAAACATATATAACATTAAAACACATTAAAAACCTTAGAAATGTTCGTGGACCAATGAGAAGTGAAATTAAAAACTGACTTGATGCATGCTGGTTTTTGCCAGTTTTTGGTTAGAAATTGGATAAAACATTGTAGTACAGTGTATTAGATGAAGGAGGTCGAACGATTTAAATATTATAAACTAATATCAATCTATCGATGCGATTCCATATTTTCAAAAGCAATAATATCATAATGATAATGCACTTATAGAATCATTGTTGTTTTTGTTATAAAGTAAAGAAGTGTCTTGTTTCATAAATCTTCTCGTTTCATAAATCCCATATCACGATTCTCTGTTGCCCCTCACCCAAGTTGTAAACATCTCCTAAAACTGATTCCGGAGTCCTCTGGCGATTGATTTCCAGAATGAAGAAGTCGAATGTCAAGTAATTGCCAAAAGGGGCTCATAAATGACTCAGAACTGGGGATGGAGTTGATTAGAATCGCTGTTTAAGACTCCGATCAATGTGTCCAAATGTTGGAAATGTTGGAAAGCACATGCCTTTCTAAGAGATGAGAATCACATGATATTACAAGGTTGTATGATGTTTCGAGGATCTAAGGTAAATTGTAATTGTAACTTCATTTATATAGCGCCATATGCATAGCATCAGAGGCGCTTCTTGTAACCATTTATATAGAGCTCCTTCACAAGGGTTAGTTAAAGGGTCAATTTAATGTGTACGTAGGGACGATAATACCAAAATACTCATCTCTCATCTTACATCGATGCTTCGAGTCCGTTTATAAATAATATTATAGATAATGAATCAGTCATTTAAATATTACCTGAAGAAAATCTCATAAGAATTTCTCACGATTAATTGACATTTCCCGTGTCAGACACACGATGCAGCATCAATGTGATGTCCTCATAATGATGAATGGATGATCTTGACTAAGTCTGCTGGAACATTTTATGAGCAACTTGTTACGTCGGAATTTTATTTCTCGTTTTAACCAAGAATTATTAACCGCGATTAGTCAAGAAACACAATTAATTAACTCATTCATTTGTTTAGCAGTGATATCTTCTTAGCAAACACCTCAATTCAAAATGGATTGAATACCGCTGAATAAGCCGAATGAAGCTATAAAGGAAAACTCTGCACGTA